>CM035100.1:20033324-20633324 GCA_020205505.1 Panax japonicus
CTTTTTCTGATAAAATAATTCATTTAAATATATTATATTAATAATATATTAACGATGATATTTTTATAATGAATGTGGGATATATGAGTATATGAGGAGGTAGAGTATTTTTGTGGAATTAAATGTTTAACACATGTTTTGTGTGTCGGTGGACATAATTTTTGACCGAAAATTGAGTATAGACTGTAAAATCGCCCGTTTGTGGATTTCGGTCAATTTCTATTTGGAATTTGGAAAAAACAATTTCTGCAAAGTTGTAGAGAATGGAATTTTCCATGGAAAGTCGCGAGTTTTGAATTTTTCTGATAAACGAGCTATTTTCTACGAATTATTGAAGTTTCGGAAAATAAAATAATTTTTATTAAATTATGGGTGGGTCCCACTTTTGATTTTTCAAACACATGGGCTGCTGAAAATTTATTCAAAGATGGCAGGTGGCTGGTCTTAAAAGCATGCGTATGAATTTTAAAAATAAATAATATTAATTTATTATTTTAGTCTCCTTTGGCGTTCTAACATTTTCCTATAAATAGAGGGCTAAGTTAGAATTGAAAATCACACCAGAAACAAAGTTTTCTCTCTTTCTCTCTCTATATTATCGAGCGTATTCTTGTGAGTATACTTTGAGTGTTGCTATACGGTACGAGTTTCTGTCAGCACTATACCAAAATTCAGTCAGAAGTACGGCTATTTTGAGATAAGGGATGTTATTTTCTTCTTAAATGATATTATTTTCTTCAATATCATTATGCCGAAATATTGGTGAACGTTTTTATCAAATTTGGAACTTTTTGTGCTAGAGTTACTATTCACGTATACGGTACTATTCACGTATACGGCACTATTCACGAATACGGCACTATTCACAGAAAAATTATTTTTTTTCTTTTCTTCCAAAATATCTATTGTGGATACTAGCTTTGATTGTATCCATGTTTTGATCATTCTTGAATTTTACACCACTATGATTATTTTTGAGGTATTTTTGGACATGGATAAAACAAAGTACAAATCCTTAATCCTTAATCCTTGTCATTTTGTTTCACTGGATTCGTTTCTTTAAAAATATTTTTTATCATCTTCAGTCTTAAAGGATGTTATTATTGAATATCTTTGGCCTGTAGTGCAAAGATGAATGATTTCTGATGAATATCTTTGGCCCGTAGTGCAAAAATGAACAGGTGTTTAGATGAACATGACCAACAGATGAATATCCTTGGCCTGTAGTGCAAGGATGAATATATGATTCAAGATGTGCATTGATTGATGTTACAGGGATAAAAATACTGTTGATGGACTGTTAAATTCATAGACATTAGTAGATTTCATCCTCTACGTAACTCTTCTATGAATTAATATTTTCCGCTGCGAATATTGATTTAAAACTTGTTGTCTATTGTATTCTATTAGATTTTTTTCCCTGTTGAAGGCTAACGATAATTTGTTGTATATTATCTTACTCATAATATTCTTTACTGAGCTAGTTGAGCTCACCCTTTTCCTTTTTGTTCCATTTTTCTTCTCAGGAGACGAGAATATAGCGAGTACGAGTCGGGGTATGAATTGATGGTCCTTGAAAGAGTTGTTTAGTAGTCCTCACCATTTTTGTAAAACAATATATCAATAATTGTATTGAGGACATAGTTGGGTATGTATATTGTCTAGATGACAATGTTTGTATTCAAACTCACAGTTTATGGGTTGTAAAAGTTGTAGTTGTTCCTGTACCATGTATTTGGCGACTCAAAATGGGTTGGATGGAATGGACCTATTTTGGGGGCGTCACACTCTATGTTAATATATTTTGGTGTTTTATGTTATGAATCTATAGTATGTCATGTGGTCTTTACTTTGGAACTTGAATGAAGTCCAGATCTTGTCTAGATCAAAAGTTATGAACGGTCAAAACTAGTTGACCGACCACGAAAATGCGAATATGAGTAACCCAGATTACTCAGAAGTGTCTGACAACCTTTTTGATGGCCTCTGATTTCTCTTGTTGTAATGATTTAAGCTATGTTGTGGTTAGATACTTGTAGTATAACATGAAGTGTACATATTAAAACCTTTAGATCTCCCAGATCTGTATTTGAATCGTAGAAAATCTCGGTCAAAACCACGTTGACCAACTGTTCTTGACGAAATCTGGAAAAACCCAGAAATCGTGAAGAACAGCTCCTGACATTACTTTGACCGGATTGAATCTTGTTGATCTGTTGTTGTTGAACTCAGATCGTGTTAGGTAATTGTTCCTTGACATAGTGACTACACACTTGAACCATAATATTACATATAAAATGACTGGAACCTAGATTTCATCGAGCCATAAAATGGCCACTCGAACCTGTCTGGAAATCTGGGAAACCCAGAAATCCTTGTAGGCCTCTGACATCGACTTTGCAGACTTGGATCTTGCGATTATGTTTCTTAATGACTTATATGGTGATATATAATTGTAGTACTACATAAATACTACAAGGCTAACATCTTAACAAACCAAGAAATCATTTAGAACACTGAAATAAATCCGGTCAAACCACCAACCCTATAATCTGACATGAAGGTCTCAAGAACACCAAGAACACCTATAGCGACAGTTCTGTCGCTATAGGGCCCTTTAGCGACAGTTTATTTCTTATTTTCCAGAAAATTAATTAAAAATTAGAAAAAAATGGTTTTTAATTATTAAAAATACAAAATAAATTATGAAAAATTATTTTAAAGTCTGGAAAATAGTTTTTAACTATTTTGAGTATATTTTGAAAATATTTAATATTTTTGGAATATAAATGGTATTTATTTATTTAATTATAATATTAAATAAATTATTTAAAAATGATTTTAATTCATGAAAAATCATGAAAAATTATTTTATGGTATAAGAAAATATTTTAAGTTATTTTTGATGACTTTTAATATTTTGTGATGAAATTCATTAATTAATCAATATTAAAGATAATTAGTTTATTTAATAGATATATTAAATAAATTAAGGAAAAATGGAATTAATGATTTAAAAATCATATAAAAATGATTTAAGTGTTATAAAAATATTTTAAGTTATAAAATATAACTTTTGATATTTTGGCATGAAAATATTAATATTTTAATATTAATAGCAATTATCGGATAATGGATTTAAGTGTTTAAAAATAATATAATTGTGATTTTAAAGTATTAAAAATACGTTGTGATATTATAATTATATTATAATATTATGTAATGATTTTTATTAATATTTTATATTAAATGAATATTAATGATTAAGGTATTAAGTGGTATTTAATTCATTTAAATACGGTACTAATGATTGAAAAATGTTGATAAATGGTAATAATTATCCGAAAATTATTATGAGCCTAGGAAAAATGTTTTGGCTGATTAGAAATTATTTTTGATAATGGTTAAGTGGTTAGTCAGAGTTTAATTGAACTTAAACTCGATAAAAGTCCGACTAGACCGTCGGGATGTTAGAATTGTGTCAGTTTCAACTCAGACTGCAATAGTTTGACTTGATACCTAGTCTTATGTGTGTTATAGAATGATAGGATTATGCGGTAAAGTGTTTAGGTTATTCTGTGGATATAAATATAACAGTATTATACTGTGATGATATTATTCTAATATTAGAGATCTATATTATTAATATTAGGTCTTCGGGGTAAAGCGTTATTAAATTGCATTGCGGTAATCAACGGTTCAGGCAAGTTTTCTTTTACTTAACTCTAATAAGAGTAGTTTCTTCAAGCTTATGGTTAATCATTACTGATTGCCATGAAATTGTACTCTGTACATTTTGCATATATAAGTCAGGTATTAAAAGGCTGATCACCTTCATTACCAGTTGGTTCAGAAATGTTTGTTCATGTTTAAAACTTGTTCAGTCAAAAGTTTGTTTGTGATAATTCTCAACTATATTGATGAATTATAGTCAGCTTATTATTCATACTCTTCAATCATGATATATCGTTATGTTATTGTATTTAAACTTGATGGGCAACTTTCATGCTCACCCTTGCTATATCATGATAAAACATTGCAGATAAAGCGAACGTGATCGGATACAGGAAAAAGGTTAAGGCCAAGTTCAGCTTGGGATATAAAGTGCGGCTAGTTTGTAATAATATATTTTGATTAATATTGTTGTGTAATAGATATTTTATATATGGTGTTTAAGTTAAGGTTACTCGACCTTGGGGGATAAAATGTGTAATGTAATGTATAAACAATATATGTTTATATCTTCCGCAAATAGTGAAAGAATTAGTGTACCGAGTCCGCGATGATTTGGGGCCCGGATTAGGGGCTGCTACAATTCACAAAGTACTATTCATAAAGTACTATTCATAGGTACTATTCCCAAAGTGCTATTCACAGAGTACTATTTCTGAAATACTATTCATGGGGTACAATTCACCCGGGGAATTATTTATGATAAAAATTGATTTCTTTACTATCCAAATCATTTTTGATATAATATTATTCTTGAATTTTACTCCACAATGCAATATAATGTTGACAATTTGGACATTATTGAGTTATGTATAAATTAAGTTATAAATCTTTAAAAAGTTATGACTTCCTTTCTTTTATTTGAATTCTTATATCATTGTCATTATCCTCATGATATACTGTGATAAAAGTCATTTGTGGCTTACGTGCATAGATGTATTTTTGATTGGTATGATTATGATCAGGGATTATTCGGTATTATCATGACTGTAATGTTACAAATGATGTGGTAAAAATCCTCATTGGCCTGTAGTGCATTGATGGACAGTTGTTGGTATAATTATGACCAGGGATTATTCGATATAATCATGATCATTGATGATTACATGAATTCCCTTGGCCCGTAGTGCATGAATGATTCGATGATGTGGTTTATTTATTAAGTTGAGTCTCAGCGATAAAATTGATGATAAACTTTTTAAATCATAGAAGATAGTCGATATCATGCTCTACTTAACTCTTCTAATGAATTGCTTGTTCCGTTATAGTTAAGCTTGATGTTTATTATATTTTATCTATTTAACACTGTTGAAGGCTAACGATAATTTATTCTGCATTATCTTAGTCATAATATTTTTGATTGGGCTAGTTGAGCTCACCCTTTTGCTTTCATTGTTCTCTTCAGGAAATGAGAATGTAGCTGAGACTAGTCGGGGAACAGAGTGACGGTCCAGATGTTTTCATTAGTAGTCCACACTATTCAGTGAAATAGTGTGATAATAATTGTAATAAGGACTTCATTTGAGTTTGAATACTGTCTATGAGACAATATTCGTGTAAAAACTTTAAGTTACGCTTTTGTCGTATTGTATAAAAAAAGTTTGTATTTGATTTTTGTACCATATATTTGGCGACTCAGAATGGGTGATGTATTCCTATTTTGGGGGTGTCACATCTATACTTTGTGAAATTAGTAGAATATCCTTGAAATTTACTCTTCATCTAGTATCATTTCACAAGGAAATTTTCTGCACATTCTTGTTAAATTTTAAGCTTTTCATGCCGGAGTACTGTCCATGAGTAGTATTCATTTTTATGCTACTATTCATAAATTACTATTCATGGGGTACTATTCATAAAGTACTATTCATGGGTACTATTCACAGAGTACTATTCTCGAAGTACAATTCATGGGATACTATTCACCCAGGGAATTATTCACAACAAAAATTGATTTCTTTGCTATCCTAATCATTTTTGATACAATATTATTCTTGAATTTTACTTCACAAAGAAATATCATGTTGACAATTTGGACATTATTGAATTATGTATAAATTAAGTTATAAATCTTTAAAAAGTTATCCTTTGCTTTCTTTTAATTGAATTCTTATATCATTGCCATTATCCTCATGATTATACTGTGATAAAAGTCATTTGTGGCTTACGTGCATAAATGTACAATTGATTGGTATGATTATGACCAGGGATTATTCGGTATAATCATGACTGTAATGTTACAAATGATGTGGTAAAAATCCTCATTGGCCTGTAGTGCATTGATGGACAGTTGTTGGTATGATTATGACCAGGGATTATTCGTTATAATCATGACCGTTGATGATTACATGAATTCCCTTGGCCCGTAGTTCAGGGATGATTCGATGATGTGGTTTATTTATTAAACTGAGTCTCAGCGATAAAATTGATGATAAACTTTTTAAATCATAGAAGATAGTCGATATCATGCTCTACTTAACTCTTCTAATGGATTGCTTGTTCCGCTGCAGTTAAACTTGATGTTTATTAGTTTTATCAAATTAACATTGTTGAAGGCTAATGATAATTTATTCTGCATTATCTTAGTCATAATATTTCTTACTTGGCTAGTTGAGCTCACCCTTTGTTTTCATTGTTCTCTTCAGGAAATTAGAATATAGTTGGGACTAGTCGGGGAACGGAGTGACAGTCCAAATGTTTGCATTAGTAGTCCTCACTATTTAGTGAAATAGTGTGATAATAATTGTAATGAAGACTTTATTTGAGTTTGGATACTCTCTACGAGACATTATCCGTGTTGAAACTCTTAGCTACGTTTTGTCATACTATATAAAAGAAGTTTGTATTTGAATTTTGTACCATGTATTTGGCGACTTAAGATGGGTGATGTATACTTATTTTGGGGGCGTCACATATTATATATATCTTATTCACGTTAATCATGTTGCAGTACTTACCGATATGAATATTATGGTTAATATTATATATATAATAGTTATATATGTATCCTGATGTTTCACGGAGGATGTTATAATAGTTTATATATATATATATATATATATATATATATATGAGACTTCATCCGTGGAAACCGGTTGCTTTAAGTACTGTGCAACAACCGAGTTTATAACTGTTGATCTGTACAAGGGAAGGTTGTGATTATTTGTAAAAAGGCCCTACTGATACAGCCTATAGCGGCAGTTAATTAATTCTAAAATTTATGCTAAATTACCTTGTTGTCCTTGTTTTATGTACTTGGAAGGAGCGAGTTTGTCGCCCCTACCGTATGAGCCTGTAGTAGCAGGGCCCCACCATTGTGACCAGTCAATTTTTTCAACTCTTGTGTCAGCTTTTTGTCATCTTTTTGTGACCAATCATCTTTTTGTCAGTTGGGGTTTGACTCTGCCGCCAATAACTATAACGGCAACCAGTATTTTCTTTAAAAACCCCTGCTTGCTTCCTCCAATTTTAAATTATCTCTGTAATCTTTCATTTTATAAATCTTACATAAATCAGTTTTCTCTCGATTTCCCTCTGGTATTTCATCTCTTTTCCTTTCGGTTGATGTTGTCCATTTTCACTCTCAAATTCAAGTTGAAGTTCTGATATGGTGATTCTTCCTTCTTATTTCAGAATGGCGCACACCATACCTGCTCATAGAAGGTTTGTATCAAGTTCTTCAGATTCTGTTGCTAGTTTAGATATTTATGAAAATGCATCTGAGTTTGTAAGTGAAGTTGAAAGTAGTAAATCTGAAATGATGTCATACGTTGGAAGAAGTTGAATTTTTTTATAGGTCGTATGCTAAAAAATTGTTTTGAGATTAGAATTGCAACTAGTTATAAACATGTTGTTACTAATGATGTGTCGTCTAGGTTGTATGTTTGTAAAAAAGCCGGTACACCAACTTCTATAAAGAGTTTACCTGATGATGAAGATGGTAGTAAGAAAAGAACCAGGCCGCGAGACTCTATATGGCGCACATTATGCAAAGCTAGAACATATGTTGTTCATAATAAGAAAGAAAACAGTTGGCGTATTTCTAATGTTTAATTAGAGCACAATCATCACATAGTGACCCCTACCAAGGTAGATTTAATTGAGACACATAGAAATATTACTCCGGTTGCAAAAAATTAATTGACACTTTAAATAAGTATGGTATTGGACCTAGTAGGATGATGAATGTTTTGAGCATAATGGGTGGCGGGTTGCAAAATGTTCCTTTTTCTAATGTTAATGTTCAGAATGTGGTGAGAGATTTAAGGCATGATTCTGCAGATGAAAATGATGCATAAGCTTCTGTAATTTATTAAAAAAAACTTGGATCCGTAAGTTTAAGTAAATTTTTTTATCGTGTCAAACCAGACGAAAACAATTGCATAGCATGCATTTTGTGGGTTGACGCCCAATCAAGGTTGATGTATCAATATTTCAGAGATGTTTTGACATTTGACAGTACGTACAGGACAAATAAGTATGGCATGCCATTTTTTCCATTTACCGGGGTCAACCACCATTTTCAGTCTATATTGTTTGGATTTGCATTGTTAAGGGATGAGACAGAGGACACTTTTGTGTGGGTATTAGAGACATAGCTCGAAGCCATAGACTATAAGACACCTATAACCATCATCACTGACCAAGACAAAGCCTTGAGTAATGTTATTGCTAAGGTACTCCCTTCTACTTATCACTTATTGTGTTTTTGGCATATTAGCAACAAATTTCCTGAAAAATTGCATCATGTTTATTTTGAGCACCCATCCTTCAAAGATAATTTTAACAATTGTGTGTATAATTCATTGTCCATCGGGGAGTTTGAAGAGCGTTGGCAAATTCTGGTGAGGAATTATAAATTGTATAACAATGAGTGGATTAGAAGTTTGTATGATGTACGAGAGAAATGGATTCCCGCGTATATAAAGAGAGATAGTTTGCCGTGAAAATGACAACCATTGGAAGAAATGAGAGCATGAATCATTTTTTTGATGAGTTTGTAACAGGTATGAAAGAATTTGTAGTATAGAGTCAGAAGGCTATAGAAAAATAATTTATCAGAGAGAGGAAGGCCGACTATCTAACACAACATCGGAAAAAGAATATTTTACTCGGGTCATCTGTAATGCCCCAAAATCCAGTCTATTTTCACACCCGGATTTCGTACGTCACGAGTACATCCTTCATCCAACATACATCATTATATACCAAAATATAACAACATACACTCTCAAATCTCAGGTTCTAGAAACCTTATAACCTTTTTCATTACAAAGATTAATAAATACATTATTCATTTCATCTTACAAGAGTGACTTTTATCCGCCACCAAGGATACATAACAGTTCATTAAACTAGTCTATAATTCAGTTTCATCTTTCTATATTACAAGTTTTCACTTGATATTCTCGCTCATTCACTTTCTCAATGGTACATTATCTGAGAACCGTCAGCTTGATCTCTACGGGATCTTTAAGTTCTTGTAACCTTGTTCGCTGAAAATTGTTTTTCATTTAAAGCAAGTGTGAGCATTCAATTGCCAAGCAAGTCATAACAGTTGAAGAAATAACTTCAGAATTAAAACATTTCTTTAGAACTTTTATAACCGAACAAAGGTTATAAAGCAGCTTGAATAATAGGAATAGTCTCGATTCCTTTTATCTTAAAACATCAGTCATTTTCACTTTGAAATACTTTCATTCTTCTACCTTTTATATACACATCATATCTGGCTAGAATCATTAACACAGACTTAACAATAACGAGTCATTATAAACAGAACATACTTGTATTAAAAAGCTCAATCACAGAACAATGCATATCATAGAAACACTGAAGTGTTCAAATTTTGGCTCAAGGCCTCATACGTTCTACCACATTGTACAAATATCGCACATTCGCACATAAACAGAACTTCTCAAGTACAACATCTGAGAAGTTTAAGAAACTAGCATTCATGTAATATGAATGAAGTTAGGAAACTTGCCTTACGCCCAGCTACAACTTACGCTGAACTGCTCATTTCAATTCCTATATAACACATAAGGAGAAAACATAAACACCAATTAGTCATATATTGAACATGCGTATTGATTTACTCAACTTTACTTCTTAGGGTTCGCGTTCTTGCAATTATAAGTTTACGCGACTAACTTCCTTTACCAGTTTACGACTTTATGACATACGGAGATGTCTTACTCAAAAAGTTCATCATCTTGGATGATTTATATTCTCATCTTCTTCTTATAACTTCTCTAAGACTCAACACACATCGCGTCTCTACTAGTAGTCCAAATGGTACTTTGAGTGGTTTCCCACAAACAACCAACAAACAAGTTCCCATCTCATCTACACTGCCATCACAGTGAGTTAGATCGGTTGCCAGTTTCGTATATACCTTCTCTCTCTGAAGGAATTGTTTAGCCCATCTCCCATATCATAACCATCAAAGTTACAATTGTACCACAACCTAGCTTCTCTTAACTTATACGAACTATTAAACTATAATGTTCGATTAAGTAAATTTATTATTCCTTACGACTTTCTTGATAAATAATCTCTTATTTACTTTCGTTATCCATTATACGAACCCCATGTTCATTACCTCCGTCGCTCAACGTCTAAGGAATAACAATCATAGCAATCTCTCATGTTCGTTCATCGCGTCTACGGACACCGGATATCAGTTACGAACCCGCGTTTATATTCTTTGTCATTTAATCTTGTTTAATCTTCATGATCAACCTTTAATAAAGGTTTACATTACTTGATTTAGAGTTACATTAGTTGAATATTATATTCTTTATTTTCCCTTACATTTCCCGCAAGAGCTGAGCAGTTAAAAGCTCATCTCTGGCTTTTTCCCAACATTGGCACTGTGGCGCCACTCCCTTCTCTAACTCTCGCGTTGCGGTGCCACTTGCCAGAAGTTTATGACCAAGCTCGCATTGCGGTGCTGTGACGCCCCGAAATCCGGTCTATCTTCACACCCGAATTCCGTATATCACGATCCCATCTTCTTCCAAACACACATCATTATATAGCTCAATATAACAACATATACTCTCAAATCCCAGGTTCTGGAAACCTTATAACCTTTTTCATTACAAATGATGATAAATACATTATTCATTTCATCTTACAAGAGTGACTTTTAATCCGCCACCAAGGATACATAACAGTTCCTTAAACTAGTCTATAGTTCAATTTCATCTTTCTATATTACAAGTCTTCACTTGATCTTCTCGCTCATTCACACTCTGAATGGAACTTCATCTGGATACCATCAGCTTGACCTTTACGAGATCCTTAAGTTCGTCTAACATCATTCGCTGAAAATGTTTTTCATTTAAAGCAAGTGTGAGCATTCAATTGCCCAGCAAGTCATAACAGTTGAACAAACATCTTCAAGAATTCAAACATTCTTTATAACTTCGATAACCGAACAAAGGTTATGAAGCAGCTCGAATAATAGGAATAATCACGATTCCTATCATTTTAAAACATTATTCGCATGCACTTTGAATTACTTTTATTCTTCTACCTTTTTCATGCTCATCAGGTCTGGCTAGAATCATTAGCACAGACTTAACAATAACGGATCATGTATAAACAGAACATACTTGTAATGAACAGCTCAATCATAGAACAGTTCATATCATAGAAACACCGAAGTGTTCATATTGTGGCACAAGGCCTCATATGTTCTACCACTTTACACCAATATCGCACATTAGCACATAGATAGAACTTCTCAAGTTCAACATCTGAGAAGTTAAAGAAACTAGCATTCATTTAGAATATGAATGAAGTTAGGAAACTTGCCTTACGCACAGCTACAGCCTACGCTGAACTGCTCATTTCGGTTCCTATGTAGCACATAAGAAAAACAGCACATACACTAATTAGTCATGTATAATTGACTTATGCATTAGCTTAACTTTACTTTTTAGGGTTCGCATTCTTGCAACCTAAGTTTACGCGACCACTTTCATTATCGTTCTACAGCTTCATAACATACGGAAATGTCTTACTTTTACGCTCATCATCTTTGATGTTTTACATTTTATCTTCTTCTTATTACTTCTCTAAGACACAGCACACACCGCTTCTCTGCTAGTAGTCCATATGGTACTCTGAGTGGTTTCCCACAAACAACCAACAAACAAGTTCCCGTCTCGTCTACACTGCCCATAACAGTGAGTTAGATCGGTTGCCAGTTTTGTATATACCTTCGCTCACTGAAGGAATTGTTTAGCCCAGCTCCCATATGTCAACCATCAAAGGTTACGATTGTACCACAACCTATACTCATCTTAACTTATCCGTACTATTAAACTATAATATTCGGTGAGTTAATTTCTTATTCCTTTCGGCTTCCTGGCAACTAAATACCACGCCTCAGTATTCACTCTTTATCGTCTAAGTCATACAGTCTTATGTATACTCAGAGCGATCATTCCCTTCAATCCTTAACTCGGCTTTGTTACGTTAAAGGCTATTATCTTTAATTCAACTTCTTTACCGTTCATGGTTCAATCCATTACCTTCATTATCTTACGGTCAAACCATACACGGGGTGTAGGTTCTATCCGTTTAATATTTAAGTTCCCTCAACCTTCACGTCGATTAAAGTGTTTAACGCTTACATTTCATTCTAACGTTCTCATCTGACTCACATTCGGCTTCCATTAATCTCATTACCATTCATTACTGCTTTCTTAATACCATTCGTTATTCTTCTTTAAAGTCGAAGCCATACAGTTCGCTGTATGCTAAGACTACTCGTTTACCACAACAACGTTGTGTACACAGCGTCTAAACGCTTCAAATCTATCTCTAACTGTCATGACATATCATCGAAATGTTATTCATTACACTCGTCGCTAAACGTCTAAGGAATCACAACCCTAGCAACCCCTCACGTTCGTTCATCGCGACTACGGTCCCCGGACATCGGTTATGTAACTCGCATTAAAAATATTGTTTGTCTTTTAATCACTTTTAATCTTTTCGTTCAACCTTCATTAAAAGTTAATACACTTTATTAAGTGTTTCATTAATTGAACTATATGTTCGAATTTCTTTCTTGCACATCCCCTAGAAATTGAGCAGTAAAAATCTCATTTCTGGCATTGCACAGCACCGGCGCTGCGGCGCCATGCTCCTTCCTTAATCTCGCGCTGCGGCGTCACTTAGCAGTGGCCAAGGGACGGGACTCGCGCTGCGGCGCCGGCCTGCAAGGCATAACTCCGCGCCGCGGCGCCAAGCAAAAACCCTAGAAAAATTTTCTAAGTATTTTACAAGCTTGAGACGCTAACTTCACAATCTCATAACTTCTTCGTTATAACTCGGAACGAGGTCATTCCAAAGTCATTCTCTTCCTTATCTTATGTACTTTAATACCCCTCAGATAGAACTTCATTCCAAATCCGTTAATGTACCATTCTATTGGCTTGATCATCACCCTTCGTTTATTTTATAATTTTAACGCTCTTTGTTCGTTCATCCGCAATTCGGTCATCCGAACTCGGAATTCGATCGCTCTTGAATCCACGACTCACGTTTTCAACATTTTCTTACATCTTTATGAAACCCTACATGTTTGGAATTCATTTAATAACTTTCTAATTCTCGTTTGTCTTTTAAAAAATTTCCGCCATAACTTCGTTATAGCTATGTTTTAATCCGTTCTTCATGAACGTTTCTACCGTTCCTAACCAAGCAATATGCATCAAACTTATATGCGATGGTTTTAAACTTGTCCATCAACAACAATTATCCTACGATGGTTTTAAATTTGTCCATCAACAACGTTCTTCGTGTTCTTCTCGTGTTCTTCGTGTTCTTCGTTCGTTCTTTAATTTTAATCGATATTTGAATTATGATTTCACTTTCTATTGGAATTTGATGTTATAGAACATTATTCCTTACTTATTTCATCTACTCATTCATATAATCAACTTAGATTGTTCTAATTCATTACGAATCACATACTTCTTTAAGAAATTTATTTACTAAACTTCAAATTCTTATTTCCTTATTTCTCATGATTTTTAACCATATGAAATCATCCCTAACATCATCTACTCATTATCCTCATTAAGTTATGTTTTAAACATATATATAACTTAAAGAAAATCTAACCTAGAAGTTAGGTTTTAATACCTTTCCTCTTTATTTTTCTTCCGCTAGACAAAACCGGCGATTTGCTAGCTTTTCTATTTCACGAACATTTTTGATCCGATCAATCATGCTCATGATCTTCCTTCTCCCCCTCCATCCGAATTCTCTCTCTCTCTAATGTAGGATTTTCAAAATCTCATTTAAATGAAATCTAGCTTCCTATTTATAGATTTTCAAAAGTTAGGGCAAAATAGTCATTTCACCCCCTTAACCTCCTTACTATTCATTACCTAACCACTAAGTTAACTTACTCCTTAAGTTTACTTAACAATTAAGTCTACTTAACCTTTAAGTTTACTTAACTCTTAAGTTTACTTAATACTTAAGTTTTCTATTTCCACCTCCTTAGTTAACCTCCTTACTATTCACGTAGCTTCCCTTGGAAGCTTCGTGGTTCCATCTTTCGGGTTTCGTCCGACAGGTTTAAAAACTGCGATTCTCGGATTCCAAATATTTTTGGATATTTCGTCTTTCCTTTACCGATTAACTTTTACGTATTCTTCGGATTTCCGAAAAACTGAAAAACACTTTTTGGCGTTGAGCGTTTTCCTTCATATTTTACCCTAACGTAGCTAAACGAATGAAAAGTACATAGCAGTACTTTTCGTCGTTTTTATTTTATCCGATTTCTGCACGTTTTTCGAGAAAAACTTTTATCGGCTTACTTAACTCTTCACGATATATTATCAGCAAATCTTTTGACGCAATGTCATTTTGACATACCGAACTCTCAGAATGGCTTAGGTTATTTCAAACCCTAACCCTTAGGTTTCTTCAGGTGAATAGTGTCTATTTCGTCTTTTTCCCTGAAATATTTTTGTTCCCGGAAAATTTTCATTTTCGTCTTGAAAATTCCTACTCGTTCAGTCTAGCTCGTAGCCAGAATCCTCCCGACTTATAATCATCCTAGGTTCTAGAACGATTAATAAACACATAGCACATAATATGATTAATAGAAATTCATTTTATTAATAACTAATTCTTTAAACTTAAATTCTGGAAAATCCAAATTTCTGGGGCGTTACACTCTTCCCCTCTTATAAAAATTCCGTCCTCGGAATTTCTCAAAACCACACCCATACCCGGGTCATCACATTCACCCCTTCTTCACAGAATTTCGTCCTCGAAATTTTAGCCTACCTTTATTCTCAACCTCTCTTCAACAGAGTTCCTATCTTTCAAACATTCTCTCACCTTCACAACTTATAAAGAATTATGAAGTAGAATGAACAACGAGGAATATAAGAATCCCCTTAAAAGATTTCATACTTTTGCTGAGGGGTCAACTTGACCATGAACTCTTACTAGTAGTTTACAATCACAAAGAAGGTAAACTACATCTTCCATACATAGGCGATCAACCCAATGTATAACCCCATTTCGGGGTGTGTTCACCTCAGACTAAATCATTAGATTCCGCACCAAAACAATTTGGATTGGCACAACTTCTCAAGAAAAAGATTGATTTTCTTTTAAACATGACATAACCTTTGTCTAGCCAAATCAAGGAGCTTAGACCATAACAATAAATTGGATATCAACGTGAAACATTCGTCTAGTCAACTCAATTGACATCGACTAATACTTTAAATTCTTTTTCAATACATCAAAACGTTATATGATGTCATGATACCGTACTTTTCACAGTACGTTGAGGACTTCGTTATTATACATCATACCATAGTGGGTTGTTGATCCTAAGATCACATCCAACACCAGGTTCAATTGCATTAATAACTCCATCTTTCTATCATCCTTGCATCAAATGCATTGATGATATAAAATTCATTTTGATATTTCAAATCAATTTCTGTCTAGCCGAAACAATTAGCATAGACATACCAAGAATAGTTCTTTTTTTTTAAAAAAAAAAATCTATTGAATCCAAAAGTTGAACCAATTCTTTTATTTTTAAAATACGAACACATATGCACGACTTCAATAAACTTCGAAATCTAGCGTAGCTAGATGACTTGGAATATCCTATTCTCCACCTTCCTTCATTGTCTTACTGAGACAATACCTAATCTTCTCTAGCTCCTTCAATACTAAGCCTACTGAAAACAACTCATTTTCAGTCTAAACATTCCTATATCTTAGTACAGTCCATCAACTTACCACACATTATGAGTTCAGGAACTTTCCACAATAATACGAGTTTAAGAACCATCCCAGACAGACCATAAACGTCCATTCGCTGAGAAGTTCAAAAACGTACCATATCATTGTGAGTCACGAACGTACCATAAGTATGAGTTTCAAGAACTCGCACCTACCTTATCGTTCTCTACCTATCAAGTATATACATGAGAAAAGATTCACCTTCTCGTCATATATATCTTGACAGCGTGACCAATTCCAATGATTATCATTTTAATAAGCTAAGCAGTTGTTACACCAAGCACAAACCTCTGCCCATACAAAGGTTCATACAACTTAGCTATCACATGAGTCCTCAATTGAAATTTTATAACTTCTAAATCTCTCTCTACTTAATACGAATTTTCTTTAATTCATATACTATCCCTCACAACTCAATCTTAGTTCTTCTTCCCGTACTACTTCGTAGTACTATAAATCATTCATCGTTTAACAGCTCATCTGTTACTACGATTCACTATGATCACGTGGTGATCTTCTTATCCCTCTCTCTACGATTATAGTCTTAGATACTCTTACCTAAGATTTATAACCTATCAGCTCTGATACCAACCTGTGATGCCCCGAAATCCGGTCTATCTTCACACCCGAATTCCGTATATCACGATCCCATCTTCTTCCAAACATACATCATTATATAGCTCAATATAACAACATATACTCTCAAATCCCAGGTTCTGGAAACCTTATAACCTTTTTCATTACAAATGATGATAAATACATTATTCATTTCATCTTACAAGAGTGACTTTTAATCCGCCACCAAGGATACATAACAGTTCCTTAAACTAGTCTATAGTTCAATTTCATCTTTCTATATTACAAGTCTTCACTTGATCTTCTCGCTCATTCACACTCTGAATGGAACTTCATCTGGATACCATCAGCTTGACCTTTACGAGATCCTTAAGTTCGTCTAACATCATTCGCTGAAAATGTTTTTCATTTAAAGCAAGTGTGAGCATTCAATTGCCCAGCAAGTCATAACAGTTGAACAAACATCTTCAAGAATTCAAACATTCTTTATAACTTCGATAACCGAACAAAGGTTATGAAGCAGCTCGAATAATAGGAATAATCACGATTCCTATCATTTTAAAACATTATTCGCATGCACTTTGAATTACTTTTATTCTTCTACCTTTTTCATGCTCATCAGGTCTGGCTAGAATCATTAGCACAGACTTAACAATAACGGATCATGTATAAACAGAACATACTTGTATTGAACAGCTCAATCATAGAACAGTTCATATCATAGAAACACCGAAGTGTTCACATTGTGGCACAAGGCCTCATATGTTCTACCACTTTACACCAATATCGCACATTAGCACATAGATAGAACTTCTCAAGTTCAACATCTGAGAAGTTAAAGAAACTAGCATTCATTTAGAATATGAATGAAGTTAGGAAACTTGCCTTACGCACAGCTACAGCCTACGCTGAACTGCTCATTTCGGTTCCTATGTAGCACATAAGAAAAACAGCACATACACTAATTAGTCATGTATAATTGACTTATGCATTAGCTTAACTTTACTTTTTAGGGTTCGCATTCTTGCAACCTAAGTTTACGCGACCACTTTCATTATCGTTCTACAGCTTCATAACATACGGAAATGTCTTACTTTTACGCTCATCATCTTTGATGTTTTACATTTTATCTTCTTCTTATTACTTCTCTAAGACACAGCACACACCGCTTCTCTGCTAGTAGTCCATATGGTACTCTGAGTGGTTTCTCACAAACAACCAACAAACAAGTTCCCGTCTCGTCTACACTGCCCATAACAGTGAGTTAGATCGGTTGCCAGTTTTGTATATACCTTCGCTCACTGAAGGAATTGTTTAGCCCAGCTCCCATATGTCAACCATCAAAGGTTACGATTGTACCACAACCTATACTCATCTTAACTTATCCGCACTATTAAACTATAATATTCGGTGAGTTAATTTCTTATTCCTTTCGGCTTCCTGGCAACTAAATACCACACCTCAGTATTCACTCTTTATCGTCTAAGTCATACAGTCTTATGTATACTCAGAGCGATCATTCCCTTTAATCCTTAACTCGGCTTTGTTACGTTAAAGGCTATTATCTTTAATTCAACTTCTTTACCGTTCATGGTTCAATCCATTACCTTCATTATCTTACGGTCAAACCATACACGGGGTGTAGGTTCTATCCGTTTAATATTTAAGTTCCCTCAACCTTCACGTCGATTAAAGTGTTTAACGCTTACATTTCATTCTAACGTTCTCATCTGACTCACATTCGGCTTCCATTAATCTCATTACCATTCATTACTGCTTTCTTAATACCATTCGTTATTCTTCTTTAAAGTCGAAGCCATACAGTTCGCTGTATGCTAAGACTACTCGTTTACCACAACAACGTTGTGTACACAGCGTCTAAACGCTTCAAATCTATCTCTAACTGTCATGACATATCATCGAAATGTTATTCATTACACTCGTCGCTAAACGTCTAAGGAATCACAACCCTAGCAACCCCTCACGTTCGTTCATCGCGACTACGGTCCCCGGACATCGGTTATGTAACTCGCATTAAAAATATTGTTTGTCTTTTAATCACTTTTAATCTTTTCGTTCAACCTTCATTAAAAGTTAATACACTTTATTAAGTGTTTCATTAATTGAACTATATGTTCGAATTTCTTTCTTGCACATCCCCTAGAAATTGAGCAGTAAAAATCTCATTTCTGGCATTGCACAGCACCGGCGCTGCGGCGCCATGCTCCTTCCTTAATCTCACGCTGCGGCGTCACTTAGCAGTGGCCAAGGGACGGGACTCGCGCTGCGGCGCCGGCCTGCAAGGCATAACTCCGCGCCGCGGCGCCAAGCAAAAACCCTAGAAAAATTTTCTAAGTATTTTACAAGCTTGAGACGCTAACTTCACAATCTCATAACTTCTTCGTTATAACTCGGAACGAGGTCATTCCAAAGTCATTCTCTTCCTTATCTTATGTACTTTAATACCCCTCAGATAGAACTTCATTCCATATCCGTTAATGTACCATTCTATTGGCTTGATCATCACCCTTCGTTTATTTTAATTTTAACGCTCTTTGTTCGTTCATCCGCAATTCGGTCATCCGAACTCGGAATTCGATCGCTCTTGAATCCACGACTCACGTTTTCAACATTTTCTTACATCTTTATGAAACCCTACATGTTTGGAATTCATTTAATAACTTTCTAATTCTCGTTTGTCTTTTAAAAAATTTCCGCCATAACTTCGTTATAGCTATGTTTTAATCCGTTCTTCATGAACGTTTCTACCGTTCCTAACCAAGCAATATGCATCAAACTTATATGCGATGGTTTTAAACTTGTCCATCAACAACAATTATCCTACGATGGTTTTAAATTTGTCCATCAACAACGTTCTTCGTGTTCTTCTCGTGTTCTTCGTGTTCTTCGTTCGTTCTTTAATTTTAATCGATATTTGAATTATGATTTCACTTTCTATTGGAATTTGATGTTATAGAACATTATTCCTTACTTATTTCATCTACTCATTCATATAATCAACTTAGATTGTTCTAATTCATTACGAATCACATACTTCTTTAAGAAATTTATTTACTAAACTTCAAATTCTTATTTCCTTATTTCTCATGATTTTTAACCATATGAAATCATCCCTAACATCATCTACTCATTATCCTCATTAAGTTATGTTTTAAACATATATATAACTTAAAGAAAATCTAACCTAGAAGTTAGGTTTTAATACCTTTCCTCTTTATTTTTCTTCCGCTAGACAAAACCGGCGATTTGCTAGCTTTTCTATTTCACGAACATTTTTGATCCGATCAATCATGCTCATGATCTTCCTTCTCCCCCTCCATCCGAATTCTCTCTCTCTCTAATGTAGGATTTTCAAAATCTCATTTAAATGAAATCTAGCTTCCTATTTATAGATTTTCAAAAGTTAGGGCAAAATAGTCATTTCACCCCCTTAACCTCCTTACTATTCATTACCTAACCACTAAGTTAACTTACTCCTTAAGTTTACTTAACAATTAAGTCTACTTAACATTTAAGTTTACTTAACTCTTAAGTTTACTTAATACTTAAGTTTTCTATTTCCACCTCCTTAGTTAACCTCCTTACTATTCACGTAGCTTCCCTTGGAAGCTTCGTGGTTCCATCTTTCGGGTTTCGTCCGACAGGTTTAAAAACTGCGATTCTCGGATTCCAAATATTTTTGGATATTTCGTCTTTCCTTTACCGATTAACTTTTACGTATTCTTCGGATTTCCGAAAAACTGAAAAACACTTTTTGGCGTTGAGCGTTTTCCTTCATATTTTACCCTAACGTAGCTAAACGGATGAAAAGTACATAGCAGTACTTTTCGTCGTTTTTATTTTATCCGATTTCTGCACGTTTTTCGAGAAAAACTTTTATCGGCTTACTAACTCTTCACGATATATTATCAGCAAATCTTTTGACGCAATGTCATTTTGACATACCGAACTCTCAGAATGGCTTAGGTTATTTCAAACCCTAACCCTTAGGTTTCATCAGGTGAATAGTGCCTATTTCGTCTTTTTCCCTGAAATATTTTTGTTCCCGGAAAATTTTCATTTTCGTCTTGAAAATTCCTACTCGTTCAGTCTAGCTCGTAGCCAGAATCCTCCCGACTTATAATCGTCCTAGGTTCTAGAACGATTAATAAACACATAGCACATAATATGATTAATAGAAATTCATTTTATTAATAACTAATTCTTTAAACTTAAATTCTGGAAAATCCAAATTTCTGGGGCGTTACAGGTGCCTCCTCCTAAGGCTCGTCTAGCGCTGCAGCGCCGAGCCTAAACCCTAGAAAAATTCTCTAAGTGTTAAATCTAATTTGAGACGCTTACTTCCCGATCTCATAACTCCTTCGTTATAACTCAGAACGAGGTCGTTCCAAAAACATTCTCTTCCTTATCTTACGTACTTCAATACCCCTCAGACAGAACTTCGTTTTGAATCTATTAACATGCCATTTGATTGGCTTGATCTTCAACCTTTGTTCATTTTTTTTACGCTTTTAACGCTCTTCGTTTGTTCGTCCGTAATTCGATCATCCAAACTCGGAACTTGTTCATTCTTGAGTCTATGACTCACGTTTTTTGTGTTCTCTTACTTTCTTATAAAACCCTACACCTTCAGTTTCATTTATTAACTTTCTAATTCTCGTTTGTCTTTTACGAATATTTCGCTATAACTTCGTTATAGCTAAGTTTTAATCCGTTCTTCTTGAACGTTTCTACCGTTCCTAACCAAGAATGAAGCAACTAACTTATACATGATGGTTTTAAACTCGTCCATCAACAACAATTATCCTACGATGGTTTTAAATTTGTCCATCAACAAAGTTCTTTGTGTTCTTCGCGTGTTCTTCGTGTTCTTCGTTCGTTCTTCGATTTAATCGATATTTTGGATTATGATTTCACTTGTTATTGGAATTTGATGTTATAGAACAACATTCATTACTTATTATATCTACTCATTCATAATATCCACTCGGACCGTTCTAATTCATTACGAATCTTATACTTCCTTAAGAAATTTATTTAGTAAACTTCAAATTCTTATTTTCTTTATTTCTCATGATTTCAACCATATGAAACCAACCCTAATATCATCTAATTCTTATTCTCATTAAGTTATGTTATTTAAACATAAAAACTTAAATTTCTTTTATAAAAGACTAGGTTTCGGATTACTGTTCTTCTTTATTTTTCCTACGCTAGACAAAGCTGGCAATTTGTTAGCTTTTCTATTTCACGAACACTTTCGATCCGATCATTCATGTTCAAGTTCCTTCTCCCTCTTCATCCGAACCCTCTCTCTCTCTCTCTCTATCTCTAGATGTAGGATTTTCAAAATCCCATAAAAATGATTTAAGCTTCCTATTTATAGAATTTTCAAGCTAAGGGTATTTTAGTCATTTTGCCCCTAACCTCCTTACTATTCATGGATTAAGGACTAAGTTAACTTACTCCTTAAGTTTACTACTTCCACCTCCTTAGTTAACCTCCTTACTATTCACGAAACTTAGCCTGTAAGTTTCGTGGTTCCGTCTTTCGGGTTTCGTCCGACAGTTTTAAAAACTGCGATTCTCGGAACTCACTTTACCTAACCCTTAGGTTTTGAGTCTGCATGCGAAATCTTTATTTTTGCTATGACTGAAATATTATTGAATATTCCATCACGTCTCAACATTTTATGTAATCAATAAATTCTCGGAATTTCAAAATAAATCTCGGAGCAGAAATGGAAGAATAGTGCCTATTTCATCTTTTTCCCCGAAAAATATTTTGTTCCCGGAAAATTTTTATTTTCTTCTTAAAATTCTTATTCGCTCAGACTAGCTCTTAGCCAGAATACTCCCGGTTTATAATCATCCTAGGTTATAGAACGATTAATAAACACATAACACATAATAGTATTAATAAGAATTCATTTTATTAATAACTATTTCTTTAAACCTAAATTCTAGATAATCAAAAATTCCGGGTTGTTATATTATTCCCCCCTTATAAAAATTTCGTCCTCAAAATTTATTAAAACCACACCCTTACCCGGGTCATCACATTCACCCCTTCTTCACAGAATTTCGTCCTCAAAATTTTAGCCTACCTTTCTTCTCAACTTCACTGCAACGGAGTTCTTATCTTTCCCTCATTCCTAACCCCCATAACCTATCAAGAATCATGAAGTAGAAGGAATAACGAGGAATATAAAATTTCCTTTTAAAATGTTTCATACTTTTGCTGAGGGGTCAAATCGACCATGAACTCTTACTAGGTTAAACAACATTTCGATTTAAGCCCTTCTTTAACGGTCAGTTTACAATCACAAAGAAAGTAACTACCTCTTCCATGTTCTCCTCAGACTAAATCATTAGATTCCATACTATTTGTATAGCCAAATCAAGTATCTTAGACCATACCAATAAAATTGATATCAACGTGAAACATTCGTCTAGTCAACTCAATTGACATCGACTACTTCTTTAAATTATTTTCACAATACATCAAAACGGTTTATGACGTCATGATACCGTACTTTTCATAGTACGTTGAGGACTTCGTCAGTTTGTGACTTCGTCATTATACATCATACCATAGCGGGTTGTTGATCCTAAGATCACATCCAACACCAGGTTCAATTGCATTAACAACTCCATCGTTTTACCACCCTTACATCAAATGTACAGATGATATAAAATTCATTTTGAATATTTTAAATCAATTTATGTCTAGCCGAAGCAATTAGCATAGACATACCAAAAGTAGCACTTTTAAAATTCGTTCGTTCCAAAAGTTGAACCAATTCTTTCCTTTTTTAAAAATGTACATATCAACATGATTTCAATAAAGTTCAAAATCTAGCATTGCTAGATGACTGGAATATCCTATTTCTCCCTTCATTGTCTTACTGCGACAATACTTAATCTTCTCCAGCACCTTCAATACTTAGCCTACTGAAAACAACTCATTTTCAGTCTAAACATTACTATACCTTAGTACAGTCCATCAACTTACCACACATTATGAGTTCAAGAACTTTCCACAATAATATGAGTTTAAGAACTGTCCAGACACACCATAGGCGTCCATTCACTGAGACATTTGAAAACATACCATATTATTATGAGTGAACTTACCATAAGTATGAGTTTCAAGAACTCGTACCTACCTTATCGTTATCTACCTATCAAGTATATACATGAGAAAAGATTCACCTTCTCGTCATACACATCTTGATAGAGTGACCAATCCCAATGATTATCACTACCAGAAGCTAAGTGATTGTAGAACCAAACACAATTCCCTGCCCATACAGAAAATTGGTCAACTCAGCTTCTGACCGATATAAGAAGCTAAGCGGTTGTTACACCAAGAACAATTCTCCGCCCATACAAAGAATTGTTCAACTTAACCACTATATCGCATAAGAAGCTAAGTGGTTCTAAAACCACGCACAATTTCCCCGCTCATACAAGGAATCATACAACTTAGCTGCTGATATGAGCCCTCAATTGAAATTTTACAACTCCTAAATCTCTCTCTACTTAATACGAATTTTCTTTAATTCATATACTATCCTTCATAACTCTATCTAAGTTCTTCTTCCCGTAATACTTCATAGTACCTTCATTCATAGCACTAGCTATAAATCATTCATTGTTTAACAACCCATCTGTTACTATGAGTCACTATGATCACGTGGTGATCTTCTTATCCTTCTCTCTACGATTATAGTCTTAGGTACTCCTACCTAAGGTTTATAACCTATCAACTTTGATACCATCTTGTAATGCCTCGAAATTCGGTCTATCTTCACACCCGGATTCCGTACGTCACGAGTACATCCTTCATCCAACATACATCATTATATACCAAAATATAACAACACACACTCTCAAATCCCAGGTTTTGGAAACCTTATAACCTTTTTCATTACAAATATTAATAAATACATTATTCATTTCATCTTACAAGAGTGACTTTTATCCGCCACCAAGGATACATAATTGTTCATTAAACTAGTCTATAATTCAGTTTCATCTTTCTACATTACAAGTTTTCACTTGATCTTCTCGCTCATTCACTTTCTCAATGGTACTTTATCTAAGAACCGTCAGCTTGATCTCTACGGGTTCTTTAAGTTCTTCTAACCTTGTTCGCTAAAAATTGTTTTTCATTTAAAGCAAGTGTGAGCATTCAATTGCCAAGCAAGTCATTACAGTTGAACAAACAACTTTAGAATTAAAACATTTCTTTTGAACTTCTATAACTGAACAAAGGTTATAAAGCAGCTTGAATAATAGGAATAGTCTCGATTCCTATCTTCTTAAAACATCAGTCATTTTCGCTTTGAAATACTTTCATTCTTCTACCTTTTTCATACACATCATATCTGGCTATAATCATTAGCACAAACTTAAGAAAAATGAGTCATGTATAAACGGAACATACTTGTATTGAATAGCTCATTCACAAAACAATGCATATCATAGAAACACTGAAGTGTTCAAATTTTGGCTCAAGGCCTCATACGTTCTACCACATTGTACAAATATCGCACATTCGCACATAGATAGAACTTCTCAAGTACAACATCTGAGAAGTTTAAGAAACTAGCATTCATGTAATATGAATGAAGTTAGGAAACTTGCCATATGCCCAGCTACAGCTTACGCTGAACTATTCATTTCAATTCCTACATAACACATAAGGAGAAAACATAAACACCAATTAGTCATATATTGAACTTACGTATTGGTTTACTCAACTTTACTTCTTAGGATTCGCGTTCTTGCAATTATAAGTTTACGCGACTAACTTCCTTTACCAGTTTACGACTTTATGACATACGGAGATGTCTTACTCAAAACGTTCATCATCTTGGATGATTTATATTCTCATCTTCTTCTTATAACTTCTCTAAGACTCAGCACACATCGCGTCTTTGCTAGTAGTCCATATGGTACTCTAAGTGGTTTCCCACAAACAACCAACAAACAAGTTCCCGTCTCATCTACACTGTCATCACAGTGAGTTAGATCCTTTGCCAGTTTCATATAAACCTTCCCTCTCTGAAGGAATTGTTTAGCCCATCTCTCATATGTCAACCATCAAAGTTACGATTGTACCACAACCTAACTTCTCTTAGCTTATACGAACTATTAAACTATAATGTTCGATTAAGTCAATTTCTTATTCCTTACGACTTTCTTGATAAATCATCACTTATTTATTTTTGTTATCCATTATACGAACCCCATGTTCATTACCCTTGTCGCTCAACGTTTAAGGAATCACAACCATAGCAATCCATCATGTTCGTTCATCACGTCTATAGTCCCCGGATATAGGTTACGTAACCCGCGTTTATATTCATTGTCATTTAATCTTGTTTAATCTTCACGATCAACCTTTAATAAAGGTTTACATTACTTGATTTAGCGTTACATTAGTTGAATATTATATTCTTTATTTTCCTTTACATTTCCCCCAAGAGCTGAGCAGTTAAAAGCTCATCTCTGGCTTTTTCCCAACACTGGCGCTGAGTCGCCACTCCGTTCTCTAACTCTCGCACTGCGGAGGCACTCGCCAGATGTTTATGGCCGAGCTCGCGTTGCGCCGCCGCGTCCCAAGGCTCAGCTAGCACTGCTTCGCCGAGCCTAAACCCTAGAAAAATTCTCTAAGTGTTAAATCTAATTTGAGACGCTTACTTCCCGATCTCATAACTCCTTCGTTATAACTAGGAACGAGGTCGTTCCAAAGTCATTCTCTTTCGTATCTTATGTACTTCAATATCCCTTGGATAGAACTTCATTCTGAATCGGTTAACGTGCCATTCGATTGGCTTGATCTTCACCCTTTGTTCATGTTATTTTTACGCTTTTAACGCTCTTCGTTTGTTCGTCCGTAATTCGATCATCCGAACTCAGAACTTGTTTGTTCTTGAGTCTATGACTCACGTTTTCTATGTTATCTTACTTTCTTATGAAACCCTACACCTTCGGGTTCATTTATTAACTTTCTAATTCTCGTTCGTCTATTACGAATATTTCACCATAACTTTGTTATAGCTAAGTTTTAATCTGTTCTTCATGAACGTTTCTACCATTCCTAACCAAGCAAGAAGCAACTAACTTATACACGATGGTTTTAAACTTGTCCATCAATAACAATTATCCTACGATGGTTTTAAATTTGTCCATCAACAATGTTCTTCGTGTTCTTCGCGTTCTTCGTTCGTTCTTCGTTTTAATCGATATTTTGGATTATGATTTCACTTGTTATTGGAATTTGATGTTATAGAACACCATTCCTTACTTATTTCATTTACTCATTCATAATATCCACTCGGATCATTCTAATTCATTACGAATCATATAAATCCTTAAGAAATTTATTTACTAAACTTCAAATTCTTATTTTCTTTATTTCTCATGATTTCAACCATATGAAATTAACCCTAACATCATCTACTTCATATTCTCATTAAGTTATATTTTTTAAACATAAAAACATAAATAAAATTTATAAAATACTAGGTTTCGGATTACCGTTCTTCTTTATTTTTCCTCCGCTAGACAAAGCCGGCAATTTGCTAGCTTTTTTATTTCACGAACACTTTCGATCCGATCATTCATGTTCACGTTCCTTCTCCCTCTTCATCCGAACCCTCTCTCTATCTCTCTCTACATGTAGGATTTTCAAAATCCCATAAAAATGATCTAAGCTTCCTATTTATAGAATTTTCAAGCTAAGGGTATTTAGTCATTTTGCCCTCTAACCACCTTATTATTCATGGCTTAAGGACTAAGTTAACTTACTCCTTAAGTTTACTTAACACTTAAGTCTACTTAGCCTTTAAGTTTGCTTAACTCTTAAGTTTACTTAACACTTAAGTTTCCTACTTCCACCTCCTTAGTTAACCTCCATACTATTCACGAAACTTAGCCTATAAGTTTTGTGGTTCTGTATTTCGGGTTTCGTCCGACAGTTTACCTAACTCTTAGGTTTTGAGTCCGCAGGCGAAAACTTCGTTTTTTCCATAACTTAAATATTATTGAATATTCCATCACGTCTCACCATTTTACGTAATCAATAACTTCACGGAATTTCAAAATAAATCTCCGAGCAGAAACGGATGAATATTATCTATTTCGTCTTTTTCTCCGAAAAATATTTTGTTCCCAGAAAACCTTTATTTTTGTCTTAAAAATTCTTATTTGCTCAGACTAGCTCTTAGCCAGAATACTCTCGATTTATAATCATCCTAGGTTATAGAACGATTAATAAACACATAACACATAATAGTATCAATAAGAATTCATTTTCTTAATAACTAATTCTTTAAACCTAAATTTTGGATAATCCAAAATTCCGGGTTGTTATATCATCTTTGGAAGTGTATGTTGTGTCAAGAATAAGCATGTGAATGTTATTCCTATTTATATATGATTTGATTATGACATATATGAATGAATATGCAAGTATGCTTGCATTAAGAAAAGCTGTAAAGTCCTTTGATAAATAATAGAAACATGTGTACAAGGACTTAGAATGAATTGATCAAGTATGTTAGGTTGATCCTATATAAGTAAAACAGCTTTGTAAATTCCTTAAAAAGAAATGATGTACAAGGACTATAAACATAGAAAGATCAAGCATGTTAGGTTGATCTTATGATGTAATAGATAGGCTTGTCTGATCATCGAGCAGTGCACCAGAAATCGTAGTCTGCCAAGAGAGTTAAGGAGAACTCGAGAGCTGTCGAGATAGAATCATAGTATACAAGATAGTAGATCTCGGGGTTCGTAGACTGCCAGAAAAAACGATGAAGGATCGTAGTGTGTCAAGTATAACTTTCTCTAGGCCGAAGTTTGCTGAGGAAGTCATGTTCAAAATCGTAGAGACAACCTGCCTACGAGCCGATCGAACATCTGCCGAAGCCAAGTCAGGAACGTAGACTACACTCAGAGTCGTAGAGTCTACTGATGCCAAAGTCAAGTCAAGGATCGTAGACCACACTATGAGTCGTAGAGTCTATTGATTACATGCAGAGATCGTAGTTGAGCAAGATCAGATGAAGACATCTAGCACAAAGACAGAAATCATAGAGTTTGAAGATCTGATCCCGAAGTCATAGGGTCTGCAAAGCCGAAGCTGAATCGTAGAGTGCAGAACTATGACCTCAGCAAATGTGCTCACAATGCCAAGGCAGAATCGTATAGCAAATACGATTCTCAACAAATGAGCACTCCCAGAATATCCAAAAGAATGAAGCCTCTGGTTAGCACTGCAATGTTACATACAAGGAAACCAGAGATCAGTCAATGAATGGCATGTATGCTAACAGAAGATCTATGCATCCACCTAATGAACATCAAGATTGAGTTGAAGAAGCCATTCAAGATGAAGTCTTCCACAAGTTGAACAGAAGAATACCTCAGTAACTGACTGAAGAAAGTCAGCAAGTGCAGTAGATGTCATGTGATAAGATGACAATGATCTTAGAAGTATTCAGGATCGTAGTGTTTGCCAAACAAAGAAAGAACTGATGGAGTACACATAGAGATACTGGTCAGCTTCTAAAGAACAAGGCTAAATTGATTAAGCATTGAGTTAGTCCATTGATGATAAGTGAACGGGAGATAATAAGGAGAAAGCGAGTTGGACGAGCCACAAATCTGATGTGTCTTGATAATCAGAAGGGACTAGAGTAAAGAGTCAAGCCATCAGCATCTGAGAACAGTCGAAGCAAACAGAAGTGTTGAAGCACTGCAAAAAAAGGAAGATGTGTTTTACATTGAAGATCCAATTAACACTCTTCAAGATCGTAGTGTTGTCTCTACCAGTCAACATGACACTACGATCCGGTCCTTGAATACATGCATCATAATTGTAGAGTTCAAATACCTGAAGACTGAAGCATTGGAAATAGTTCAATTTGAAGGGTAATATTAGGACAAGAGCTTATTGAGGGCATCGATGCAAAAGGACAACCTCTGATCGAGAAATTAGAAGGTGGAAATAAAGTCTTCGACCTGCCCAAGATATTAAAGTAACATCTCTGATGGGTAGGTGAAATAGTAGACTGCAATGTCAAAGAAAGTATGACTTGTCACATCAGCAGTCTACCTTAAGCAACTCGAGATCTGTGAAGATGTTTGACTAGCTTTCAACGGCTACTTTTGAACGGAAGGATTGGGAAGGAGTATAAATAAGCTAGAGCTTCAAAGATCAAAGGTTGCTGGAGTTGTCGAGTTTGTAGAAAAGATGGACTGTTCTAAATCATGTAAGATAGTGAGTCCGAAGGCTCACTCTACGATCCACCAAGAACACTTAGAGATAAACTGACAAAGAAATAGAAGTGAGAGTTCTACTACAAGAAGAGTGTTCTGAACTGCCGAGAGAAAGAAGAGCATCATGTCATCTTGGTGTCCATCATGGGAAGACTCTAAGTACCATAGAGAAGAGCTCACAGTCATCTTAGCAAGTCCATCATGAGAAGACATCAAGTATCAAGAAGGGAGATCAAAAACGTCATCATGGTGGCAAGCATAAGAAAGTTTCTAAATACCTAGCAGAAGAGCTTACAGTCATCTTAGAAACCCATCATGTGCAGCCATCATGTATCAAGAGGAATGATCTTCAAGGCAGTCATCAAGGGATCACCAAAGTGGTTGAGTAACTGAAGAAGCGTAGCATCATGCAACACTCAACTGCACTTCAAGGGTGATCACGCCAAACTGCTAAGTACAGAAGATGTTCAGAGTATGAAGACATCTTAGCAGCTCAGCACAAATTCCAACAAACAAACAAAGAACTCAAGAAGCCAAGGCCTGAGGGGTTCTTGTCCGGAGGGACTAAATGAAGTTCCAAGCCTGCTGGGCTTGATGAGTTTTAGGGAACTGTTGCCTCTTTTTTACGACTAACAAAAGAGCTCTAACTCATGCAAGCATCCATGTGTCAACAAGTAATACAAAGCAAGTAAAGTATCGATCCCACAGAGAAAGTTGTTTAAATTAAACTACTATTCATTAATTAAATCACTATATTTATATGCTCACACTAAAATTAAACTTGGTTGATTCTTGAATTGCAAATAACAACTACAATAGTATAAACGATATAATAAATGATATTGGAAAAAATGGGATTCTAACTTCATTTATTGCTTCATTCAATTGCCACTATCATGCCTGATTTGTTCACATATTATAGGAAAGTAGCCAAGAGCACTAAAAGAGTATTAGCCATATTTCAATGCACTAAGACCTACTTACACAGCATCCACAGATGATATACTCTATGCAATCATCAATATAACCAACATCACTATATGTCTATGTGAAATTGCAACTATATTGATTTTAAGTTCAAGCTCTTATCTTAACTTATACGGTGAAATAGTATATGTCTATCTGGTTCACGAAATACAAAAGCCATATAACACAGCCCTATATACGTATACTATCATGATTACAGTCCATATTTGCATGTTCATTGTCAATTCCATACAAATACTGAATCGAATAGTGGTCAAGCATTCATGTATGTAAAAAAATCATGACAGACATCCCATATAACATGCAAAACAATATAGCATTTAAGCATGAAATCAAACTACATAATAAAATCCGTTAGAATCCCATAATGGAGTTTAGTTCATGATTAAACCAAAAGCCATTATGGGATCACAGTTAAACATGATCAATAAGCAAAAATTGGAAGACGAAAGATGAAACTATCAAACCCAATTGCTGAATACACATTAATATTTAATCCTTATAAGATTCCAGCAAAACCTAACATTAATAATAGGCTATCGTAGAGAAATCCCAAGAAGGAGTAGAAAAATAGAGTTGTAGCCTCCTTCTCCGTAGGAATTCTCTCTAGAGAGTAAAAAATTGTAATTACGATGTAAAGTACGTGAAAAACTAATAAAATGTCGAATGATGCCCCTGACACCAGTCAGGAATCTTTTTTAAATCAACTACAACCTTTAAAATTCGGAAATAAAATAACACATCAGCAACATCAGACATCGCGCGCGGCCGCGCGCTCTTCCAGCATAATAGTCTCTCACCCGCGAGACTTACAGTAGGTTCATATGTTAGACTGCTCTCGTGTGCGGGTGCACGCTCCATAGGCTTGTCTGTCTCGCGGCCGCGAGACTTACAGTAGTATCCAAAATCTGGCTGGGTGATCGCCCGTGCGCGCGTCTTCAAGTCTATTTTGCCGCGCAGCAGCGCGGCTTGAACTCTGCAGGTCCTGGCCCCTATTTCCCTACTGCTGCTGCTTGATCCATTATGCCCTATTTTGTTACACCAATGCACCTTCATGCCATTCATATCCCATCATTTTATCTCGTTTCAAGAATCCATTTGCCTTATGCTCCAAATCACCACCAAAACATGTCGATTCCTGCACTTATTCACCAAAAGGAGTTTTAAGAACGTACAATGCAATTTAACATGAAATGCAGCTAAACTAGACTAAAATGTACTTGAGATAGGCATAGTTTGCATGAATTGGTACTCCATAAGTAGGTAAAAGTCCTACTTATCAAATACCCCATAACTTGAACCATTGCTTTCCCTCAAGAAATGCATACTAATGAATAATGAAAGATGTAACTACATTACTATGCACTTAATTCTCACATTGTCCCAACCATTATAGGCATTCAGTCCAATTTGCCTTAGCAAAGTTTTTCTAGATTTTAGAATACACATTCAAACCAAACTGCAGGCATAATGTCATATATGTAAATATTTCACCAATACTATACAGATGCTCTGTGTGTGTGTTGTGTTCGCCCCATACTTGATTTAGGTGTAGAATGTTCTTGCTATCTTGCTCAAACCAGAAAAATTATAGCATAAATCAAAAATTCTGTTTATATATGCAACATGAACTAGTCCAACATCTTAAAATAAACTAAGGTTCAACAATTAGTCCAACATCTTAAAATACTTGATTTAGGTGTAGAATGTTTATTGCTATTTTTCATTTCTTTTTTTTTTCTACATGACTGTGCAATGTCTTACTCCCTTAGGCACACTGCTATCCCTTAGCGAGCTTTCGACCAACGACTCCCCGACCATGAAAGACCTTAGGGCGCTAGGTGTAGAGACAATCCCCTCGGGCGTACTTACTCAAGTTGCCAGGGCCCCGAAATAAGACTAGTCATGTTATTTCTACTTTTCTTATTCCTTTTTTTTATATACACAAATACCCATGTTTTCCCATAGTTTAAAACTCTATGTTTTATATAGTCTCACAACCACTTTTCACATATTTCTGTTTTTAACATTACATTTTTCTGTCGAGCATAAGACATGTGATTCTTATACCTACAAGTGCTTATGAACCCATTTGTGCAAATCGAAAGCATGTATACATCATTATGAATTTCATTGTATAAAATGCTATAACTTAGCTCAAGTTATCCAAAATATTCAGAATTCATTTAAAAACTTCACTTTCATCATTGGCTAGACAAATTTTTTTTTAAATGGCAAGGACTGTGAGGTAAGCGACATGCAACATAAAAGCAACATACAACATAAAATTAAACTAATCAAGAAACTATATGAGTTATGTAAAACTAATCATGCAAAACTAATAATAATAAAAAAAACTAACTACTACCTAATACCCCCAAACTTAAAATATTCAATGTCCCAATTGAATGAAGGTAAAAGGTATGAAAACTCTCCTAATTATCGGTTGTGCCACCCTCCTCGTGTGGTGAGTCCGGTGGTGGATATGGTTCCATTGTTCCAAACTGAGGCTATTCTTGTGTTGTTCCTTGTTGTGCAAATGCTTCGGCTAGGGCACTTGTGAATCCCGTCGTAAATGTGCCCAAATTGTCATATATGGCATCAACCTTACGCTCCAACCTTCGGAGCTGTCGATCGCCATAGGTGGCACGCGCGTGCGTGGATGGGCCCGCATCGTCTGTTTGCGAGGGTTGCTGTTCTAGAAAAATAGGATGAATGATGAATCCTAGTCCTCGTGGATGCGTTAAAGCACCTGCCCAGTCTTCAAAGTTTTTGATCGTGGCATGAGTAATGTCCTGGCTTGGGTATTGCATCTGCTCGTTTCCCCAGTTGCATCCTTGATTAGCATAAATCATGGCTACCATGGATGCGTGTGGAATGCTCCCACCGTTGTTCCCCATAAATAGCGCAACATATTCTCATGAATGAGATGACCAATGTTGATTTATTTACCGGTGATTATGCCCCAAAGAAGACATGCCCTCTCCGCTGATATTTCGTGTTGATGGGCTGAAGGTAGGAGCATGGAACAGATGAACAAATTCCACGCTTTTGTATAACGATTTAGTGCTGCCGCTGGAAATAATCGTGGCTGTGTTGTGCCCACTTTATACGTCCATTTTGTACCCAGCACGCATAACTCTGCAATGATCAGCTCCATTTCGATCTACAAATGAACGTCGATTATCCAATTAGCAGTCCGCACTGGCGGTGCCTCCGTAATTTTGAAAATGGACAAATAGCACGGGCCTGTAATTTACCTCGATACCCCGAACCAGAGATATTCCGCTCATAGTAACCTTGGCATTGGCATAAAATTCACGGACTATTCTTATGGGACTGGGTATTGGAGTTGCCGTCAATCCACCCCAACCTCTCTCTCGAATCATGGCGCACAACTGACCATCCTGATTTGCAGGCTTGAATCCTCTCTCTTTGATGAACGTTTTCGCCACAATGCGGTAGTATTCTTGTTGAGCATCCAAATTAAGTAATTTTTAGTGATCCACAATGTCAGCCTATTGATTTCCCGTAGAGGATGAAGAAGACGACGCAATAGATCGTGCTCACTTAGGCTCCATTTGTAATTACTAGTAAGTTCACTGAGTATATGGTTGGAAAGAAGAATAGCTTGAAATTGATAGCTCTTACTCTTGCTTTCTACACTCTCACTTAGAAACCCTAGCTTTATAGCACTCTTGGAGAAGTTGAGGAGATATGGACTTTGAATAAGGAAAGAATCGTGGCTGATTGAGTGAGAGATGTGCGGCATGAAATTGTAACTGATGAAGAGATAGCGACGTGAGTTATGGAAAGGGAGAGAATTTTGCTTCTATTGATATCCAAATGAGAGTCCAAATGGTCCCCAATTCTATTTAAATCAGCTAAATCTGTCTTAACACGTTGTAGCGCGCGACCGCAAGCTTAATGACTAGGCTGGGCGTGCGGGCGCGAGACTTGCAGAAACATTGGGCGGATTTCTTATCTGGACGCGCAGTCGCGAGATTTTCTCCTTCTTGGGTCGCGCTGCTGCGAGTTTTTTTAGATTGTTAACCATGTTGGCTAGACGCGCGGGCGAGCGTTTTCCATAGGCTTGTGCCCCGCGGCCACGTGGTGTTCATTTCCATTCTGCTGGTCAGTGGTGTTATCCAGTAATGGTTCCTGCATAGGTATTAATGAACCATGTTAAGGCATAACTTATTGATTTCATATTACTGACAACATGCAAGCATTCTCATAGCCATACTTGTGACAATATTGCGCATGAATAATGGTATCCAGTTAAAAAGAGTTTGATATAACTACTGAAATAACTCAAAATGAAATATTAAAAACTAAGCGAGGTCGAGAATAATAATAATGGGTTTCCTCCCATTCAACGCTAAGTTATAGTCGATTAGCTTGACTGTCTCTAACTTTATTTCACCATTGGAATTTTGGTGCTTTCCTTCGTATTCTATGCATCCTAAAATTTCACGACCTCATCTTTCGGTATTGGCTTTTCCTTCAAATCTGCATTTTTACCCGTTGCATATATCAAAGGTCCATAATCCCTAGATTTCTGTACTTCATCCTGTAGGCACCAATCCACCATGTCAACCAGAAAGCACTCTTCCTCATCCATTGGTAAACTGATTGCTTTAAAAACATTGAAAGTAATCTCTTGATCATGGACACGCATAGTAAGTTCACTTTTCTGCACATCTATTGACGTTCTGCCTGTGGCCAAGAATGGTGTTCCTAATTTGATTGGTATATTTTTGTCCTCTTCATAGTCTAGAATGATGAAGTCAGCTGGGAAAATAAACTTGTCCACCTTAACCAACACATCTTCAACAAGTCCCCGTGGATATGTGATGGATCTGTCGGCTAATTTCAATGCAATGTTTGTGGGTTTTGGATTCGGTAATCCAAACTGATTAAACACTGCCAAGGGCATCAAATTTATGCTTGATCCCAGATCACATAAACACTTACTGAAGTTCAACTTTCCTATGGTACATGGAATTGTGAAACTGCCTGAATCTTTTAGCTTTGGAGGTAATTTCTGTTGAAGCACTGCACTGCATTCCTCTGTCAAGGCTACTGTCTCGAAATCATCTAATCTCCTCTCCCTTGACAAGATACCCTTCATAAACTTGGCGTAGCTGGGCATTTGTTCCAATGCCTCGGCGAAGGGTATGTTGATCTGCAGCTTTTTGAACACCTTCAAGAATTTGCTGAACTATTTATCTTCTCTTTTCTTCATTAATCTCTGTGGATACGGAACCTAAATCTGCATTGGTGGTACTGGATTCTTAACTGCTTCCTCTGAGCCAGCTTTGTCTTTCTCTTCCTGCCGATCCTCAGATTTCTCCAACTTTTCCTGCTCATTATCTAGTTCCTCTACCTCGCGCAGCCGCGCACCCTCCTTGGTACACACTCACGCGAGTGCGCGACTTACAGTAGCTGACAGGTCTTTCCCAGATCTTAATGTAATCGCTTGGCATTGGTCCTTTCCTTCTCTTCTTGGATTCGTCTCCGTGTTACCTGGCAAGGACCCCTGGGGCCTGTTAGTAAGCATGTTTGCCATCTGCCCCATTTGAGTTCCAAGGTTCTTTATAGCCACTGCTTGGCTCTTGATCATAACTTCTGTGTTTGCCATGTATTTCATCATCATCTCCTCCACTTCTGATTTCTTTTCTTGCTGAGGTGCAGCTGTAGTGTTATTCTGCTGTTGTTGTTGAGAAAATCGTGGTGGAAAGGGTGGTCTAGGATTAAATTGCGGCTGCGCCGACTGTGCCTGAAATTGATTTTTTGGTTGAAACTTTGCTTGCTGATTCCCTTGATTATTCGACCAACTAAAATTTGGATGATTTCTGTTATTGGGATGGTATGTGTTCTAAAATTGGCCTTGATCTTTTCTATAGTTGGTCACATACTGCACTGATTCTGAGTTGATAGCACATTGGCCCGTCGAGTGTGACCCCGCACAAATCTCACATATGTAGGCAACCGTCTTTACCTTTCCTTCAGCCAAAGTATCTATCTTCTTTGCTATAGCTTCCATCTGTGCTGATAGCTGAGTAATGGCATCAACTTCCAACACACCACACCCATAACTTTGGTTTGTGGCATTCGTGATGTAGGATTTTGAAAATCATTTGATGTCATTGTCTCGATAAGATCATAGGCTTCCTCATAGTTCTTTGCCCATAATGCACCTCCTGCAGCTGCATCTATAATCGGTCTTGACTGCCATCCCAATCCATTATAGAACGTGTTAATTACCATCCAATCTGGCATACCGTGATGTGGGCACTTTCTCAGCATTTCTTTGTATCTCTCCCATGCTTCATGTAACGACTCGCCTTGTTGTTGCTCAAATTGAGAGATAGTTGTCCTCATCATTGCAGTCTTAGCCATTGGGAAGAATTTAGCTAAGAATTTATGTGCTAAATCCTCCAATGTAGTTATAGATCCTGCTGGCAAAGAATGAAGCCAACTTTTTGCTTTATCCCTCAATGAAAATGGGAACAACCTTAGTCGAATAGCATCCTCCGTCACATCGTTGTATCTGAATGTATCACAAATTTTAATGAAACTCAATAGATGTTCATTCGGATCATCCGTAGCAGCACCCCCAAACTGAACTGTGTTCTACACCATTTGAATAGTGTCAATTTTGATCTCGAAAGTATTGGCTGCTGTCGCTGGTCTGACTATGCTAGACTGTAGTCCGATTATATTGGGTATGGAATACTCTTTCTGAGCCCGATGCTCCTCTCTTTGATCTTCTCCTTGTGCCTCGGCTGCCATGTTAGCTGTCTTGTTTTCCAACTATTCTTGTAAATTTCTACGTACACCCGCTTTTCAACCTCTCCCATTTATATTATCCTGAACATGTATTAACTCGGGGTTGGTTGACCATGTGCGCATAAATATTTATCCAAATTCCTGAAACAAAAACAAAAACTGAAATGAGATAAGACTTGAATTGTCTAAGTCATACAAATATAACTTAAAACTAATGATAATAATATTAAATTAAACGCCTTTTCCTGGCAACGGCGCCAAAAACTTGTTGCCTCTTTTTTACGACTAACAAAAGAGCTCTAACCCATGCAAGCATACATGTGTCAACAAGTAATATAGAGCAAATAAAGTATCGATCCCACAGAGAAAGTTGTTTAATTTAAACTACTATTCATTAATTAAATCACTATATTTATATGCTCACACTAAAGATTATACTTGGTTGATTCTTGAATTGCAAATAATAACTACAATAGTATAAACGATATAATAAATGATATTGGAACAAATGGGATTCTAACTTCATTTATTGCTTCATTCAATTGACACTATCATGCCTGATTTGTTCACATATTATAGGAAAGTAGCCAAGAGCACTAAAAGAGTATTAGCCATTTTTCAATGCACTAAGACCTACTTACACAACATCCACAAATGATAGACTATATGCAATCATCAATATAACCAACATCACTATATGTCTATTTGAAATTGTAACTGTATTGATTTTAAGTTCAAGCTCTTATCTTAACTTATACGGTGAAACATTATATGTCTATCTGGTTCACGAAATCAGCCCGAGCACTGCTATCTGACATTCCCTCATCCTCAACCAGTGATTGGAACTCAACGATTCTTCAAATTCTCAACACCTTTGAAAATCTGTCCAAGGTTCAGATCGTAGAGTTCAATATAATGCTCGACAGGAGGCTGCTTAACTAGACAATCAAGTATCTGTGGAGAAGGAGCTGATGAAAAACTCTGATGAACTGAGTGAGAAAATATCTCTATTCACTGAAGAGTCACAGAAGCTGACAGCAGTAGGAGATAATTCATTCCAGAACAAACTTCAAGCTACTATGGCTGAGGTATCTCTCAAACTCAAATAGAGAGATAACATCTATTTGAATGCCATACAAGATCAAAAGTGTAACACCCCCTTCCCGAAAAGGAAAGGGAGGTCACGCACAAAGCACAACAAAACTCAAAATAAATAAACAGAGCACTAATAACTTCAAAATATTAATACTGATATCCATAAATGAAGTACTAAATATAATTCTCCAACTAGAATCAAAATAATCAAAACTTAAAATTCGAAACAACCTAGACGATCAAAGACAACTCTCTCATCACACTAGTCCTGAATCACCCCTGCAAACCTGCCGGAAGAAAAATACAGCATGAGCCAATTGCCCAGTACGGATACAGATATACAAAAGATATACAACTGATATACGAAAACAGTTGAGACAAATTACTGAAAAAGCCTCAAGTGCAAATACGAACGAAAATATAATATCCAAGGATCCGAATGGAATATATATGAATCAACATAATCGATGAAACCAATAAAAGAATAAAGAAATAGCGAACTGAAGTAACTAACTCAATGACTTGAACTGAACAAAAACCAACAAAACTAATCCAATAAAATAATAGGCTGAAACAAACGGCTGGAGTTATTTCATACCGAATGAGCTCAGAAATATACCTTGCCACACAGGCAAGTCAAACTAATGCCACACAGGCAAATCAAATGATGCCACACAGGCAACCAAAATAATGCCACACAGGCACATCGAAACAATGCCACACAGGCAATCACACACTGGACCGCGAATCCAAATGTATGCAAATCGGATAGGTGTGTTTGGCACAACATCACCAATCCGCAGAACAGAAAACTAGGGTTAACCCATACGCCTCCCACAACAAAACACCAAACGGCCCACTTACTCCGGAGCCCAAAACGGAGACGCCGTGGACTAATCACACCGCCACGGAAAGTGTCATGCCTCTCGTGCCAAGACGACATGCCCGTGGTACCCCCACAGGTGGTTATAGCTCAAGTATACCCTACGGTATATTCTAATAAAAATACCATGTCACAACACATGCGACATAATACCAACAAAAGGGTTCTATATGTACATGTTGAACCAAATCAAATTATGGTCACAAGGTCTCAAAAGAAGGTAACAACATGTACCGCTCTACAATTATCAAAAATAAATACTAAACATGATATCCTAATTCAAAGAGTACAATTACGAGTCCAATGTGTCAACTCCAAAGTAAAACAATTATATGAATTTCACAAGAAACAATTATGTGAAATAATAACAGAATTTGACACGAGAAACAAAACGAATAAATCAAATGTAACAAAAGTATCGCTGAAAGAGTACGGAATCCGTACCTGATACTTCCAAACCATTTATAGCACACTCCACAAAATCTTACCCTCAAATGCCAACGATATCTAATACGAAACGTTATTCATCACCTAAACATATTCACCTCAAATTAAATATAATCCAATTCAATAATTCCAAAATAATTCATAATCTATTTAATATGCCTTTAATCGTCGCCTTTTCGTTCAAACTAACTAAACAAAATAATAATAAATATAAGTACACTTATAAAAATATTCTTTCATCTTTAACCCATTGATAAATTCATTTTATTATTATTATTATTATTACACTCCATATATTTTCTTTTTAATACCATTGTACTAACTACATACTTATATTTATTCTACCTCTGTTTCACAAGAAATACTCATTAACTGATATCCTGAAGTAAATTCGAATTAATTACAAACTTAATCATAATTCCCAACTCCGTTCTAATATATAAAAAAATTTCTAACATGATACCACAATATAATATATAGAACAATACTTTGAAATTTAACTACATGTTCCAACAAGCTAATCTAATTTATACTTTATTTATTTGCTAGTTTTAATTGAGATTCCCTCCAGGCATGACTTATAACAATAAACAATCAAATTAATTAAGCTTGCAAGATCCGATCATAAAATAACTAAAAAAAATACCCAATAATAAAAATAATGGTATTACCTTGGTTGGGAGAATTTTTCTCTTTCTATTTTCTATACTCCTAGCCCCCTTTCTCTTCACTTCATAATAGATGGAATCCAATACAATTAGGTTTGAGTCATATATATAATTAATCATCCTTGTCCTAATAGGATTTATAACATTGAACTTAATTAGTTTTAAAGCCCAAATTTACAAGATTAATATTTTCTGTCACTTATTGTTATAGCCCACAAACATTATTTTCAAATTCACCCAAATAAAAGACAAGCCCAATTATTCTATTTAAAACATAGATTTAAATGCTATTTACTTTATTTATTATTATTATTATTATTATTATTATTATTACCGGGTATTACATCACCTACCCCTTAAAAGGATTCCGTCCCCGGAATCAAAAGAATGAACGTACCTAATTATCAAAAAAATGCAGATACATCGCTCGAATAGACTCCTCCATCTTCCATGTAGCTTCCCGCTCCGAATGATTTTACCACAAGACTTTAACAAAAAGGAATTATATTTCTCCATTTTATTTTTAAAAAAAAAATAAAAAATAAAAAAATAAATAAATAAATAAAATATGGGTTATTACATTTTTCACCCCTTAAAATAATTCCGTCCTCGGAATTCAAATAAGCTACAAAAAAAAAATTTAGTTACGACGTAGCGTCTCCATTTGTAACGATCAACGCGAATAAGTCATCGGTCCACGTAATTATTAGTGTACTTGTAAACGATTCGTCAGCTACCGTGTCAGCCTTGGTAAGGTTGTTCGTGTTGCATCAAATTAGATCCCATGATCCACCGTTGGTGTGGGTCGTCGCTAATATCTTTGAGTTTCATTCTTGGAAACGTACGTACTCTTCGGAACATAATTCGAAATCACAAAAATTTTCTTCATCTAAATACGATTCGAATACCCAAAATATTTATAATTATCTTTAATTCGTAAAACGTTTATATTCCACACATGACAAGGATCTAACAAATTATTTTTGTTTTATTTTACATAAATTCATACAAAACTCTAGAGACATCAGATAAATAAAACAACTATGCAAACTATATTACTAACTCTCCCCAAGTTCTCTAGAGCTTCAAAATATCTCATCCTCAATTTGAACTATTCACCGAATAATATTACGCCAAAGAATATACTACTAATATCTCTTTATCACCAACTCTCTTAAGTCCTTAAGAGTTTCAAAATATTATAACCTCAAATCTAATTAGTTCTCAAATATTATTACACCAAAAATATATACTACTACTAAGATCTCTCCATCACCATACCAAACTCCAAATCATATATTCTACTATCTGAATAAGCAAACTATAACTTCTAAAATCTCTTAAAATATATTGAATTCATCACTTATTACATCTAATCATTCAATAAATCAATCATTCTCGTAGTGCAAACCTTAACTCAACGAATTTCAAAATCTCATCTTACTATCACAAAGAAACTTCATAGGACATGACTCCAATATCTTTCTAAAAAAAATAGCCACAAAATTGATCATTAACTTCAAATGATTAAACTAATTACCTCGAATATCAACCACTCAAATTACAAAAATCCTCTATACTTAATAATTTTCACTTTATCATAGTAATTCATCAATACACATACCTCAAATTATCCACAAGCTTAACATAAACAAAATCATCATCAAAATCAAATCCTCAATTCTAAGATCATAATAAATTGTCACCAAAAATAACTCTAACAAATAATTTTCCAAAATCAAAACTCGCTTATACAAATACTCACATCATAATCATATAATCCTTTTTTTTTAACTGTACAAAATATCCAATCACAAACACAATCACATATTTATTCTCCTTAATGATATCCAATCACAATCCTTAACTAATATTATTGCTCCAGTGCATAACAATGGTAATCTTAACAATGTTTCTCACATTTCTCAAATCAACTACAACTCGAGGAGAGAATGACACTTGGTCAAAATCAAGACCAACCAAATAAAGAACAAAATCGAATAAAATTCCTACGACTTCTACCCAGAGATTTTCCCACAACTCACAGGTCAAACCTAAATAGGTTTTCTACAGGAAAGAACCTAAGCTCTGATACCATCTCTGTAACACCCCCTTCCCGAAAAGGAAAGGGAGGTCACGCACAAAGCACAACAAAACTCAAAATAAATAAACAGAGCACTAATAACTTCAAAATATTAATACTGATATCCATAAATGAAGTACTAAATATAATTCTCCAACTAGAATCAAAATAATCAAAACTTAAAATTCGAAACAACCTAGACGATCAAAGACAACTCTCTCATCACACTAGTCCTGAATCACCCCTGCAAACCTGCCGGAAGAAAAATACAGCATGAGCCAATTGCCCAGTACGGATACAGATATACAAAAGATATACAACTGATATACGAAAACAGTTGAGACAAATTACTGAAAAAGCCTCAAGTGCAAATACGAACGAAAATATAATATCCAAGGATCCGAATGGAATATATATGAATCAACATAATCGATGAAACCAATAAAAGAATAAAGAAATAGCGAACTGAAGTAACTAACTCAATGACTTGAACTGAACAAAAACCAACAAAACTAATCCAATAAAATAATAGGCTGAAACAAACGGCTGGAGTTATTTCATACCGAATGAGCTCAGAAATATACCTTGCCACACAGGCAAGTCAAACTAATGCCACACAGGCAAATCAAATGATGCCACACAGGCAACCAAAATAATGCCACACAGGCACATCGAAACAATGCCACACAGGCAATCACACACTGGACCGCGAATCCAAATGTATGCAAATCGGATAGGTGTGTTTGGCACAACATCACCAATCCGCAGAACAGAAAACTAGGGTTAACCCATACGCCTCCCACAACAAAACACCAAACGGCCCACTTACTCCGGAGCCCAAAACGGAGACGCCGTGGACTAATCACACCGCCACGGAAAGTGTCATGCCTCTCGTGCCAAGACGACATGCCCGTGGTACCCCCACAGGTGGTTATAGCTCAAGTATACCCTACGGTATATTCTAATAAAAATACCATGTCACAACACATGCGACATAATACCAACAAAAGGGTTCTATATGTACATGTTGAACCAAATCAAATTATGGTCACAAGGTCTCAAAAGAAGGTAACAACATGTACCGCTCTACAATTATCAAAAATAAATACTAAACATGATATCCTAATTCAAAGAGTACAATTACGAGTCCAATGTGTCAACTCCAAAGTAAAACAATTATATGAATTTCACAAGAAACAATTATGTGAAATAATAACAGAATTTGACACGAGAAACAAAACGAATAAATCAAATGTAACAAAAGTATCGCTGAAAGAGTACGGAATCCGTACCTGATACTTCCAAACCATTTATAGCACACTCCACAAAATCTTACCCTCAAATGCCAACGATATCTAATACGAAACGTTATTCATCACCTAAACATATTCACCTCAAATTAAATATAATCCAATTCAATAATTCCAAAATAATTCATAATCTATTTAATATGCCTTTAATCGTCGCCTTTTCGTTCAAACTAACTAAACAAAATAATAATAAATATAAGTACACTTATAAAAATATTCTTTCATCTTTAACCCATTGATAAATTCATTTTATTATTATTATTATTATTACACTCCATATATTTTCTTTTTAATACCATTGTACTAACTACATACTTATATTTATTCTACCTCTGTTTCACAAGAAATACTCATTAACTGATATCCTGAAGTAAATTCGAATTAATTACAAACTTAATCATAATTCCCAACTCCGTTCTAATATATAAAAAAATTTCTAACATGATACCACAATATAATATATAGAACAATACTTTGAAATTTAACTACATGTTCCAACAAGCTAATCTAATTTATACTTTATTTATTTGCTAGTTTTAATTGAGATTCCCTCCAGGCATGACTTATAACAATAAACAATCAAATTAATTAAGCTTGCAAGATCCGATCATAAAATAACTAAAAAAAATACCCAATAATAAAAATAATGGTATTACCTTGGTTGGGAGAATTTTTCTCTTTCTATTTTCTATACTCCTAGCCCCCTTTCTCTTCACTTCATAATAGATGGAATCCAATACAATTAGGTTTGAGTCATATATATAATTAATCATCCTTGTCCTAATAGGATTTATAACATTGAACTTAATTAGTTTTAAAGCCCAAATTTACAAGATTAATATTTTCTGTCACTTATTGTTATAGCCCACAAACATTATTTTCAAATTCACCCAAATAAAAGACAAGCCCAATTATTCTATTTAAAACATAGATTTAAATGCTATTTACTTTATTTATTATTATTATTATTATTATTATTATTATTACCGGGTATTACAAAAAGGCAGAAGCTCTACGAGCTCAGAAGGCCAATAAAGAGCAGATCCAAGTCCTCTCTGACAAGATTGACGACATGAAGCATTCCTTCTCAGTGCAACTTGAGCTAGGCCAACAGGAACTCAAGTTTGAAGTTGCCAACTCCTCCTACCTGATGTAGCAGCTTATGTCCAACATGGAGCAGCTCTCCAAAATGATTAATGACAAAAAAGGGGAGAAAAAGAGACATAGAAATAGAAATAGAAAGAGGAACTCAAAGAAGAGCAGAAGAATAGGAGAGAATAAGTCAAAGAAGAAGATAGCAGAAGAAGAGGCAGAGTTATCATCATCTAAGGGGGAGCACGGGAATGATGAGCCCATGGATGCCGAAGCTGAGGGGGAGCCAGAAGGAGTAGAGAAGCATACATCTGAGGGGGAGCAAAGCAAAGCAGGAAAGTAATCCATCCCAAGGGGAGAAGGAGCAAGAAGACCAAATAGATGAATAGCTGATCAACAGACATCTTGGAAACATACATGGAGCCAAAGAGGTACATCTCTAACTAGTTAGGTATGTTCTGGATCCAGGATGTAAATTATCTTAATGTATAAATTGCCATATCATTATAAATAACATTCATGATTATCTATTTTAGAAATACAGCTGCTCACTGTATATAAGATTCATTCATAACATGCATATGCACTTATTATTTTTGTCATAATCAAATAGGGGGAGATTGTCAAGAATAAGCATGTGAATGTTATTTCTATTTATATATGATTTGATTATGATATATATGAATGAATTTGCAAGTATGCTTGCATTAAGAAAAGATATAAAGTCCTTTGATAGATAATAGAAATATGTGTACAAGGACTTAGAATGAATTGATCAAGTATGTTTGGTTGATCCTATATAAGTAAAACAGTTTTGTAAAGACCTTAAAAATAAATGATGTGCAAGGACTATAAACATAGAAAGATCAAGCATGTTAGGTTGATCTTATGATGTAATAGATAGGCTTGTATAATCGTCGAGCGCTGCACCAGAAATCATAATCTGGTAAGAGAGTTAAGGAGAACATGAGAGCTGTCAACACAGAATCGTAGTCTGCAAGATAGTAGATCTCGAAGTTCATAGACTGCCAGGAGAAACGATGAAGGATTGTAGTATGTCAAGTAGAACTTCCTCAAGGCCAAAGTTAGCTGAGGAAGTCATGTTCAGAATCGTAGAGACAGCCTGCCTACGAGCCAACCGAAAATCTGCCAAAGCCAAGTCAGGAACGCAGCCTACACTCAGAGTCATAGAGTCTACTGATGCCAAAATAAAGTTAAGGATCGTAGAACACACTATGAGTCGTATAGTTTATTGATTACATGCAGAGATCGTAGTCGAGCAAGATCAGATGAAGACATCGAGCACAAAGATAGAAATCATAGAGTGTGAAGATCTGATCCCGAAGTCGTAGGGTCTGCACAGCCGAAGCTGAATCGTAGAGTGCAGAACTACGACCTCAATAGATGTGCTCACAATGCCAAGGAAGAATTGTAGAGGAAATACGATTCTCAACAAATGAGCACTCCCAGAATATCCAATGGAATGAAGCCTCTGGTCGGCACTGCAATGTTATGTCCAAGGAAACCAGAAAGCACTCAACGAATGGCATGTATGCTAATAAAAGATCTAAACATCAACCCAATGAACATTAAGATTGAGTTAAAGAAGCCATTCAAGATGAAGTCTTCCACAAGTTGAACAGAAGAAGACTTCAGTAACTGACTGAAGAAATTTAGAAAATGCAATAGCCGTCATGTGATAAGATGACAACGATCTTGGACATCATAGTGTTTTCCAAACAAAGAAAGAATTGATGGAGTACACACAGAGATACTGGTCATCTTCTGAAGAACAAGGCTAAGTGATTAAGTATTGGGTCAGTCCATTGATGATAAGTGAACGAGAGATCACAAGGAGAAAAAGAACTGGACACGCCATAAATCTGAAGTGTCTTGATATTCAGAAGGGACCAGAGCAAAGAGTCAAGCCATCAGCATCTAAGAACAGTCGAAGCAAACAGAAGTGTTGAAGCACTGCACAAAAGAAGGAAGAGGTGTTCTACATTGAAGATCCAATTAACACTCTTTAATATCATAGTGTTGTCTCTACCAGTCATCATGACACTACGATCAGGTCCTTGAAGACATGCATCATAATCGTAGAGTTCGAATAGCTGAAGACTGAAGCATTGGCAACGGTTCAATCTGAAGGGTAATATTAGGACAAGAGCTTATTGAGAGCATCGATGCAAAAGGACAACCTCTGATCGAGAAATCAGAAGGAGAAAATAAATTCTTCGACCTGCCTAAGACATTAAAGTAACATCTCTGATGGGTAGGTGAAATAGTAGACTGCAATGTTCGAGAAAGTATGACTTGTCACATTAGCAGTCTACCTCAAGAAACTCGAGATATGTGAAGATGTTTGAATAGCTTTCAACGGCTACTTTCCAACGGAAGGATTGGGAAGGAGTATGAATAAGCTAGAGCTTCAAAGATCAAAGGTGGCTGAAGTTGCTGAGTTTGTAGAAAAGGTGGACTGTTCTAAATCATGTAAGATTGTGAGTCCGAAGGCTCACTCTAAGATCCACCAAGAACACTTAGAGATAAACTGACAAAGAAATAGAAGTGAGAGTTCTACTACAAGAAGAGTGTTCTAAACTGTCGAGAGAAAGAAGAGCATCATGTCATCTTTGTGTCCATCATGAGAAGACATCAAGTATCTAGAAGGGAGATCACAAACGTCATCATGGTGGCAAGCATTAGAAAGTTTTTAAGTACCTAGCAGAAGAGCTTACAGTCATCTTAGAAACCCATCACGTGCATCCATCATGTATCAAGAGGAATGATCTTCAAGGCAATCATCAAGGGATCATTCGAAGTGGTTGAGTAACTGAAGAAGCTGAGCATCATGCAACACTGAACTGCACTTCAAGGGTGATCGCGCCAAGCTACTAAGTACATAAGATGTTCAGAGCATGAAGACATCTTAGCAGCTCAGCACAAACTCCAACAAACAAATAAAGAACTCAAGAAGCCAGGGCCTGAGGGGTCCTTATCCGGAAGGATTAAATGAAGTTCCAAGCCTGGTGGACTTGAAGAGTTCCTAGGGAACTAGAGGAGTTCCAAGGCTGCTGGCCTTAAAGAGTTCATAGTGAACTAAAGTCCCAAGGCTACTGGCCTTGAAAGTATCTAAGTGATTCAGGGTGCTGCCCTTCCTTAGTGGAAATCCTGCTAGTTGAAAGTAGAAGAGTGGATTAGGATCTTGAGTCTCTGAACCACTTAAAACCCCTTATGTCTTTTACATTATGTCATTTACATTATGTACTATAACTCCTATAACTGTTATGTATGTTTTAACTTCTTACAACCGAACTAACTCTACGAATAATGTATGTGTGATTATGAATATATCAATGAAGGGGATCTTTTACTTATTCCGTTGTGTTTGAAAAGATTCTCATGTTTATCATATACTAGATTATGATCAATACAAAATAAACCAGAAAAGTATTTGCAATTAAAAGGATCTATTCAACCCCCCCTTCTAGATCTATTGTGCCTACTGGGAACTAACATGTTGTGCAGGTGTACACAAAAGAGATGTTTAGATGTTTTCAATGTTAATTCGTCGATTCCATGATGTACAAAGTTAGTAAAGTTAGTGAGTTGTGCGGCCCTGAAATAAAGGTTTATGGAGTGTAAAAGGCAGATGCAGCTGAAAATGGTGGAAGATATAAAGAAATCATCAACAATCGTCAGCTAGGGTCGGTAACATGTAATTGTCAATTATTTTCTCATTTTGGTAAATTATGCAGGCACATCTTGAGATACTTCTTGGCTAAGAGTATTTCCCAAATTTTGAGTGACATGATTCTTCCTCAGTGGACAAGAAACGCGAACAAAACCGATGTTGAAGAATTACTCTTTAGCCCAATAACTGCTGACTTTGAACAAGATTAAGCAATGCGTTTTAATCGTTTGATGAATTATTGCCAGGAGTTAGCCAGTAAAGTTGCTTGCTCAATTCGAGGTTACAAAACTAATCTTAAGTTGAATGGGTGAGGAAAAGCGTTAATTGACTAGTATGATCCTGATGAGAATCTTACTGAATTGGTAGACGATGACATTGATAATACTGTCGGAGTTACACCTCAGCTATGATAATGACGATGAAGATGTAGAGGAAGAAACGGAAGAAAACGAGTTCTTGCCACCAACTATTTCTCAAACAAAGGGCCGCGAAAAACAAAGATTAAAGAGTGCATTTGAGAAAATTGTGGGTTCTAAGCCTCATCGAAAATGTGCAATTTGTGGCTTTGAAAATGACCATGATAAGCGCAATCACTATCGAGTGTTAGGGACTCCTGAGCCTAAAAAATAGCTCTCAGTTGTATTATTTAAGCTATGTTTTTAATTATGCTCAGTTGTATTATCTACGCTATATTTTTATTTATGCGAATATTGTATTGTTTAAGCCATATTTTATTTATGCGAATATTGTATTATGCTCAAGTGTATTATAAAATCGATGTTTTTATTTATTTATTTATTTATTTATTATTGTTAAACGTATTGATAATAATAATAATAATAATAATAATAATAATAATAGCAGGTCTAATAATAATAAAAAATAAGAATAATAGTAGTAATAATAATAATAGTAATAGTAATAATAATAATAATAGTAATAGTAATAGTAATAGTAATAATAATAATAATAATAATAATAATAATAATAATAATAATAATAATAATAATAATAATAATAATAATAATAATAATAATAATAATAATAATAATAATAATAATAATAATAATAATAATAATAATAATAATAATAATAATAATAATATGAACTAAATAGTGGTAAACATGAAACGGTAAACATAAACATGAATTTTCATAGATTTCATAATTAGTACACCAATAATATGAATTAAAATATAAGTCTAAATATCATTCGCGGGAAGAAGTCTAGCTCGACATCTAAAGAGTTCCCACGCAATTGGGTATCGAAATACCATTGAATCATCTAAGGACCATTTTTCTCTACGAATATTTACACTGCCCCTGACAAAGTAGTCAATATATTTGCAAACGAAAATACCACAATATGTCTTGTTAGAGTGCACAGGTCTGACCTTTTGTATGAGCACGAGCGGATCCTTTGTTGGCCACTCACGCTGTAGATCACCAATTCTCAAACAAACTGGTCTCAATTTGACCTGCGCGCACAAAGTAATATTATTTATGGATATAAATTGTATGACATATATAAAAGTATAACACTAATAAATAATATACATACCACAACTGTAACAAATTCTCTATACATTTGCTTGGTGGTCATATACGGGGTATCATTATAGAGAGGGTCAAAGATGATGACTGCCCATTCGGGCACCGAGAATATAAACAAGATAAAATGTTTGGTCTCTTGAGTACACAATGACATGAATATATATGTGCATTCGTGTAATGTCGGGCCCACATCTGGGTGGACATAGGGGTGACAAAAATTCTCTTCCCCATTCTCTTGGCTTGGGGAGACAAAGTTCTTACCAAGATGCATGAAATACGCATCCAGCGAATAGTAGCATATACGCATCCCGCAGTAACAGCATATACGCATCCAACGAATGCTCGATAATCCAATTTGTAGGGCTTAAGGCCTTTAATGCGTCGTGTTATAGCGTATACAAGTTTTGCGGATTTATGACATGAAATATTGGTGGATTATAAAGTGTGTTCCCAAAAAAGTGATTATTTATAAACTCTATCTTGTATTCCCTTGGTTTTTTGGTCGGTCACTTTTTCGCACCATAAGAGATGTGTAATTCCGCCAGCTCTTATACCTGGAAAACATATTGATAAACATACAAATTTTAATAATAATAGTTACTAATATTAATATTTTTAATTAATTAAATTAAAAGGGATTTCATAATAGTAACATGAAAATAGTAGTACCTGTTTACCCCCTGCTCTATGAAGCAGGTCTCGAATGCCTGAGTGGTGGGACTAGGGATGTACCCACCAGTTATATCTTCTACTTGAAAATTTTAATAATATTAATATTTTTACAAGATAAAATTAAGAGGGAATAATACTTGTAATTACGTATACTTTATGAAGCCAGACTCGAATGAGTAGGAGGGCACATAATCTTGGGTGGTGGGGATGTACCCTTCCGCTATATCTTGGGCCTGAATAATTTTAAGCATGATAATTACTATTACTAATACTATTGTTAATCATTAATAATATTAATATTAATATTCATATTAAGAACCTGAACTTTCGCCTTCTCTGTGAAGTCAAACTCGAATAAGTAAGAGGGAACATAAGTGTGGGTGGTGGGGATGTAACTCTCTTGTACCGCATCATTACTTGGCTCCTCTCGCTCTTTACCATTGAGCACCCCTGCTGAGTTATATTGTTCCCTCTAACTTCAAAGTTGTATACACCGTAATGATAGTCCCATACAAGTTTCTCAACTACATAGTCTAGAAGTATCTCAATATAAAAGCAAAGCACTTATCAAGTAAGGACTTTGCACTCACAACCTGTCATGTAAGATGAACACAATATTATTATTAATAAACAAGATAAGATGTATAAATGTAATATGCATAAACAAATGCATGACACATAAGTTAAAATATGCAAATGTTAGTGTACCATTTGTATAAGATGATGCTGCTGGCTGTAAACAGTCTGGGGCTCGTAAGTAGGGTCTGGGTCCCCTTCCCGTCGAAGGCGATGCAGTTTAATATGTGTAATTTTCCTGTATCAAGCCATGTATGAATCAAGTTGCATGTAGTAGGAAATTTTGTACTGCTGTCCCTTAATATGCTCCATGTAAGCCTCTCAATGTGTGATGTGCACTCACCTCAAGGCCATGCAATCAACGACGACAAATCTATGTTCTTTTTCCTTTCTAAGATCGTTATGATTTTTTTACCGGAGATGGTATACCTTGTAGGAACCCATACTGTCTCATCACCTTGTCTAACATCTAGTATTCTACAATATCAAAATGGATCAAAAGGATTTTATCGGATCCCTACAACCTTCCTTTAAAATTAAATCCATTCATTTTGTCATCCCACCTCACGTAAGGGCGCCAAACTACTTGCCATTCAGGATGGACATCTAACTCCCCTCGGTAAAATTTCAAATGATGATGGGGATTTTGTTGTCTATCAGGGTAGCTGTGATTTTCTGAGTATGCCCACGCTAGGGCCCTAGGTAACCATAACTGTGATTGAGGCCAGGTGTTAGGTCTTCCAATTATTATACGCTCGTATGCCCAAATTTGTAAAAGTGTGACACAACCTTTAATATATTTTGATCCTTTCCTAGTGGCAGTATATAAAGACATATACAAATAGCCCAACATAACTGCACCCCAAGAATACGTTACACAATTTTCAGCGTTAGCAATAAAATACATATACTTGGGATGAACATTATTTTTATTCCTAGTGGGAAACAATATTGCCCCACACAACCAAAGAATATATGCTTTTGTGCATCGACCAATAATTTCAGTACTTGCTATAGGGAGACAATTATTAAAATGCTCTTGCAACCATAGTAATGAAATAGAGCCGCATTTTTTTGATTCTTGATATTCAACAACTACTTCACTACCAAAACATTATTTAAAATGAGCCAATGGAGTGTCAAATAATGGAGAAGTTAAGGACTTGCCAACCACCGGCAACCTAAGAATGAAGTGTACATCTTCTGAAGTGATTGTAATTTCCCCACAATTTATGTGAAAACTATTGGTCTCCAGCCGCCATCTCTCCACTAAGGCGGACACGAGCCCAATGTCAGTTTGTGGTACAACTGTCGGATAGCTAAAAATTCTAAACCCATATTTTTGTAGAAGAGTTTTTTAAGCTTTTGTTAATATCCATTGATCATATTTTTTTCAGTTAATTGACATTGAGTAGTCTTCCCATATCTTTTTTGTCATACATATCATCAGATACATGATTTTGTTGGTCATTAAGGACACTTGGGTCAATTGGTCCATAAATCCAACTGTCCATCTAGTACCTAAAAAATAACATAAAAGGTTTTTCATATTGTTTAATAACTATGTAACACAATTATATCTATATCCCATTAATCAGTAAAAAAATTCATTTTAAATTAATTTTAATAATTCTTTCTTTTGCACATTTTCATAATAATTAATCATTATTAGTCACAATACTCACATGCATATTATATCCCGCATAACTCACTATATTTTATCAAAATAAACAGTCATAATAAAACAATACTCCATTATAATTATTAAGCAAATAATTTAATAATAAGTTAAAAATTACACTAACTACTTCACCATGTAGTTATATAATTACCCAACACATAAATCACAAAATTTTTTAAAAATTCACATGCATATATGTGGACATAATAATGATTGATAATTTTTCTGAAAAGTTTAAACTTCTATTTTATTATAAATACATTTTTAAAAATAATTATAATATTTATTTATTTTTAATTGAACATTTGAAAAATAAATCTTACCAAAATAATATTTGAATCTGAAAATTTGTTCCTGAACCGGTTGCAATCCAACTTTCTCTCACAATTAACTTTTTTGCTGCTTGAATGTAATTTTGATTTAGGCAGGGGAGGGAATGTGTGTAGCGGCAAGGGAAGAGAGCAAATGATTTGAAGCTTTGAGAGGGAGAGAGAGGAGCGACAATTGGTTAAATGAGGGAGGGCCTGCCTCTATAAGATGTAGTTGTAAGACTGTGATTAATTTTCCAACCATCTTGTATTCCGTTCGTTTTGGCTTCCGTGTTGTCAGTCAGTGTTTTGGCTTCAGTGCGGTCAAAGTGCCAGTAACTACCGCTACATGATTATGCGGTAAGGCTAATTCACTTCCATGCTTTCTAAGTATATAAAGCAGGGACAACAAGGTAATTTAGCACGAATTATGGAATTAATTGACTGTCGCTTACAGGCTGTAGCGGCATGGCTTTTTTTACAATTAATCATAGCCTTCCATTGTAGAAATCAACGGTTATAAACTCGGTTGTTGCTTAGTACTTAAGGCAACCGGTAGCCACGGATGAAGTCCATATATATATATATATATATATATATATATATATATATATATATATATATATATATATATATATATATATATATATATATAATATTCTAAATAATTTTATAATTAAAATAAAGAGTTTATTTTAATCTTGAAATTGGATTTCATGCAACTTAAAATTGCCCATTAAATGATATATATATGAAATGATTTTATTCATGAGATGAATGCTTTATTTATTGATATATATGATGATATGTATGATAATAAATGGGGTTTATTATGAACTATTGACCCATGTGATTAGATTTATTTTGGTTGGATGTTTGAATGAATGAGTTTTATTAAATGGCGTATGCGTACCTCGTCTTTTCTGGTTTTCTTCTTGATGTAAATTCTATCTCTCTTATATGCACTTCCCCTTGACTACTGATCAATATTTCTATTTAAATTAAATAGTTTAATGTAATAGGATTAGTTAGAATTTTTCAAAGAACCGGACACAAGGAGTAAGGAGCGCTTGAAGACCCGTTTGTAATGTAACGCCGGAGAAAATCGGATTTTTAAGAGAATTAAATTTTAATTTAATTATGTGGATTAAATGAATTTAATTGATTATTTATGGGAGCAAGCTAATTGGAGGTCGTTCTATGACCTAAACATATCAGAACATCAAAGGATTTTGGCTACGTGATAGATTAAAGTGTTTGAATTTCCAAGACAAAAATAAAAGCTTTCCGAGAAATTTTCTGAAAAACACTATTCACGCATTTCTGCTCAGGAATTATTTTTGAACTTCCGAGAAATACGTAACGATAAATATCAAGGTAAGATAGAATATCCAATAATATTTCAGTTATGGAAAACGTAATATTTCGCCTGTGGACATAAAACCTAACAGTTATAAGAAAGGGATTTGCGAGAAGGAATTTAAATGCGTATATTAAATTAAAGCGATGATCGTATAATACGTAGGTATTGTACAAAGTAATGAATACGAGTATGATACGAAATATTATACGAGTATGTATGGATGATGGTATATCGTATATGACGAATAAGTATACGAGTAGAATACAAGAATTATACGTAAATAATACGTTATAAGGCTTTAAGCCAAAAGAAAGGAACTTGTAGGATTTGTTAAGTATTATGTTAGCCAAGTATGAAAATGGTTAAGTCCAAAGTAAACTAATGAACAAGCCCATGTTTTTGTTTAATTGCAAGCCCAATGTATAAGTTAAATTAGTTAAGCTAATTAAATGTAAAGCCCAAAGTAAGTGTCCAATGGGTAGGCATGAACCATGGGGCAGCCCATGGGTGATCCAAAGTGATAAGCAAGTAACTTAAGGGCTAAGTGTTGCGATGGAGAAAGTAACTTAATGATTAAGAAAAAAGGGAGTAAGGAGCAAGTAATGGATAAGTGTTGCGGTGAGCAAGTTTACTTGATGGCTAAGATAGGAATAGTAAGGAGGTGGATGGCCTTTTGACCATTGTACCCTCATCTAGGATTTCCTATAACTAGAAGAGAAGCTAGCTCATTTGTGGGTTGTTTTCTTTTCCTCCAACTCTTTACAACTTATTTGTTAGATAGAATTAAGGAGAATAAGCTAGAAAGTTAGACCTTTCATTATCCAAATAATCAAGAAGAAAGAAAAAGATTAAGTCTTAGTAAGTGTTCATCAAAGGGTAAGCCATCTTGAACCATGATTCTTTTTCTCTTTCATTGTTAGAGAAGTGGGTGTTGGTAGAACATGTATGCTAAGAAGGGGTTGGAATAATGAATCAAATGGCTTAAGTATTAATAAGCCGTAATTAAGTTATGTTGTAAGATAAGCAATTAATGAAGTTATGAACTTAAGAAGAACTTGTAAAAGCTTGTAACATGTTTACATTAACGGAATTGGTATGATAAGATGAAGGAAGAATAATGGTTAGAAGTCATAAACTATCCTAAGTCATGAGAAATGGTGGTTAAAAGATTAAGATCTTGATAAGTCATGGAATCATAGTAAGTAAATCTATATTTTCATAAGTTACAAACTTATAAAGAACAAGTAATAACTTATCATGATTATAAGTTAATGAAGTAAGTATGTTAAGATGTTAGTATGATGAATTGAATCCATTTGAAATGAAGAACAAATCTTAAGTAACAAAGTTTTGGTGAAATTCACACGATTAGACGATAATCGTCGAATTCGTGAAAATCTCGGAATGGAAGTCGAATTTTGATATTGAGCTTGGAAATATTGGTTTTCAATGGAGACAAAACTTATTTGGCATTATAGAGTTGCGTACTAGAAAATTATCACATTCCGACTTAGAACGAAGAAACGAGCATTGAACGTTCACGAACGTTTATCGTTTCGCTAAAAATGGACTAATAGGTGAAATTTTAGCAAACGAAGTCGAATAGATAAAATTCTTGAAAGAACACATAAAGTATATGATTTGTGAACCATAGGCTCTTGAACGAGCCAATTCGAACATATAACGAAGAAGTTATGAGTCCAGGAATCTCACCATTTGAAAAATAAGTCGAAATAATCTGTGGCACAGAGTCCGCTCCGCGGCGCGACTCTAAGCCAATTAGCCAGCGCTGCAGCACCAAAGTTAGCCTCAACCCCTGCAAACTTGCGCCGCAGCGCGACTCGTAATGAAGGGACTCGCGCCGCAGCGCCGAGTCCGGGTTTCTAGTAGCAATATGTGACACCGCAGCACGGCACCAAGAGTAATAGTCGGCGCCGCATCGCCAGCCTTAGAACCTAGATAGTAAAGAATGGTTACAAGTAGAGCTTCAATGGAAATTGTTTAACAATGAACTAAGGAACTTAATAAAACATTTTTAAGTCATAACTAAACCTCAAATGTGATCACTTAGAGTTAAAAAAAAGTTAATTGAATGTAAACAGGAACGGTGTATAATCAGTTTACATAACCAATGCCGATTAAGTGTCAATTAATAATGTAAGGACGTTAGTAAACTGTGAGGAAGGATAATTAACTCGAACCGAGTTGTATTAATGAAATAATTTCAATTAAGTTATATAAGAGAAAGAAGTTGGTAAGAATGATATAAAAGAACAACTGTAAGCCAGAACCAATAATAACAAATCTAATACATGATTAGATTGAGAAGAAGGGTAAGATTATTTAAGAACTAAGTATGTTCATTCATGACCTAATGTGGTATGTTATGTGATTATGTGTTGTAGAGACCGTAAAGACTCAAAAGGAAACGTAATTATACTGTAGCAGACATTGAAGGCAAGTTTTTCTAAACGCTTGTCTAACCTTCGAGTTAGCCAGGTTTTCTAATGATTAAAGTTATGAGATGCATGTATGGTTTTAAAGAAAGAGTCGATGCCATTTTTAACTCGGCTAGACTAATCTTGTTAAGTTGATTGATTTATTTAGAAGTCTTTTAATATAGAATTGTTAATGCTATCCTACGCCAATTGTTTGGTTTAGATTCAAGGTAAGCCTGAATATGAATAAACAAATGTATTTTTCATCGAGTATTCGATGGCACGTGAAGTTGCCACAACTTAAACGTACACACGTTTAATGGATGTAGTGTTGATCAACATAGAGTACTATAGGCTGATCACCTAGAAGTGCTCGTAAGATATGCCTGACTTACGAACTTCGTGACGGGTTGTCCTTTTTTCAAAAAAATTATGAAACACTCATGGTCTTGGACCAGAATTGTTGTTTTACTGAATATTGTTATGATTAAACGTTTTGAAGGGAAAGGAATGTTATTTTGAATTATTGATAGTACTTCATAACTATTATCCAGTTATTGAAGATATACGATTCCTATGTTTCAAGTATTCTTTTTAAATGAAATAGTTGTACTTGCTGAGCTTGTTATACTCACTCTTGCTTGAACCATATGAATGCAGCTTAGACCGAATGGACCGAAGGATTCGACAAGGATAAGGGGAAGACTAAAGCGATTTTGTAGATTACCTATGTAATAGTATAGGTTTGTAATGATAATATTTGATATTATGACAAAAACAAATGTAACAGTTATAAAGAACATGCGGATTGGTAGTATTGTTTGGAATATATATAAGACATATTCGTTCTTTTGAGGTGTTTAAATTGAATGTTTATGTGAGCTGTAGCACCGTGGGGTACCATATGTCGGGTTAGAAGAGACCCGGATTTGGGGGCGTCACAGGTTGGTATCAAAGCATTAGGTTATAAAACTTAAGGGGGGGAGGGGGAGAACCTTAGGCTAATAACCTCGTTAAAGAAGAGAAGTCCAAAGGAAGCAAACTCGAGATTTACTTGAGTTGAATGAGAAAATAAGGTATTGAGGAAACTCAGTACCAAATGATTTAAAAGATGGAAAGTAACCCTAAATAAATTAATTGTGATTTGTGATTATATTATTGTGTGTTATGTACTAATCAATATGTTATGTGTTATTATAGGATGTTGATCGATAGCTTGATGTATAGAGATATACACGCAGTGAACTAAGAAACTGTGAACAAAATAGAGCATGTACCCATGTCAGTGGCAGAGGTACCAATAGTGATTCTAGAGGAGTCGGAGACAGAGGAGTACTTTTCTGAGGAAGACTACTCCGAGGGAGATATGGATATATTATCATACCTTTGTATGGTGAGCGATGAGGAGGGAGAAAAAGAGGTGACATATGTTACTACGGTGGTACCTACACTAGAGTCATCACCTCCAGATGCAATGAGATCATTGTACCTGGCAGAGCTTGACAACAATGTGCAACTGAGTATAGTGGTGCAGAACATAATGAAGAGATTAGTGCTCTTTATATTGTGAAGGTGTCTGCAGAAGCAGATCTTGAGTCAGAGCATGATGTGAAGGTGCTCATGAAAAATAAGGCTAGAGACTATATGAACAAGGCCGATGGGCTTCGTAAAGAACTAGGGGATAAGGACCGAAAGATAGCATGGATGTCTTACATCCATGAGAGCGCTCATAACGATTTCAAGCTAAAAGTTGCTTGTTATTCCAATGACTCAGGAAAAACCCGTCATACAATTAGTCGAGATACTGTAGTGATGATTGCGAATGAGAAATACGAGGACGCTGTTATGCATTATTAGAAATATAGAGTTATAAATATGTGTGTAGTGGCGTAAAACCCTCTTTTGTATAAAAAGGGTAGTCCTTTTATAAATCTAAACTTTTGTGAAGTACAATTTCGGGATAGAGATGTAATAGCTTTTGGCTATGGATAACAAATTGTAAATAGTTTCCAACTATGAAGCAGCACATGAATATAATGAAGTTTTCATTTAATATGTTTTGTTATGGTATGATTTGTTATGCGTCGAATAATAATGCAATAAGTAAATATATAATAATGAAATTTTAGCGAAGACGAAGACAACGTAATCTGGAGGCGGAATCACATAATGATAATCAAGGGGGTCAAAACAACCCTATGCAAGAGTTCATTAATTTATTAACAGCTGCATTTAACCAAACCGGGGGTAGAATAACCGCGGGACCTTGGGCAGCCAGAACGACTACCTTTAAAGAGTTTAAAAGCGTAGGTCCATCAGAGTTCAAAGGAACGACGGACTCATTAGAAGCCCAAACATGAGTAAAGGAAATAGAGAAGGCGTTTGTTATTACAAATGTAGGTGAAGTGCAAAAGACTTCTTTTGCGACTTACATGATAAAAAGGGAAATCAACTTTTGGTGGGAGGCTCACCAGGGTGAGGCTAGAACAGATGCGGTAACATGGGAACCATTCAAGAAGGTTTTATTTTAGAATTATTTCCCTACAAGTATGCAAGGGAGGATGGAGATTAAGTTCTTAGAACTTAAATTAGGGGACATAACATTTCCACAGTACACGACCAAATTCAATGGATTGGCAAGGTTTGCTCCACGCTAAGTGGACACTGAGGAGATGAAGGCTTGTAGGTTTGAGTAGGGCCTGATACCCTGGCTCTATAATAGGATTGCAGTGTTCTAGAGGGTTTCTTATGAGACCATTCTGGAGAAGGTGATTATAGTAGAAAGTTGTAGTGAGGCATTGACTCAATACCACAAAGAGGGAAAGAATGAGAGCAAGGGAGAGGGAAAACCAAGGCAGAGAATTCCAGGGGCACTATACCAAAATTAAAGAATTTTTAACTTCGGGAATACTGGAGTGGGACAAGGGGGTCCTAAGTGTAGGATCAGAGCGTGTAAGATATGTGGAAAGTCTCATCTTGGAGTCTGTCTGAAAAGGAGTATAAGTACCTTTAAACATTAAGATAGTGGAGGAGGAAATAACATTCGATAATTATATTTGCGAAAATTGTTTTATGAATGATAAAGGTAAGTAAGTATAGGTAGATAAATATTGTTAATGTTGAGAGAATTGAAGAAATTCTCGGTATGAAAGGGTTGATTAATCATAGAGCTATAATAAATAGTTATAAGAAAAGTGTGAATCTTCAGTTTTCTCAGAAAATTATAGGTAGTACTTTACGGTAATAAAATACCACGACGCTCTTGTTGTCCTTCAATGATGTAAGTCAGGAGGATGTTAAGTAAGAAGATGAGTTGTTTGTATATAGACTATCGTGGGACGAGTAAGTTAGCGGTTAAGAATAAATACCCATGGCCCATGATCGATGATCTATTGGATCATTTGAAAGGGGTAAGGATTTTTTCTAAGATAGATTTGCATACGGTGCATAGTCGGTTGAAAGTAATGAAGAAGGAGGAGGTATCTAAGATGACGTTCAGAACTCGTTATTGTTATGACGAGGTTTTTGTTATGTCATTTGGGTTGACTAATGTAATGAAGTTAGATTTTCTGTAAGAGGCACTGAGCAAGTCGGTGATAAACATATAGGTTATCATGTGAGGTGCTATGGTTGAAGGTACCCTTAGCGTCACAGGATTTAAGAGAAAGGTTAAGTAAGACACCTGTATTATCTTTATCCGATGTTACATGGAATTTTGTAGTGTATCTCGATGTTTCGCGTAGATGACATGATTGCGTGCTCATATAGCATGGCAAAGTCATTGTGTATGCATCACGCTAGTTAAAGGATTATGAGGAGGTCTATCCTACTTATGACCTATAACTGGCAACTGAATTTTTGAATTAAAAATTTGAAGATAATATTAATACGGGGAGAGGTGTGAGATGTACACGGACTCTAAGAGTCAGAAATATATATTCACATAGAAGGAGTTGAATATGCAGTAGAGAAGGTGATTAGAATGGATAACGGATTACGAATGTGATATCTTATATCATACAGGGAAGGTAAACGTAGTAGCCAACGCGTTAAGTAGGAAGGGTAGGGAAAGCTATCGATGTTAACGACTCGGAATGAATTAATAACGGAGATGGCAAGATCAGAGTTAGAAGTTAAATTATAGAATGAAGGGGTAGAAATGTTATTCACAATGTAGACTCAATCCACAATAACGAAATGAGTTAAGTAAGTACTACTAGGTAACGAAGAATGCAAGCGAATGAAGAAGAGGACACAAGATAAATAGAAGACTAAGTATAGTCTTGTTTTGAAGGAAGAATTTTAGTTTCATATAATTCCAAGTTAAAAGAAGGACTAATAAAAGGAAAAAGTTTGATAAGTTAATAAGGGTTTAACTTCCAACTCAGATTATTGATAGGAAGTGACAAGTCATGGGAATTAAGATAATACCTTCGGTGAAGGTGAAATGAACGAACCCCAATGTCGAAGAAGCATTTTGGAAACTCGAGATTAAAATTAAGAAAACTTTTCTTCATTTATTTATATAATAATTAGTGAGATTCTGGGGACAGAATCCTTATAAGGAGGGAAGAATGTAACGCCCGAGAAAATCGGATTTTTAAGAGAATTACAATTTAATTTAATTATGTGGATTAAATGAATTTAATTGATTATTTATGGGAGCAAGCTAATTGGAGGTCGTTCTATGACCTAAACATATCAGAACGTCATAAGATTTTGGCTACGTGATAGAATTAAAGTGTTTGAATTTCCAAGACAAAAATAAAAGCTTTTCGAGAATTTTTTTAAAAAACATTATTCACGCATTTCTGCTCGGGAATTATTTTTGAACTTCCAAGAAATACGTAACGATAGAATATCAAGGTAAGATGGAATATCCAATAATATTTCAGTTATGAAAAACGTAATATTTTGCCTGTGGACTTAAAACCTAATGGTTATAAGAAAGGGATTTGCGAGAACGAATTTAAATGCGTATAGTAAATTAAAGCAATGATCGTATAATACGTAGGTATTGTACAAAGTAATGAATACGAGTATAATACGATGTATTATACGAGTATGTATGGATGATGGTATATCGTATATGATGAATAAGTATACGAGTAGAATACGAGAATTATACGTAAATAATACGTTATAAGGCTTGAAGCCAAAAGAAAGGAACTTGTAGGATTTGTGAAGCATTATGTTGGCCAAGTATGAAAATGGTTAAGTCCAACTTAAACTAATGAACAAGCCCAAGTGTTTGTTTAATTGCAAGCCCAATGTATAAGTTAAGCTAATTAAATGTAAAGCCCAAAGTAAGTGTCCAATGGGTAGGCATGAACCATGGGGCAACCCATGGGTGATCCAAAGGGATAAGCAAGTAACTTAAGGGCTAAGTGTTGTGATGACCAAGTGTTGTGGGGAGAAAATAACTTAATGATTAAGCAAAAAGTGAGTAAGGATCAAGTAATAGATAAGTGTTGTGGTGAGCAAGTTTACTTGATGGCTAAGATAGGAATAGTAAGGAGGTGGATGGCCTTTTGACCATTGTGCCCTCATCTAGGATTCCTATAAATAGAAGAAAAGCTAGCTCATTTGTGGGTTGTTTTCTTTTCCTCCAACTCTTTGCAAGTTATTTGTTAGAGAGAATAAGTGAGAATAAGCTAGAAAGTTAGACCTTTCATTATCCAAATAAACAAGAACAAGAAAAAGATTAAGGCTTAGCAAGTGTTCATCAAAGGGTAAGCCATCTTGAACCATGATTCTCTTTCTCTTTCATTGTTAGAGAAGTGGGTGGTGGTAAAACATGTATGCTAAGAAGGGGTTCGAATAATGAATCAAAGGGCTTAGTATTAATAAGCCGAAATTAAGCCATGTTGTAAGATAAGAAATTAATGAAATTATGAACAAAAGAAGAACTTGTAAAGGCTTGTAACATGTTTACATTAATGGAATTTGTATGATAAAATAAAGAAATAATAATGGTTAGAAGTCATAGACTATCCTATGTCATGAGAAATGGTGGTTAAAAGATTAAGATCTTGATAATTCATGAAATCATAGTAAGTAATCTATATTTTCATAAGTTACAAACTTATAAAGAACAAGTAATAACTTATCATGATTATAAGTTAATGAATTAAATATGTTAAGATGATAGTATGATGAATTGAATTCATTTGAAACGAAGAACAAATCTTAAGTAACGATGTTTTGGTGAAATTCACACGATTAGACGATAATCGTCGAATTCATGAAATTCTCAGAATGAAAGTCGAATTTTGATATTGAGTTTGGAAACATTGGTTTTCAATGGAGACAAGTCTTATTTGGCATTATAGAGTTGCAGACTCGAAAATGATCGTATTTCGACTTAGAACGAAGAAATGAGCGTTGAACGTTCACGAACGTTTATTGTTTTCGCTAAAAATGGACTAATAGGTGAAATTTTAACAAACAAAGTCAAATAGATAAAATTCTTGCATGAACACGTAGAGTATGTTATTTTTGAACTGTAAGCTCTTGAACAAATCGGACTTATAACGAAGAAGTTACGAGTCTAGGAATCTCACCATTTGAAATAAATGTCAAAATAATATGTGGCACAGAGTCCGCACCACAGTGCGACTCCAAGCCAATTAGCCGGCGCTGCAGCGCCAAAGTGAGCCTCAGCCCCTGAAAACTCGTGCCGCAACGCGACCTGTAATGAAGGGAGTCGCATCGCAGTGCCGAGTCTGGGTTTCTAGTTGCAATATATGATGCCGCATCGCGGCACCAAGAGTAATAGCCGGCGCCGCAGCGCCAGCCTTTGAACCTCGACAGTAAAGAATGGTTACAAGTAGAGCTTGAATGAAAATTGTTTAACAATGAACTAAGGGACTTAATAAAACATTGTTAATTTATAACTAAACCTCAAGTGTAATCACTTAGTGTTAAAGAAAGTTAATTGAATTTAAACAGGAACGGTGTACAATAAGTGTACATAACCAATGCCGATTAAGTGTCAATTAATAACGTAAGGACGTTAGTAAACTTTGAGGAAGGATAATTAACTCGAACCGAGTTGTATTAATGAAATAATTTCAATTAAGTTATATAAGAGAAAGAAGTTGGTAAGAATGATATAAAGAACGACGGTAAGCCGGAACCAATAATAACAAATCAATTACATGATTAGATTGAGAAGAAGGGTAAGATTGTTTAAGAACTAAGTATGTTCATTCATGACCTAATGTGGTATGTTATGTGATTATGTGTTGTAGAGACCCTAAAGACTCAAAAGGAAACGTAATTATACTGTAGCAGACGTTGAAGGTAAATTTTTCTAAACGCTTGTCTAACCTTCGAGTTAGCCAGGTTTTCTAATGATTAAAGTTATGAGATGCATGTATGGTTTTAAAGAAAGAGTCGACGCCAGTTTTAACTCGGCTAGACTAATCTTGATAAGTTGATTGATTTATTTAGAAGTCTTTTAATATAGAATTGCTAATGCTATCCTACGCCAATTGTTTTGTACAGATTCAAGGTAAGCCTGAATATGAATAAACAAATGTATTTTTCATCAAGTATTCGATGGCACGTGAAGTTGCCACAACTTAAACGTACACACGTTTACTGGATGTAGTGTTGATCAACATAGAGTACTATAGGCTGATCACCTAGAAGTGCTCGTAAGATATGCCGGACTTACGAACTTTGTGCCGGGTTGTCCTTTTTTCAAAGAAATTATGAAACACTTATGGTCTTGGACCAGAATTGGTGTTTTACTGAATATTGTTATGATAAAATGTTTTGAAGGAAAAGGAATGCTATTTTGAATTATTGATAGTACTTCATAACTATTATCCAGTTATTAAAGATATACGATTCCTATGTTTCAAGCATGCTTTTTAAATGAAATTGTTGTACTTGTTGAGCTTGTTATGCTCACTCTTGCTTGAACCATATGAATGCAACTTAGACCGAATGAACCGAAGGATTCGACAAGGATAAAGGGAAGGCTAAAGTGAACTTGTAGATTACCTATGTAATAGTATAGGTTTATAATGATAATATTTGATATTATGACAAGAATAAATGTAACGGTTATAAAGAACTTGGGGAATGGTAGTATTGTTTGGAATATATATAAGACATATTCGTTCTTTTGAGGCATTTCAATTGAATGTTTGTGTGAACTGTAGCACCGTGTAGCACCATATGTCGGGTTGGAAGAGACCCAGATTTGGGGGCGTCACACTAAGGTTTGACCTTTTGGTTCACTTGGTGGCTGTAGTGAACCAAACTAGAATAAAAGTCCATAATAAATCCGGGTAGAATATAATATTCTATAATATGCAAGCTAGTATTACATAAATAAATATATATATATATATATATATATATATATATATATATATATTATATTATGCAAATATGTTTCCTATGGTTACTAATATGACGCATATATATATATATATATATATATATATATATATATATATATATATATATGTGTGTGTGTGTGTGTGTGTGTGTGTGTGTGTGTGTGTGTGTGTGTGTGTGTGTGTGCGTGTGTGTGTGTGTGTGCATACGCGCTAAACAAGATGAGACAAATAATTAAAAATTCCTGAAAGTTTTTATATATTAAGTCTTAAGCGTTCAAAAATATTTAGAATATCGAACGCCACCTTCTATCATGATAAAATTAATAGAGTATTAAATATTTAATATGAGTTTGTTGTGTCACCACAAGGTAAGTATTAAGTAATTAAGATGTTAATTTATCACATTTGATATTTATAAAGAAAATTGAACAATGTTGTTTTGTTGTGTCACCACAAGAACAATATTTTTCCTTTTTGAATATATGGAAGTGCTAGGTTGGACTTAACTTAGATAATTTTGATTCGAATGTGCTACCACTTGATCAAAATAATCCAAGAGGCAAAACATAAGGAGTTACATGATGATGTAATTGATAAAGAGTTGTCTACCTATTTATTTATATATAGTTTGTTGTGTCACCACAAGGCTATATATATTTAAAATGGGATCCTTATTTTCACTAGCAAAAACATTAATTAGATTTTGCCGAACTATATAAATGAGGGTAATATAGTTTGAAGAAAATAGTGGGAGATACCAATAAAAAATAAGACCTAATTTATTTTGGTAATTAATTAAATGAATGTTTGCTAAAATATTATCATTTTACATGCAGAATTTTGAAAATGTCACATTCACCAATTTCACTGCGTAGCATAATTAATGCTAACAAACTGACCGGACCGAATTACACGGGCTGGTTAAGGAATTTGAGAATTGTTCTCACTGCTGAAAAGATTTCTTATGTCCTAAATTCGCCCATACTTGCAAAAGTTGTGACGCCCCCAAAATCGGTTTACATCACCCATTTTGAGTCGTCAAATACATGGTACAAAATTCAAATACAACTTAATTATACAACAGTCATGTAAAATACGACTAAACATATGCTGTGAGTTTTAATACAAATATTTTCATCTAGACAATATACAAACTCAATGGGGTCCTCATTACATTTATTATCACACTATTACATAGAATAGTGAGGACTATTAATGCTATCATCTGGACCGTCACTCCATTCCCCGACTAGTCCATGCTATGTTCTCTGTGACAACCCGAAAATTTCTAAAATCTTAAATGATTAGAATAAAGGTTAAAGAATAAAACCTAGATGAGAATTTGAGGATTTATTTAAAATTTTCAAGTAAAAACCTATATGGTTTGATATTCGAAAGAGAATAGAGAAAATATGGGTTACAAAATTCCTAAACCCTAGAAATGAATTAATATGTACTTGAAGGAATATCAAGAATAAGGTATTACGATACCTGTAAATTCGATATAAACGAATTAGTCTAAGAAGTGTTATATAAGTACATATAGAAATTTTATTATTAGAGATAAGATTTCACATGAAGAGATGCTATAAGGTTAAACGAAGATAAGTATATGTATAGAAATATATATACTTAGTAAGGTGCTATATATATTTTAGCCAGAGGAATGATGGATTAAGTTAATGACATAATGAACAAGATAAAACTATGTTAGTAATTAACATAGCTTGAGTGTTGGCCTTGAATGGAAAATAAGAATTTGAAGAAGTATAAAGTCGTTAATTAATACGATTAGCAATGAGAATGGAGTAATTTAAAACTCAAAATTTGAGTTAGAGATAGAATTTTGAAGTATGGACTGCTCGGTTGCGTCCGGAATGTCATGTGTAGTCAGAATGGACCGTAAACACAAAATGTTTAAATGTTGACTTTTGGTCAAAGTTAACAGTTGACTTTTTAAGGAGAAAAGTCAAAATTAGTGTGAGAAGTGAAATATGTTATGATTATGTGAATTATGGATATGATTAAATAAATATACATTATATAATGTGAATACATTTATTTTGTATATAGGAGTGAATTAAGAATTAAGTTATGTAACCTAATATATATATTAGGTGTGATAATTAAATAACCTGAGAGGTTATAATATGGGAGAATATTAGTATATAAATGTATATACTGACATTAAGAGATTTATTTTATATATCTCCAATAATTAATTATATAACCAAGTCTAGTTTGGTTTATGAAATTAAAATGGAATGAGTAAGGAATTTATTTTTTAGTGTAAGAGGAAATAAAATCCCTAATTTAATGATAAAGGTAGAATGGAATAGAATTAAAAGCAATGAGCTATAAGCCCAATAATTTAAAGGGTGTCCAAGAGATTTAGATTTAATGGACTAAGGAAGTTATATGAATTAAAGAAGCCCAATTAATTAATTAAGCATTGGACTTGTAGATAATATGGTTTAAGCGCGATTAAATTATTATTCTAGCCCAACATATTATGTATGAGACAAGTATTATAATGATCCAATTAAATTTTGGGTGGAAGCCCAAGTTAGTTTTTGTTAGTAAGTAAAGCAAGTAAAATTGCTAGCTCTATGAAATTAATTAGGGCCCAAACTAAGCCCACTTGTAGGAGAATAATAATAATATTAAGTTAAGAGATATATTTTTATTATCTCAAGATATTAATTTTATAACTTAATTAAAACAAGTTTAGTTGGGTTATAAAATTTAATTTGCTAGAGTGATGATTTTAAATTCTAAAAATTTAGAATGGATACCCTAGTTAAATATTTAGGGTGAGACAAGATCAAAAGGATTGGACTATGTATATATTGCATGGCTCAAAGGATTATTGAAAGCCCAAAAGATTTAATTAGTTGCCCAATTTATTTTTAACCCAATTAGTGATGTTGGGCATGGTGGTCATTTAATAAAGTAATTTAATGAAAACAATTAAATAAACCATCATGTGGCAATTTAAAGGCCAAGTGGCCGAATATTGCAAGAGAAGAAGGGAGAAGATCGGCTATTAAGAGAGAGAAGAGAAAGGAAGAAGAAAAAAAGAAAGAGAGAAGAAGGAAGCTCGGCAAAAACCGAGAAGGGAGAGAGAAGGAGATGGACGACAGCCTAGGGAAGAAAGGGGAGAGAGAAAAGAGGATCTCCATGAAGAAGAAGAAGGAAGAATGAGAAGAAAAGGAAGGTACAATTTCTTCCTTTATTATTTTTATAAAATTGATGGAAAGGGGGTTTTTGAGTATGAAGCTCAAACCCTATAATCTTTGTGATTTACATGGATTCATGTATGGATTTACTCATTTTAGATGTTGATTTGGGTGAAATCAAAAAGGAAAAGAAAATAAATTTTCTAGTTTTGAAAATCGAAATTTCTATGTACTTTAAATGTTTACCGTTTTAAATCTATGCATTATTTTTGTGATCCATCAAAAAGGGATGTTAGATATATGTGTTTAGTAGTTAACCCAAGTGGTAGCACTCAAAAATGTTGAGTTTTCATGGTGTACTAACTATTTAAGCCAAAACAGTTCTGTTTTCGGTAGTAGAAAATGGACAGTTTCTGGGCAGTCTAAAACGGGGGCAATTTCATCCACTTTTTATAATTTAAAAATTCTAGGATTTTGATATGTTGTAGTACACTGATTAAGCTTTCCATAGACTCCTTAACGGACTAATTCCGACTCCGGATGAAGTAGTTATGGCGTTCGGAAGGTGCGTAATCAAAATTGTCCACCAATCCCGAACAGTCTCATTTGTTTAAATTTTTGGACTGATTTGTTCGGATTTTGGACAAATACCGTGAGACAAAAGTTGTAGCTCTGGAAGTTGTCTTCGAGCGGGCTCAAGAATCCCTTAAAAATGTTTTAAAACGCGAGCGTTATGGCTGTTTTAGTGAGGCTGGGTAAGATCCGAAAATATTTCGAAAATCAAAAATGTCCAAAAATAGGAATAATGTTATTTATGGCGTGAGACCCTTGAGCATGGCGTATGCAAGTTTTTAATGAAGTTTTGGGTTGAGTTTAAAGTGTTATGGTGTTTATGGCATTTTAAAATGCTTAAACTAGTTAGTTAATAAAAGGAAAACAATTGAAATAAATTGTTTATTAACGCGATTAATGACTTGAATTATTTTTATATGACTAATAATATTGTATTGAGATATTATTAGTAGTATTTGGCTAGAATGATAGTAAAAGGTTGATAACCTTAGCGTAAAATATTATTATATAATTAATAATATTCGACGAGAGATTAAAATGAGAGATTTATGATATTTTTCAATGTAATTGTTGAAATTGATAATCAATGAAGTATATTATGTGTTTCGGCAAATGATAGAGAAATAATTAGTCATAATAATCTAATAAAGTCTTATGGGGCGTAATTTGACTATAAGTAATATTTTATGCGGAGAAACTTTCTTTTCAGGCATAAATAAAGCTATAAAAATATGTAATAAATATAAATTACATATTTAAGCAAATATATATATATATAGTTGCCTATAAAAATTATTTTGTGGTGCAACAAAGAATGTAAAACCTTTGAAATATTGTATTAATCATAAAAATAATATTTTGAGGTTTTCGGTGCTCGAAATGAAGTTTTTGAGCTAAGATTTATGTAACGTAATATATATATATATATATATATATATATATATATATATATATATATATATATATATATATATGAAGTGAAAATGCGAATAATTGTAAAAAGAAAAATAAAGCGAATGTGCTAGCGAGATAAAATTTTTATATATGAGGCAACGGTCAGTGTTGACTAATGAACGGACAAACTGATGTAAAAGTCATTTTAATTAAAGAAATAATATAGTAAATTGATTTTTACTATAAAAGCTATGAATTAGCTGTTTAAACTCCATATTTGTGAGTAGAGATAAAAGATATTTCTGAAATGAAGTTTAAATAGTTTAAGCTTCAAGATGTAAAATATTTGCATCTTAAAATGTGTGAGACCTTTATTATTTATGAAACAAGTAAAATATTATTACATGATTAATAATATTAGAAGGTGATTAAAATATTATTAAATGATTAATAATATTAGTAAAGGATCTAAATACTATAAAATGATAATAATACTAATGGGTTAAGATGTTATCTAATATTTGATTAAGTGTTAGATAATTTAAGGCTTAAGTAATTGTATTATGATACAAAGTATGATATGCTGATTGAAAGATCAATCTTATAATTGATAGGTCTTACAAAAGAAGTTAACTTAAATTGCGTAGCAGTAGTCAACGAATCATGCAAGTTACTAAACTTGAACTTCTAATTATTGTGCAAGTTTCCTTAACTCAAACTCGAGTTATATTACAGAGCATGTTAATGAATGATTATTGATGATTATTCACGTCTATACTGATTATTGATTCGCACTTAGTGCATGTTGCATATGTTCATCAGGTATGAATGGCTGATCAACTTCATTACCATAAGGTTCAGTTAAATTGTTCATAGTCATTGTTGGCATCCAATATTATTGGTTCAGTCATTCAATCATTGAAACTTGATTCATGTTATTTCACAATTATTATATTGTTAAAAACTTGAAAGCTTATTCATTCTTTTCAATCATGATATATATCTTAATCGTATTTAAACTTGATGGACAAATTTGTTGTTCACCCTTGCTATATCATGATAAAATTTTTAGATTAAGATGAAAGCTTGAATAAGGACAGAGGCAAAGTCAGAGTTCAAGGTTAAATTATGTACAGTTAGATCTATTAAATTTTTTCTGATGAAAATAGCATTGTAAATTTTCTAAAATATTGAAGGTATGTATTAAGTTAAGGTTGTAGACCTTGGGAATGATGTGTAAAAGTTCAATGTATAAACAATGTATGTTTATATCTTTCTCAAATAGTGAGTATACCGAATCCGCGGTGATTTGGGGCCCGGATTCGGGGCTGCTACAGTTGGTATCAAAGCTGTAGATTATAAACCATAGGTAGGGGTACCTTAGGCTATAACCGCGTAGATGATGATAAGTAATAAACTCGAATAGAGTTTAAGCGATAAGAGTTGAATTTATGGAAATTAATCATTAAGTAAAGAAGAAGATAAAGAAAATTCAAAGAAGAATCTTGAAGAGATATAAGGATAAGAATCTGGAGTTACCTAACTCCAGTATTAGAGATGAAAAGTAATAATAAATAGATGATGTCATTAAGATGAAAAGTGCAAATAAAATCATAATATAATATGATTAAGGAGAAGAATAAGAAGATCATAAAATAAAACGATCATAAGTATAAGGAGAAATGATTTCAAAATAAGATCACCACGTGATCAGATTAAATCATTGAATAACATATGATATGTTAAGTGATTGGCATGATATAGCTTGATGCTATAAAGAGAAGGTACTATGAAATGGTACTATGTAAACTCAGAAAAGAGTGGAAAATGTTAAGATACGGATTAAAGAAAATTCGTATTAAGAAAAGAGAAAGTTAAGATTATGTGGGTTTTTAATTGAGGACTCATGTCAGTAGCTGAGTTGTATGATTCCTTGTATGGGCGTGGAATTTGTACTTGGTTTTAGAATCACTTAGCTTCCTGGTTGATATAGTGGTTAGGTTGACTAATTCTTTGTATGGGCGGGGAATTGTCCGCTTAGCTTCCTATATTGATTAGTGGCCGAGTTTGGTTTAACAACCACTTAGTTTCTGACATTGATAATCATTGGAACCTAATGTCGCGCTATTTGCTATATGCATGTTGAGAAGATGATTCTTTTCTCAAGTGTATAACGAATAGGTAGAAAATATAAGAATAAGTTGCGAGTTCTTAAAACTCATACTTATGGTAAGTTCATGACTCATAATCATGTATGTTTTGAACCCCTCAATGAATGGACGTCTATGGTCTGACTAGGATAAGTTCTTAAACCCATATGATTGTGGCAAGTTCCTGAACTCATAATGTGCGGTAAGTTTGATGAACTAAGGTATAACAAAGTTGTGAATGGAGAATTGAGGATTATATGAATAGATAGATTTATTAAGCAATGGATCAATAGAGAAAGTGAATTTGATTATGGAAGCATACGTATTCCAAATCTTCTAGCTATGCTAGACTTCGAAGTTTTTGACATCAAGCTAAATACGCACTATGTGCTTTTGAAAAATAAATTTTTATTCTCAACTCCTGGAAACTATTGTGTATGCATGGACTTCGGGCCATCGACACCTCGTTACCTGTTGAGATGATAAAACTGATTTGCAAAGATTTTTGAATGATTTAAAGAATAGTCTATGCTAATTGATTCGCCTAGACGAAAATGATTTAAATGATCAAAATATATTTTTATATCATTAATGCATCATATAACCTGGTGCAAAGATGATAAAAATGATGGAGTTATCAATGCAGAATTACTTAGTGTTGGATGTGATCTAAGGATCGTCAGCCCACTATAGTATGATACAGTATGACAAAGTCACAAAATGACGGAATCCTTAACGGACTGTATATACAATGCGGTATCATGACGTCAAAATGATTTTAAGAATTTTAAAGATAAATTATTGCCAATTGAATTTGGCCAGAAATATTTCGATGGAAATTCAAATTATTGATATGCGTCTAAGCTATTTGATTCAGCTAGACAAATGTTTATGAAATTCAAAGTATTCTTTGAAAGCTTATGCCAAACCAAATTATTTTGGTGAGGAATCTTATGATAAGTCTGAGGTGAACAACCCTAAAATTGGGGATATACTAATTGGATAAAATATTCCAATCTAAGAACGCATATAGTCGTTCAGATTACTAAGGTACAATAGACTGATCATCTAAAGTACCAGCATCGGTAGTTTACCTTCTTCGTGATTGTAAACATACCTATTAAAGAAATGTTTTAGAGTTATAGTACCTTTCTTTCTTAATTGAAAGAGGTAGCAGGTAGAAATACCCCTAAACCTCAAAGTTCATGATTTTTATGATCCCTCAGACAGATATGAAAAGTTTTTTTTAAACCCTTCAGAGTAATGTTGTGGTAGAATGTGATGATTGATATGAAATAATGTAAACTCATTGTGCACGAGTAGAATCTGAGATGATTAAATAAAGGTTATTATGACAACCTAGTTTTGAAGAATGTTTAGAAGATGTAAACTCCTAGTGAGTAGTTATGGTTAAACGTGATGATAGAAAGAGAAATCCTCAAAGGAGGAAATTGTAAAGGTTAAGTTAACAACCTAGTTTTGAATCAAGAAAATAAGCAGAGATTAGTATTCTTTAATTTCGAGGACGAAATTCTTAGAAGAAGGGGTGAATGTGACAACCCAAAAATTTATAAAATCTTGAATGATTAGAATAAAGGTTAAAGAATAAAACCTAGATGAGAATTTGAGGATTTATTTAAAATTTTCAAGTAAAAACCTATATGGTTTGATATTCGAATGAGAATAGAGAAAATATGGGTTACAAAATTCCTAAACCCTAGAAATGAATTAATATGTACTTGAAGGAATATCAAGAATAAGGTATTACGATACCTGTAAATTCGATATAAACGAATTAGTCTAAGAAGTGTTATATAAGTACATATGAAAATTTTATTATTAGAGATAAGATTTCACATGAAGAGATGCTATGAGGTTAAACGAAGATGAGTATATGTATAGAAATATATATGTACTTAGTAATGTGCTATATATATTTTAGCCAGAGGAATGATGGATTAAGTTAATGACATAATGAACAAGATAAAACTATGTTAGTAATTAACATAGCTTGAGTGTTGGCCTTGAATGGCAAATAAGAATTTGAAGAAGTATAAAGTCGTTAATTAATACGATTAGCAATGAGAATGGAGTAATTTAAAATTCAAAATTTGAGTTAGAGATAGAATTTTGAAGTATGGACTGCTCGGTTGCGTCCGGAATGTCATGTGTAGTCAGAATGGACCGTAAACACAAAATGTTTAAATGTTGACTTTTGGTCAAAGTCAACAGTTGAATTTTTATGGAAAAAAGTCAAAATTAGTGTGAGAAGTGAAATAAGTTATGATTATATGAATTATGAATATGATTAAATAAATATACATTATATAATGTGAATACATTTATTTTGTATGTAGGAGTGAATTAAGAATTAAGTTATGTAACCTAATATATATATATATTAGGTGTGATAATTAAATAACCTGAGAGGTTATAATATGGGAGAATATTAGTATATAAATGTATATACTGACATTAAGAGATTTATTTTATATATCTCCAATAATTAATTTTATAACCAAGTCTAATTTGGTTTATGAAATTAAAAGGTAATGAGTAAGGAATTTATTTTTTAGTGTAAGAGGAAATAAAAACCCTAATTTAATGGTAAGGGTAGAATGGAATAGAATTAAAAGCAATGAGCTATAAGCCCAATAATTTAAAGAGAGTCCAATAGAATTAGATTTAAAGGACTAAGGAAGTTATATGAATTAAACAAGCCCAATTAATTAATTAAGCATTGGACTTATAGATAATATAGTTTAAAGGCGATTAAATTATTAATCTAGCCCAACATATTATGTATGAGACAAGTATTATAATGATCCAATTAAATTTTGGGTGGAAGCCCAAGTTAGTTTTTGTTAGTAAGTAAAGCAAGTAAAATTGCTAGCTCTATGAAATTAATTAGGGCCCAAACTAAGCCCACTTGTAGGAGAATAATAATAATATTAAGTTAAGAGATATATTTTTATTATCTCAAGATATTAATTTTATAACTTAATTAAAACAAGTTTAGTTGAGTTATAAAATTTAATTTGCTAGAGTGATGATTTTAAATTCTAAAAATTTGGAATGGATACCCTATTTAAATATTTAGGGTGAGACAAGATCAAAAGGATTGGACTATGTATATATTGCATGGCTCAAAGGATTATTGAAAGCCCAAAAGATTTAATTAGTTGCCCAATTTATTTTTAACCCAATTAGTGATGTTGGGCATGGTGGTCATTTAATAAAGTAATTTAATGAAAACAATTAAATAAACCATCATGTGGCAATTTAAAGGCCAAGTGGCCGAATATTGCAAGAGAAGAAGGGAGAAGATCGGCTATTAAGAGAGAGAAGAGAAAGGAAGAAGAAAAAAAGAAAGAGAGAAGAAGGAAGCTCGGCAAAAACTGAGAAGAGAGAGAAGGAGATGGACGACAGCCTAGGGAAGAAAGGGGAGAGAGAAAAGAGGGTCTCCATGAAGAAGAAGATGGAAGAATGAGAAGAAAAGGAAGGTACAATTTCTTCCTTTATTATTTTTATGAAATTGATGGAAAAGGGGTTTTTGAGTATGAAGCTCAAACCCTATAATCTTTGTGATTCACATGGATTCATGTATGGATTTACTCATTTTAGATGTTGATTTGGGTGGAATCAAAAAGGAAAAGAATATAATTTTTCTAGTTTTGAAAATCGAAATTTCTATGTACTTTAAATGTTTACCGTTTTAAATCTATGCATTATTTTTGTGATCCGTCAAAAAGGGATGTTAGATATATGTGTTTAGTAGTTAACCCAAGTGGTAGCACTCAAAAATGTTGAGTTTTCATGGTGTAGTAACAGTTTAAGCCAAAACAGTTCTGTTTTCGGTAGTAGAAAATGGACAGTTTCGGGGCAGTCTGAAACGGGGGCAATTTCGTCTACTTTTTGTACTTTAAAAATTCTGGGATTTTGATATACTGTAGTACACTGATTAAGCTTTCCATAGACTCCGGAACGGACTAATTCTGACTCTGGATGAGGTAGTTATGGCGTTCGGAAGGTGCATAATCAAAACTGTCCACCAATCCCAATCAGCCTCTTTTGTTTAAATTTTTGGACTGATGTGTTCGGATTTTGGACAAAAATCGTGAGACAAAAGTTGTAGCTCTGGAAGTTATCTTCGAGTGGGCTCAAGAATCGCTTAAAAATGCTTTTAAACGCGAGAGTTATGGCTGTTTTAGTGAGCCTGGGTAAGATCCGAAAATATTTCGAAAATCAAAAATGTCCAAAATTAGGAATAATGTGATTTATGGCGTGAGACCCTTGAGCATGGCGTATGCAAGTTTTTAATGAAGTTTTGGGTCGGGTTTAAAGTGTTATGATGTTTATGGCATTTTAGAATGCTTAAACTAGTTAGTTAATAAAAGGAAAACAATTGAAATAAATTGTTTATTAATGCGATTAATGACTTGAATTATTTTTATATGACTAATAATATTGTATTGAGATATTATTAGTAGTATTTGACTAGAATGATAGTAAAAGGTTGATAACCTTAGCGTAAAATATTATTATATAATTAATAATATTCGACGAGAGATTAAAATGAGAGATTTATGATATTTTTCAATGTAATAGTTGAAATTGATATTCAATGAAGTATATTATGTGTTTGGGCAAATGATAGAAAAATAATTAGTCGTAATAATCTAATAAAGTCTTATGGGGCGTAATTTGACTATAAATAATATTTTATGCCGAGAAACTTTCTTTCAGGCATAAATAAAGCAATAAAAATATGTAATAAATATAAATTACATATTTAAGCAAAAATATATATATATATATATATATATATATATATATATATATATATATATATATATATATATATATATATATATATATAGTTGCCTATAAAAATTATTTTGTGGTGCAACAAAGAATATAAAACCTTTGAAATATTGTATTAATCATAAAAATAATATTTTGAGGTTTTCGGTGCTCGAAATGAAGTTTTTGAGCTAAGATTTATGTAACGTAATATATATATATATATATATATATATATATATATGAAGTGAAAATGCGAATAATCGTAAAAAGAAAAATAAAGCGAATGTGCTAGCGATATAAAATTTTTATATATGAGGCAACGGTCAGTGTTGACTAGTGAACGGACAAACTGATGTAAAAGTCATTTTAATTAAAGAAATAATATAGTAAATTGATTTTTACTATAAAAGCTATGAATTAGCTGTTTAAACTCCATATTTGCGAGTAGAGATAAAAGATATTTCTGAAATGAAGTTTAAATGGTTTAAGCTTCAAGATGCAAAATATTTGCATCTTAAAATGTGTGAGACCTTTATTATTTATGAAACAAGTAAAATATTATTACATGATTAATAATATTAGAAGGTGATTAAAATATTATTAAATGATTAATAATATTAGTAAAGGATCTAAATACTATAAAATGATAATAATACTGATGGGTTAAGATGTTATCTAATATTTGATTAAGTGTTAAATAATTTAAGGCTTAAGTAATTGTATTATGATACAAAGTATGATATGCTGATTGAAAGATCAATCTTATAATTGATAGGTCTTACAAAAGAAGTTAACTTAAATTGCGTAGCAGTAGTCAACGAATCATGCAAGTTACTAAACTTGAACTTCTAATTATTGTGTAAGTTTCCTTAACTCAAACTCGAGTTATATTACAGAGCATGTTAATGAATGATTATTGATGATTATTCACGTCTATACTGATTATTGATTCGCACTTAGTGCATGTTGCATATGTTCATCAGGTATGAATGGATGATCAACTTCATTACCATAAGGTTCAGTTAAATTGTTCATAGTCATTGTTGACATCCAATATTATTGGTTCAGTCATTCAATCATTGAAACTTGATTCATGTTATTTCACAATTATTATATTGTTGAAAACTTGAAAGCTTATTCATTCTTTTCAATCATGATATATATCTTAATCGTATGTAAAACTTGATGGACAAATTTGTTGCTCACCCTTGCTATATCATGATAAAAAATTTAGATTAAGATGAAAGCTTGAATAAGGACAGAGGCAAAGTCAGAGTTCAAGGTTAAATTATGTACAGTTAGATCTATTAAATTTTTTCTGATGAAAATAACATTGTAAATTTTCTAAAATATTGAAGGTATGTATTAAGTTAAGGTTGTAGACCTTGGAAATGATGTGTAAAAGTTTAATGTATAAACAATGTATGTTTATATCTTTCTCAAATAGTGATAGTAATAGTATACCGGATCCGCGGTGATTTGGGGCCCGGATTCGGGGCTGCTACAGTTGGTATCAAAGCTGTAGATTATAAACTTTAGGCAGGGGTACCTTAGGCTATAACCTCGTAGATGATGATAAGTAATAAACTCGAATAGAGTTTAAGCGATAAGAGTTGAATTTATGGAAATTCATCATTAAGTAAAGAAGAAGATAAAGAAAATTCAAAGAAGAATCTTGAAGAGATATAAGGATAAGAATTCGGAGTTACCTAACTCCAGTATTAGAGATGAAAAGTAATAATAAATAGATGATGTCATTAAGATGAAAAGTGCAAATAAAATCATAATATAATATGATTAAGGAGAAGAATAAGAAGATCATAAAATAAAACGATCATAAGTATAAGGAGAAATGACTTCAAAATAAGATCACCACGTGATCAGATTAAATCATTGAATAACATATGATATGTTAAGTGATTGGCATGATATAGCTTGATGCTATAAAGAGAAGGTACTATGAAATGATACTATGTAAACTCAGAAAAGAGTGGTAAATGTTAAGATACAGATTAAAGAAAATTCGTATTAAGAAAAGAGAAAGTTAATATTATGTGGATTTTTAATTGAGGACTCATGTCAGTAGCTGAGTTGTATGATTCCTTGTATGGGCGGGGAATTTGTACTTGGTTTTAGAATCACTTAGCTTCCTGGTCGATATAGTGGTTAGGTTGACTAATTCTTTGTATGAGCGGGGAATTGTCCGCTTAGCTTCCTATATTGATTAGTGGCCGAGTTTGGTTTAACAACCACTTAGTTTCTGACATTGATAATCATTGGAACCTAATGTCGCGCTATTTGCTATATGCATGTTGAGAAGATGATTCTTTTCTCAAGTGTATAACGAATAGGTAGAAAATATAATAATAAGTTGCGAGTTCTTAAAACTCATACTTATGGTAAGTTCATGACTCATAATCATGTATGTTTTGAACCCCTCAACGAATGGATGCCTATGGTCTGACTAGGATAAGTTCTTAAACCCATATGATTGTGGCAAGTTCCTGAACTCATAATGTGTGGTAAGTTTAATGAACTGGGGTATAACAAAGTTGTGAATGGAGAATTGAGGATTATATGAATAGATAGATTTATTAAGCAATGGATCTATAGAGAAAGTGAATTTGATTATGAAAGCATAGGTATTCCAAATCTTCTAGCTATGCTAGACTTCGAAGTTTTTGACATCAAGCTAAATACGCACTATGTGCTTTTGAAAAATAAATTTTTATTCTCAACTCCTGGAAACTATTGTGTATGCGTGGACTTCGGACCATCGACACCTTGTTACCTGTTGAGATGATAAAACTGATTTGCAAAGATTTTTGAATGATTTAAAGAATAGTCTATGCTAATTGATTCGCCTAGACGAAAATGATTTAAATGATCAAAATATATTTTTATATCATTAATGCATCATGTAACCTGGTGCAAAGATGATAAAAATGATGGAGTTATCAATGCAGAATTACTTAGTGTTGGATGTGATCTAAGGATCGTCAGCCCACTATAGTATGATATAGTATGACAAAGTCACAAAATGACAGAATCCTTAACAGACTGTATATATAGTGCGGTATCATGACGTCAAAATGATTTTAAGAATTTTAAAGATAAATTATTGCCAATTGAATTTGGCCAGAAATATTTCGATTGAAATTCGAATTATTGATATGCGTCTAAGCTATTTGATTCAGCTAGACAGATGTTTATGAAATTCAAAGTATTCTTTGAAAGCTTATGCCAAACCAAATTATTTTGGTGAGGAATGTTATGATAAGTCTGAGGTGAACAACCCTAAAATTGGGGATATACTAATTGGATAAAATATTCCAATCTAAGAACGCATATAGTCGTTCAAATTACTAAGGTACAATAGACTGATCATCTAAAGTACCAGCATCGGTAGTTTACCTTCTTCGTGATTGTAAACATACCTATTAAAGAAATATTTTAGAGGTATAGTACCTTTCTTTCTTAATTGAAAGAGGTAGCAGGTAGAAATACCCCTAAATCTCAAAGTTCATAATTTTTATGATCCCTCAGACAGATATGAAAAGTTTTTTTTAAACCCTTTAGAGTAATGTTGTGGTAGAATGTGATGATTGATATGAAATAATGTAAACTCGTTGTGCACGAGTAGAATCTGAGATGATTAAATAAAGGTTATTATGACAACCTAGTTTTGAAGAATGTTTAGAAGATGTAAACTCCTAGTGAGTAGTTATGGTTAAACGTGATGATAGAAAGAGGAATCCACAAAGGAGGAAATTGTAAAGGTTAAGTTAACAACCTAGTTTTGAATCAAGAAAATAAGCAGAGATTAGTATTCTTTAATTTCGAGGACGAAATTCTTAGAATAAGGGGTGAATGTGACAACCCGAAACTTTCTAAAATCTTGAATGATTAGAATAAAGGTTAAAGAATAAAACCTAGATGAGAATTTGAGGATTTATTTAAAATTTTCAGGTAAAAACCTATATGGTTTGATATTCGAATGAGAATAGAGAAAATATGGGTTACAAAATTCCTAAATCCTAGAAATGAATTAATATGTACTTGAAGGAATATCAAGAATAAGGTATTACGATACCTGTAAATTCGATATAAACGAATTAGTCTAAGAAGTGTTATATAAGTACATATGAAAATTTTATTATTAGAGATAAGATTTCACATGAAGAGATGCTATGAGGTTAAACGAAGATGAGTATATGTATAGAAATATATATACTTAGTAAGGTGCTATATATATTTTAGCCAGAGGAATGATGGATTAAGTTAATGACATAATGAACAAGATAAAACTATGTTAGTAATTAACATAGCTTGAGTGTTGGCCTTGAATGGCAAATAAGAATTTGAAGAAGTATAAAGTCGTTAATTAATACGATTAGCAATGAGAATGGAGTAATTTAAAATTCAAAATTTGAGTTAGAGATAGAATTTTGAAGTATGGACTGCTCGGTTGCGTCCGGAATGTCATGTGTAGTCAGAATGGACCGTAAACACAAAATGTTTAAATGTTGACTTTTGGTCAAAGTCAACAGTTGAATTTTTATGGAAAAAAGTCAAAATTAGTGTGAGAAGTGAAATAAGTTATGATTATGTGAATTATGAATATGATTAAATAAATATACATTATATAATGTGAATACATTTATTTTGTATGTAGGTGTGAATTAAGAATTAAGTTATGTAACCTAATATATATATTAGGTGTGATAATTAAATAACCTGAGAGGTTATAATATGGGAGAATATTAGTATATAAATGTATATACTGACATTAAGAGATTTATTTTATATATCTCCAATAATTAATTTTATAACCAAGTCTAATTTGGTTTATGAAATTAAAAGGTAATGAGTAAAGAATTTATTTTTTAGTGTAAGAGGAAATAAAAACCCTAATTTAATGATAAGGGTAGAATGGAATAGAATTAAAAGCAATGATCTATAAGCCCAATAATTTAAAGAGAGTCCAATAGAATTAGATTTAATGGACTAAGGAAGTTATATGAATTAAACAAGCCCAATTAATTAATTAAGCATTGGACTTATAGATAATATAGTTTAAGGGCGATTAAATTATTAATCTAGCCCAACATATTATGTATGAGACAAGTATTATAATGATCCAATTAAATTTTGGGTGGAAGCCCAAGTTAGTTTTTGTTAGTAAGTAAAGCAAGTAAAATTGCTAGCTCTATGAAATTAATTAGGGCCCAAACTAAGCCCACTTGTAGGAGAATAATAATAATATTAAGTTAAGAGATATATTTTTATTATCTCAAGATATTAATTTTATAACTTAATTAAAACAAGTTTAGTTGAGTTATAAAATTTAATTTGCTAGAGTGATGATTTTAAATTCTAAAAATTTGAAATGGATACCCTAGTTAAATATTTAGGGTGAGACAAGATCAAAAGGATTGGACTATGTATATATTGCATGGCTCAAAGGATTATTGAAAGCCCAAAAGATTTAATTAGTTGCCCAATTTATTTTTAACCCAATTAGTGATGTTGGGCATGGTGGTCATTTAAAAAAGTAATTTAATGAAAACAATTAAATAAACCATCATGTGGCAATTTAAAGGCCAAGTGGCCGAATATTGCAAGAGAAGAAGGGAGAAGATCGGCTATTAAGAGAGAGAAGAGAAAGGAAGAAGAAAAAAAGAAAGAGAGAAGAAGGAAGCTCGGCAAAAACCGAGAAGGGAGAGAGAAGGAGATGGACGACAGCCTAGGGAAGAAAGGGGAGAGAGAAAAGAGGATCTCCATGAAGAAGAAGAAGGAAGAATGAGAAGAAAAGGAAAGTACAATTTCTTCCTTTATTATTTTTATGAAATTGTTGGAAAGGGGGTTTTTGAGTATGAAGCTCAAACCCTATAATCTTTGTGACTTACATGGATTCATGTATGGATTTACTCAATTTAGATGTTGATTTGGGTGGAATCAAAAAGGAAAAGAATATAATTTTTCTAGTTTTGAAAATCGAAATTTCTATGTACTTTAAATGTTTACCGTTTTAAATCTATGCATTATTTTTCTGATCCGTCAAAGAGGGATGTTAGATATATGTGCTTAGTAGTTAACCCAAGTGGTATCACTCAAAAATGTTGAGTTTTCATGGTGTAGTAACAGTTTAAGCCAAAACAGTTCTGTTTTCGGTAGTAGAAAATGGACAGTTTCAGGGCAGTCTGAAACGGGGGCAATTTCATCCACTTTTTGTACTTTAAAAATTCTGAGATTTTGATATATTGTAGTACACTGATTAATCTTTCCATAGACTCCGGAACGGACTAATTCTGACTCCGGATGAGGTAGTTATGGCGTTCGGAAGGTGCGTAATAAAAATTGTCCACCAATCCCAAACAGCCTCCTTTGTTTAAATTTTTGGACTGATGTGTTCCGATTTTGGACAAAAATCGTGAGACAAAAGTTGTAGCTCTGGAAGTTATCTTCGAGTGGGCTCAAGAATCACTTAAAAATGTTTTAAAACGCGAGAGTTATGGCTGTTTTAGTGAGGCTGGGTAAGATCCGAAAATATTTCGAAAATCAAAAATGTCCAAAATTAGGAATAATGCGATTTATGGCGTGAGACCCTTGAGCATGGCGTATGCAAGTTTTTAATGAAGTTTTGGGTTGGGTTTAAAGTGTTATGATGTTTATGGCATTTTAGAATGCTTAAACTAGTTAGTTAATAAAAGGAAAACAATTGAAATAAATTGTTTATTAACGCGATTAATGACTTGAATTATTTTTATATGACTAATAATATTGTATTGAGATATTATTAGTAGTATTTGACTAGAATGATAGTAAAAGGTTGATAACCTTAGCGTAAAATATTATTATATAATTAATAATATTCGACGAGAGATTAAAATGAGAGATTTATGATATTTTTCAATGTAATAGTTGAAATTGATATTCAATGAAGTATATTATGTGTTTGGGCAAATGATAGAGAAATAATTAGTCATAATAATCTAATAAAGTCTTATGGGGCATAATTTGACTATAAGTAATATTTTATGCCGAGAAACTTTCTTTCAGGCATAAATAAAGCAATAAAAATATGTAATAAATGTAAATTACATATTTAAGCAAAAAAATATATATATAGTTGCCTATAAAAATTATTTTGTGGTGCAACAAAGAATGTAAAACCTTTGAAATATTGTATTATTCATAAAAATTATATTTTGAGGTTTTCGGTGCTCGAAATGAAGTTTTTGAGCTGAAATTTATGTAACGTAATATATATATATATATATATATATATATATATATAGGGAATATATCTTAAGCTCACCCCTTATTCAACTCACCTGAGCTCACCCCCTTTTAGCGACGGACACGACGACGGTTCGATCATACAACCGTCGTCTATACTTATAGCGACACTATATGTTGTCCGTCGCTAAAAGTATAGACGACGGTTGTATGACCGAACCGTCGTCGGGTCCGTCGCTAAATGGAGGGTGAGCTCGGGTGAGTTAGATAAGGGGTGAGCTTAAGATCCGGACCGTATATATATATATATAAAGTGAAAATGCGAATAATCGTAAAAAGAAAAATAAAGCAAATGTGCTAGCGAGATAAAATTTTTATATATGAGGCAACGATTAGTGTTGACTAATGAACGGACAAACTGATGTAAAAGTCATTTTAATTAAAGAAATAATATAGTAAATTGATTTTTACTATAAAAGTTATGCATTAGCTCTTTAAACTCCATATTTGGGAGTAGAGATAAAAGATATTTCTGAAATGAAGTTTAAATGGTTTAAGCTTCAAGATGTAAAATATTTGCATCTTAAAATGTGTGAGACCTTTATTATTTATGAAATAAGTAAAATATTATTACATGATTAATAATATTATTAAATGATTAATAATATTAGTAAATGATCTAAATACTATAAAATGATAATAATACTAATGGGTTAAGATGTTATCTAATATTTGATTAAGTGTTAGATAATTTAAGGCTTAAGTAATTGTATTATGATACAAAGTATGATATGTTGATTGAAAGATCAATCTTATAATTGATAGGTCTTATAAAAGAAGTTAACTTAAATTGCGTAGCAGTAGTCAACGAATCAGGCAAGTTACTAAACTTGAACTTCTAATTATTGTGCAAGTTTCCTTAAATCAAACTCGAGTTATATTACAGAGCATGTTAATGAATGATTATTGATGATTATTCACGTCTATACTGATTATTGATTCGCACTTAGTGCATGTTGCATTTGTTCATCAGGTATGAATGGCCAATCACCTTCATTACCATAAGGTTCAGTTAAATTGTTCATAGTCATTGTTGACGTCCAATATTATTGGTTCAGTCATTCAATCATTGAAACTTGATTCATGTTATTTCACAATTATTATATTGTTGAAAACTTGAAAGCTTATTCATTCTTTTCAATCATGATATATATCTTCATTGTATATAAAACTTGCTGGGCAAATTTGTTGCTCACCCTTGCTATATCATGATAAAAATTTTAGATTAAGATGAAAGCTTGAATAAGGACAGAGGCAAAGTCAGAGTTCAAGGTTAAATTATGTACAGTTAGATCTATTAATTTTTTTTTGATGAAAATAGCATTGTAAATCTTCTAAAATATTGAAGGTATGTATTAAGTTATGGTTGTAGACCTTGGGAATGGTGTGTAAAAGTTTAATGTATAAACAATGTATGTTTATATCTTCCGCAAATAGTGATAGTAATAGTATAACTGATCCGCGGTGATTTGGGGCCCGGATTCGGGGCTGCTACATTCTCACTTCCTGAAGAGAACAATGAAAGCAAAAGGGTGAGCTCAACTAGCCGAGTAAGAAATATTATGACTAAGATAATGCAGAATAAATTATCATTAGCCTTCAACAGTGTTAAACTGATAAAATATAACAAACATCAAGTTTAACTGCAGCGGAACAAGAAATCCATTAGAAGAGTCATGTATAGAATAAAATCTTTTTTCTTCTATGATTTAAAAGGTTTTTCATTACTTTTATTGTTGAGACTCAGCTTAATAAATAATCCACATCATCCGTGTAGTACTGCCAAGGGTATTCATTAGTATCATGACCACAAATTATCCATGCACTACGGGCCAAGGATATTTGTGTATTCATTAATGGTCATGATCATGCCAACTACTGTCCATCAATGTACTACAGGCTAATGAGGACTTTTTCCACATCATTTGTAACATTACGGTCATGATTACACCGAATAATCCCTGGTCATAATCATACCAAATTCATCTATGCACTATAGGCCATAGATGACTTTCAACAAAATATAAACATGAGGATGATGACAATGATATAAGAATTCAATAAAATAAGTTCACGAATTAATTTATCCAAGAACTAATAACGTCCAAATTGTCAACATAATACTTCTTTGTAGAGTAAAATAAAAGAATACTCAGAAGAATATTTCCATGAAAAGATACTGGATGAAGCGCAAATATCAAGGATATTCCACTAATTTCATGGAGTATAAAAGTCAAAGTTTTAACCAACTGAGTATAATAAAGAAGGGAATAACAAAAGAAATCACCAGGCATGCGATAGACCGCACAGGCAGGTTATTCCAACTAAATAATAAATAACGGAACCAGGTCCGACGTAAAACACACAGACAGAATATTCCAACAGAATAATAAAGAATGGAACCAGGTCCGGCGTAAAACGCACAGACATGATATTCCAACAGAATAATAAAGACTGGAACCAGGTCCGGCGTAAAACGCACAAACAGGATATTCTAACAGAATAATAAAGAATTGAATAATAGAAGAATTTCACCAAGTATAGGGTAGCACGCGTATACAAGTTATTCCAATAGGATAATTGTGAGGTCCCCGAATCTGGATACTTGAAACCCGGACTCAGTACTTCACGATACCATTTATATGAGCGGAATAATACTAATAATAATAACAATAATATAGAACTTAAACTTAATTTACATATACATCAGATTCTACCTCCCAAGTACGTAACCTTTAGTCATTCATTACATGATATTAGATAAATACATATCATAAATACATATCATCGTCTTCATAGTCTTATAAAACTATTACAAATACTGCCAAAATTCTTAATTTGTTAGTTTTCCTTTTCCTTTGTTTCGGCCTTAGCTTTCTAGTCCTTCACACTTAGCTGAAAACATTTAAATTAAGCAAGGATGAGCATTTGAGTGCCCAGTAAGTATTATATATATATATATATATATATATATATATATATATATATATAAATAAGCTGAAAGAATTTAAATATTTTCTTTATAATATTCTTCTACAACCAGTCAATAGTTGTGAAGTAATCTGTACCAATAATAATAACATAACAACCCTCTTTCAAATTTTGAAACTGTGTAATGACTATACATGGGGTTTTCTGTGACATATTATAAACATTGTTTTCATTTTTGAAAAGGTTTAAACAGAAATTCATCTGTAAACCGTCATGACTTACGGGCACGAAGGGTGATCAGCCCCGTTGTACCCTGTATTGATCAATACTACATGTACAAAAACGAAGTTATCGTTCACTCTGTCCGCCTTGGGCGCATAAAAATTTTCCCATTATCGGGATGTTCATACCTGTCGGGTTTTCATAACAAAGGTCTTATCTTGTTCAACAATAATATATAATTCAACATATAAATATATCAAAGGTGAATCAACATGTGATTAAATAGAATGTTTATCCAAGTGGGGACACTAGAATAATCATTTCTAGAAATTAACGAACAGAATATATATCCGAATTATCATATACTAACATGTTGATAATTAAAGTGTGTATATAATATAGGTTTAACAATCTGTACATTAATAATAATAATTCTGAACTCCTCACTTCTGTCCACTGCATAAAGAAAATGCAAAGTTAGGATACTTGCATGATGCACTGCTTACAATTACGCAACTGAGATTTATCTTTTATGAGATCACCTATCATTAATCAGATCATTTTACTGATTAGTATAACATAACATAACACATAACACTGCCTATTGCAGTCAGCACATTCCTAATCACATAGTCAGATAACCTTAACAACCATTGAATCACAAATAAACAGTTAACTAACTAAATTATCTAAGTCCAGATCAATTTCTGAAACATGTCAGTCTACCGACAGCTTTATTGGGTAAATATTGAGTCTAAGACTCTATCCACAAAATTCAATATTCAAATAGTTAACTTAAACATCAGTCGCACTATTTTTCATCGCCTTATAATAATTATTAAATAATTATTACCATTTACCATAATTTTTGAAATATCAGAATCATTATTAAATGATTTAAATATCAAACAATTATATTATCATTAACATTAAATCAATATTAAACTATTAATGAAATCATTGCCAAAATATTAAAGTTATATATAATAACTCAAAATATTCTTAACGTATTAATATTACCCTTAAATGATTTTTAAAACATTTAAAATCATCATTAAATAATTATCATTAATATTTAAATATTAATGAACTATTATATAAATATTAAAAGTCATTAATTATAACTTAAAATATTTTTAATTCATTTATACCCTTTTTAAATGATTTTTAAATTAATAAAACCATTTTTAAACTATTTATTTAATATAATTATTAAAAAAATGTAATATCATTAATCATTAAATAAATATCATTAATATTAAATTATTAATGAAATTATTCTTTAAATATTAAAAGTTATATTTTATAACTTAAAATATCTTTAAACACTTTATTTTCATTTAAAATGATATTTATAATAATAAAATCATTTTTAAACTAAATTATTTAATATAATTATTAAATAACTTTAATATCATTAATAATAATTAATTAATGAAATTTACCTTTAAATATTAAAAGTTATATTTTATAACTTAAAATATTTTTAAATACCTTATTCTTATTTAAAATGATTTTTAATATAATAAAATCATTTTTAATTAATTAATTTAATTAATTTTGTAAATAACTTAATTATCATTAATATTAATTTATTAATGAAAATTATCAAATAATATTAAAAGTTATTAAAAATAACTTAAAATATTTTCTTATATCATAATATAATTTTAAATGATTTTTCAAATATTAAAATCATTTTAAAATAATTTATTTAATATTATCATTAAATAAATTAAATACTTTTAATATTCCAAAAATATTAAATATTTATGAAATATATTTAAAATAATTATAAACTAATTTTCAGAATTTAAAATAATTTTTAATAATTTATTTTGTATTTTTAATAATTAAAAACTATTTTTTTCTATTTATTTATTAATTTTCAGAAAGTAATTTATTATCTATCGCTAAAGACCACCTATAGCGACAGAACCGTCGCTATAGGTGTTCTTCATGTTCTTGAGCTGTTCTTGAACATTCATAGCAGTTTTCGAGTTGCTTAGTTTGACCAAGCTTATTTTAGTGTGTGTTGTGATTCTGGGTCTGTTGTTTGCTAGATCATGTAGTACAAATACAAGACTACACGATCCAACAATAAACATCATCATAACGTGTATAAACAACGAGATCTGATCTCTCAAACAAGCTGTCAGACATGTTCTTCATTTCTGGGTTACCTAGAAACGAAGAACAGGTTGTCTGCCCATTTTTGGCCTTCTATAACATTTGATTAATGTGTGTTTTGTGTGAACCAATACATGATGTATGTAGATAACATGTAAGGCTAGAGATCCATTACATAAAATCGAATAAACAACAACAAAATCAAAAGATATAAGTTGGTCAAACCTTTTCAGAAATCACGCACTTAAGTTTTCTGGGTTACCCAGAAAACTAAGTTCGTGATCTTCTGGCCTGGTTTGACCTTCCACTGACTTCGATCCATTAGATATTTAGGAGATCTACAAACTTACTCTTGAAGTCCATATACCCAAGTACAAATGGATTACAAGAAAAACAACAAAACAACATCCAGAAGCGAGATCAAGGCTCATCAATAACTTGTCAGACACTGAAAACCCATTTCTGGGTTGCCCAGAAATGATTTGGTCATGGTCGGTCAACGACCTTTGACCAACAATACTTATCAATCTAGGCCTGATCTGGACCTCCCATGAATTTCAAAAGACAGATCTCATGACACACTACAAGCTTAAACACTTAAAACATAAAAATCAAACACTTACAGAGATCTAGACGACCTGACATTCGTTGTCAGATAATTGTTTAAAAAATTTCCAGAATTTGTAGATCTTCAAATCCGACCATCTAGATGTTATGGATCTAACATCTATCAACCCAGATTATCCTTAGACACCGTATACAATAAATTTAACACATCAAACATAAAATCTAACAACCGAAATTTGGATAGATTTTGAATTAGGGTTTAATACCTTCTTCGATCGATTTCTGATTCTGGACTACTGATTTGGTTATAGTTGTTCGTGGGGATGGTATTTGGAGACTAATATGCTAATAATTTCGAAGGTTAGAGAGAGAGAGAGAGCTTAGGTTGAGAGTTTGGAGAAAAATGAGCTAAATGGTGACTTTTTCTCTATCTTGATCTATATATACTAATGTATAATGCATGTATGTCTGATGTATATTGCTTATTGCTTTAGTTTTGTGTCTTAATTGTCAACATAGTTGTTCACCAACTCCAACAACTCTAACACTTGTCAAAATCCAATAATTCAATAGGGTATTTTGGTCTTTTCACTTGGAGATTTAATGACCATTTTGTCATTTGGCAAACCCTTAGGGTTTAACCCTAAGGTTTAGCACAAATCAAATGTAGGATTTCCAATTTAGGATTTGCACAAAAATAAAATTAAATAAAATAAATTTTTGTTTCTAAAATTTTGAAAAAATTTAAATTGTTAATTAGGTAAGTTAGTAATTATATTATATATGAACATTAAGGTTTTGTACCACTAATCATAATTAACCTTGCCAAAATAGCAATTAGGGTTTAGGGTTTTGATAATTAGGATTTTCTAATTATCAAATTAGGGTTCTAGATTTTAGGATTTTAATTTACTAATTAGGTTTACCTTAATTAGCAATTAAAGTCTATCATACGTGTTATTAAACACAGTAACACAATTTCTGACTGATCACAAACTCTAATTTAGATTTCAAATTAGGGTTTTCTAATATTTAGAAAATACAAATATAAACTAGGGTTTTAAATTTAATATTTAGGGTTTCATAATTTGCATAACACACAACATATATATGTCATATAACACAGTTATATAATAGTCTTAAATTTTCCATTTACATTGATAAACGTGGTTAAATCAATTAATTATAGGGTTTGAGTCAATATATACCATAATTGACCAACCCTCAATATTACGTACATACAGTACATATTTATAGTACTGAAAAATCAAAATATAATTAATATTATATTATTATTCTCATACCTTGACAATAATCCAAAATTAGGGTTTAGATTCCATATCTGATTTATTCTTCACATTTAACCTTAATAATTAAGGTAAAATTTATTAACTTAATATTCTGTACTAAAATTCCTATAATAAAATAATTATTATATTTATTCAAAAAAATCACTCCATATATTATTTAGATAATATATGGAAAATAATTAATAAAAATATTTCAATCTTTAAATTAATTTTTATAAGAATATACTTTATAATAATCAATAATTCTAAAATAAATTTATTTATAAATATTTATGTAATAAATATATTTTTATTTACCACATAAATACATATTCATATTATCTTGTATAAATCCTTATCTTTAAAATAAAAAAAAATTTATACCCAAAATTTCTTATTTATTTATATAGAAAATATCGGGTTGTCACGATAATAAATAATGGAATAACAGAAGTTCTCTTCATGAATACAAAAGAAATAATACCCCTTACGAGTACAACAAATAATATCTTTACCGTAAAAGAAAGTGAATATAAGAGTAGGGAATTAGCAGAATATTTTTCTATAGTTTCTCTATAATTTCTCTCTCTAGAGTTTCAGTGAATTCGTAATAAATAATGAATGAATGAGCTTCTATTTATAGAAGAATGGACTGCATAGTAACTAACTTATGAACGGTCCAGATTGATTTACTTTAAACGGACGGTCCAGATTGGTTTATAATAAAATATAATATATTCTATTTATTGTCTAATAAAATAAATAACTTTATAAAAGTATTCTATTTTATATAAAAAGATTTTACTATGCAAACACTATACATAATAAAATATAATATATTCTAATTATTGTCTAATAAAATAAATAACTTTATAAAAGTATTCTGTTTTATATAAAAAGATTTTACTATTAGTCTAATAAAACGAATAACTTTATAAAAGTATTCTATTTTATATAAAAAGTTTTTATGTTTTATTACATTAATAATACTAACAAAACAAACTTTATCACCATTATTCCAATTCACAATATTAATCGACCAGGTCGTTCCCAGGAAAGAGGGGGCTTTCCTATAAGGATTTCTCCCTATTGACGCGCAATTAGGTGACCAAACCTCTCCTTGACAGAACTTCTAGACATCGATAATATTGCAAATAATAATATTAATAACATTTTCATCTCAAATATTGACAATAATTGAATCAAATAACGTGAGATACTATGCAACAATTACTATAACAATAATTGAACAAAACTGAGTGACTTCTCACGTAAGCATCAATAATCAATACCGTGTACTACTGTGGAAATACGCGTATTACAGTACGTTTAACACTGGGTGTTTCAATAGTTAACGGTAAAGCTTCCGCCGTTATTTTCATAAAGTATTTTTGTCATTTTCTCAATCCGATAATAATTCCGTTGTGGGTCCACCAATGATTGTGCCGTTGTACGAATATTCCCTGTTAAAACGAATATTCCCCGACCAATCGAATATTATATAACAATTTGCGTACTTTACAAAATTTATAAATATTACCCACAACTATAATATTATATCAAATTCATTCCATAATATTCAAAAATGATATTTATAGAAAATTCATCTTTATTTATAAAAGTTGGGGTCTTACAAAAGTTGCAGAGACAGCCTATGAGGAAGAGTGAGACTTGGTCATATTAATGAAACATTATTATCCAAGTTGCATAAAGATGGGCTCCTACAACTATCGAATTATGAAGCATATCCAACTTGTGAATCTTGCCTAATTGAAAAATAACTAAATCTCATTTTAGTGGAAAAGGAGGAAAAGTTACAGAGTTTTTAGCCTTGGTACACACAGAAGTATGCGGACCTATAACAACAAATGCAAGAGGAGGGTATTCTTATTTTATAACTTTCACTGATGATCACTCAAGATTTGGATATGCATATTTAATGAAATACAAATCTCAATCATTTGAAAAGTTTAGAAGTGAAGTAGAGAAACAAACTAACAAAAGTATTAAGATTATTCGATCAGATCGAGGTGGTGAATACTTAAGCAGTGAGTTTCTAAATTATCTCAAAGAAAATAGTATAATCTCATAATGGACTTCACTAGGGACGCCACAGATGAATGGTGTATCTAAAAGGAGAAATCAAAAATTGTTGGACATAATTTGATCTATGATGAGCTTTACCGATCTTCCAGTTTCTTTCTGGGGATATGCCCTAGAATCGTTGCATACCTACTAAACAAGGTACCTACCAAATCCATCCCTAAGACCCCATATGCATTATGGGCATGGAGGAAACTAAATCTTAAGCATGTTAAGACTCGGGGTTCTCCAGCTTATGTCAAAAAGTTTGAAAACGATAAGCTGCAGATTAGATCCGACAAGTATAGATTTGTGGGATACCCTAAAGAAACATCATGGTATTATTTCTATCATCCACCTGATCAAAAGGTGTTTGTTGTGAAAAATGTTGCCTTCTTGGAAAAAGGAGTTTATCCTTAAAGGGGTCTGTGGGAGTAAGATATATCTTGAAGAGGTTCAAGAACCACAAAATACTACAGATCAAAGTCAGGTACCTAACCAAGTAAAAGAACCTATTGTAACACACCCTACTCGTAAATCTGGAAGAGTAACGAAGATACCTGATAGGTATGGATTCGTAATAGATGACGATGAGGTACACATCATAGATAATGATGATCCATTGAATTACAAACAAGATATGATTAGTAAAGACTCAGAGAAGTGGCAAAAAGCCATGAAATTCGAGATGGACTCCATGTATTAAAATAAAGAATGCACTTTGGTTTCACCACCTAAAGGAATTAAGCCTATTGGGTGTAAATGGGTCATTAAAAGAAAGACTGAAGCAGACGGCAAGGTAGAGACCTGTGACACCCCCAAAATTCGGGCACCCATATCTCGAATTCGGTGCATCACGTGCAACTACGAATATCCTACTAAATTATTAACAACAGAATTAATAGAATAATTTACATTGATATAATATAAATATTCGCGTCCCAAGGTACCGTAACCATTACTACGACAATTCAGTGATTAACTTAAACATACTTAATCATTCTTGAATACATCATAACCAGCATAACAATAATAATAATACTTCTAGTCTTAGGGACTAAGTTATTCTGTCGCCTTGCCCTTTCCCTTGTCCTGTCCTGAAGTACCGCCTGGCTCTGCCTTAACTGTAATGTTTTTAGGAAGCAAGAATGAGCAACAAGTTTGCCCAGCAAGTAATATAGCCAGGAGAACAAGCAGTTATAGCAGTTTAACCTTTCAAGGGTATAATAATAATTGGTAGTTCAAGGATATCGAGAAATATCAAGAGTATTCAATAGGTATCGCTATAGACTGAAGGATATCAATAACTTTCAGGATTTATTCATTTCGAGGTTCAATATGAATGAGCACTGAGCAGTCACTAAGGACTAATAACTCTTACTGGAATTAACAGTATTACACTGTAATCCAATATAAACGAGTACAACAGGTGATCAGCCTAAAGTACCCTATGTTATGCATAAAATTTAATCATACTCATGTGTGCACGTCGGTTACCCAACAATATATAATTTCCCCTTCAATGAGGGTTGTTCATCTCAATAGATTTATGATAGTCCGCACCAAGTCAATCAGTTTGGATAGCTTTTTAACACATAATAATAGTCTAGTCGAATCAAAGGCTTAGACAATTTTTATAATGCATTTAAGAACGATAAGTCCAATGCTTGCAACAACGTCAAGGTATACAAATGATTTTCAAATAGAAACAGATATTCGCTTGATAAAAATATGATTGATATGACAACAATTCAATGAACACAGTGTGAGAATTAAGGAACTTGCAACACAATAATAATAGTGTTCGGATACTTACTCAATGTAAATTTGAGTGAGGTTAGGGAACTTGCTTTAGCGTTGATTGCTACTATAGCAAAAATCACCTCAATGAATTAGGTTTGTCCTATTTATGTAAGTATAGGTATTCATTATCCAAACACACTTAATATACATATGTAAACAACATGTACACATAACACATTTTTTTTTCTATGTATACTTCTGCACCCATCAAAACTCATAGCTGTCAACTAACATGCTCATACTTTTGACCACTGCTAGTTTAGTCATAATCTTTCTTCTTCATAGTTCCAAGAGGTTCATTTCTTTAAGTAGACCATAACATCTATTAATCCCACCGACCCCTTTTCTACGCATGTTTGCAGACATTAGATTTATTTTCCCGAAGTTCGTAAAACTCTCTACTTAGAACTCATTCATGTAATAATGATTTATAGCAGAATAGGAATATTTATTAATCCATCCTTATATCAAGTTATGATGCTATCTCCGAGTCCCAGGACATCTCCCCATGTCCAAAGCCGAAGACGTCTGGCCATGTCCGAAGCCGAAGACATCTGGACATGTCCAAAGCCGAAGACATCTGGCCATGTCCGAAGCCGAAGACAACACGCTTTGTCCGAAGACATCTCCGAAGTCGGCTCTTTGAAAGACTCCGGTCTACACTATTTCGACAAGGTCTAAGTTCGTCGGATTAATTTCATTAAGACTTTACTATATGCATACAACCTAAGAGAATTTCTTAATACATGGTCTAACACGACCGAACCCATCAGCTGGTTCCTAAGTACGGTGCAGCTGCACGCCATGGAGTTCAGAAGCAGTGAACATGCTCTGTTTTGCAGAGTAGTCACAACTTGATTCCAGGCAATTATTAACGTATTCATGCACGAAATTAAACTTTCCAAACACCCAATATCATGCTAATTCATCATACTTGACCTATTATTTAGGAAAGTCAAGAATCAAACAAGACTCAAGTTAAGAACGAAGTTGAAATTATACATTCTCGAGCATTAACCTTGATATCTCACACATTGATTTGGTAATGCTTAGCAACAAAGAATTCTTTACTCAGATTTCTCTAACACTCTTATCACTATAACAGACGTCCATGGTGGCTTGTATTTAAAGAGAAAAGCATGGACTAGACACTTGCTTTACCCAATTCTGGGATTCATGGGGCAATAGAAATGAACAATGGTTACTTAAGGATTTGTTTAACCACTCCATACCAGCCATTTAGCTAGCCCTGTAAGCCTAGGAATAGTAGCTTAAAAGTTTGCGTAAAGAGAGTTTAGGCTACTGTTCCTTGTACTTGGTGACCCTTAATTTGGGAAAAGAGAATAGATCTCAGACATAGACTAGGGGCTAGTCGGTCGGGCCCATTGCCCTACGCCATATTATTTAACCAACACCTTGTACCATCAGTTAACTATTATGTTGGGTTCCGAATTGGATTTTAAATAACCCAAGTTTATTGGGCTAACTCAAAAGTCCATCAATTAATTTATTGGGCTAGACTCCCAATTTATTATTTGGATTATAGACTTGTAAATACTTAATTGTTCCTCACTAATTCCATCATTGTGTCACACAAGACATCTCATAAATCTTCCATAATTCTCAACATCTTATTAATTATTAAAGGTTAAATTTTAATTCAATTGAGTTACTCAATTCATGCCATGTAAGAATTTATAAAATAAATAATCACAGGCTCTATTTATAATTATTAATATTAAATCGTAAAATTTACGGTTATTACATCCTCTCCCCCTTATAAAAATTCCTTCCTCGGAATTGATACAAGGTTACACAAAAAGATGGGGATAGTCTCTCCTCATCCTATCTTCTAATTCCCATGTGGCCTCCTCGACATCGTGGTTTCGCTAAACAACCTTTACAGAAGATATAACTTTGTTTCTTAGCATTTGTTTTATCTTGTCTGTTATCTGAACAAGAATTTCTTCATATGTCAGATTCTTCTCTACTTGAATGGGCTCATAGGAAATCACGTGTCTATAATCAGACTTGTACGGACGTAGTACGGAAATGTGAAACACGTTATGGATGTGTTCCAGTTCGGGTGGAAAAGCAACTTTGTATGCCACTTCGCCCACTCGCTTCAATATTACGAATGGCCCAATTAACCCCAGGCTCAATTTTCCTTTCTTTCCGAATCTGATCTTTCCCTTCTAAGGAGATACCTTCAAAAATACAAAACTACCGACTTCAAAGTCTCGGTTCTGACGATGCAAGTCGGCATACTTCTTTTGACGATCTTGAGCTGCTACCAATTTGCCCCTTATTGTTGCTACCACGTCAGCCGTTTGCTGGACTAATTCTTGTCCCAAAAGTCATCGTTCTCCGACTTCATCCCAACAAAATGGTGTTCTGCACTTTCTCCCATAAAGAGCTTCATATGGCGGCATACCGACACTCGCATGATAGATATTATTGTAAGCGAATTCTACTAATGGTAAATGATCGTCCCAATTTCCCTTGAAGTCCATCACATAAGCTCTCAGCATGTCCTCCAACGTTTGTATGGTTCGTTCACTCTGCCCGTTAGTTTGAGGGTGATAAGCAGTACTTAATCTCAATTGAGTTCCCATTCGTTCCTGCAAACTTTTCCAGAATTTGATGTGAAACGCGGATCTCTATCGGAGACAATCGACACCGGTACTCCATGTCGAGATACGATTTCCTATACATATAAATTTGCTAACTGGTTCAAATTGAATTGAATCTTGATGGGTAGAAAATGAGCTGTCTTTGTTAGTTGGTCCACAATAACCCAAATGGCATCATAACCCTTCTATGTAACCGGAAGTCCAACCACGAAGTCCATCGTAATGTGCTCCCATTTCCATTCTAGAATTTCCAGCGGTTGTAGTAGTCCACTTGGTCTCTGGTGTTTTTGCTTTGACTCTTGTACAAGTAAGACATCTGCTAACACACTCTGCAACCTCTCTTTTCAAATTAGGCCACCAAAAATGGTGTCGAAGATCCTGGTACATTTTTGTGCCTCCTAGATGTACAGAATACGTCGTATTTTGTGCTTCGTGTAGGATTTCCTCTCTCAGTTTGATTACAGCTGGCACCCATACTCGACCCTCAAACCTCAATATACCGTCCTTATCTACTTTGAACCTTTCTTCCTTATCTCCTACTATTCTCTTCTTTATCTTCTAACATTCTTCATCTTTTTCTTGTGTTTCCTTTATTCTATCCAATAACGTCGGGTGAGCTCTCATCATGAGTAATTATCCTTCTTCTTCTTTTGGTTCCTCCACCTCTATTTCCAACTTTTCCATTTCTCTTATTAATTCCTCAGGAGTTGTCAATTCCAATAACTTCTCCCTTCCTTTTCTACTCAAAGCGTCGGCTACAACGTTTTTCCCGGGTGATAAAGAATTTCACAGTCGTAATCCTTGATTAGTTCCAACCACCTTCTTTGTCGCATGTTCAACTCCTTCTGTCTGAAGATATATTTCAGACTCTTGTGATCCGTATATATCTCACATTTTTCTCCATATAAATAGTGCCTCCAAATATTCAATGCAAAGACTACCGTCGCTAACTCCAAGACATGGGTAGGGTATCATTTTTAGAAATCTTTCAACTGTCGTGAGGCATATGCAATGACCCTGCCATGTTGTATTAGCACACAACCAAGTCCTCTATGCAATGTATTACTATACACAACAAATCCTCATGTATCATCTAGTAATGATAATACAGGCGCCTCACTGAACCTCCTCTTCAATTCTTGGAAACTCTCCTCGCATTTGTCCATCTACACGAACTTCTCTGTCTTCCTTGTTAGATTGGTCAGCGGGGTTGCTATCTTAGAAAAATCTTGGATAAATCTTCTTTATTACCCAGCTAAACTTAAGAAACTACTAACTTCTGTTGGTGTCTTCGGTTGTTCCCAGTTACTTACCGCTTCCACTTTTGCAGGATCCACAGAAATTCCATTTTGATCTATCACGTGTCCTAGAAATTGAACCCTTTCCATCCAAAATTCACATTTTGAAAATTTTGCGTACATCTTTTCCCTTCTCAATGCTTCCAATACCATCTTCATGTGTTCGGCGTACTCTTCCTTCGTCTTTGAATAAATCAAAATGTCATCGATAAATACTACTACGAACTTATCTAAGTATGGCTTTAAAACTCGGTTCATCAAGTCCATGAATGTTGCCGGAGCATTGGTTAACCCAAATGACATCACTAAAAATTCGTAATGTCCGTAGCGAGTTCGAAACGCCGTCTTTTGTATGTCCTCCTCTCGCACTTTTAACTGATGATAACTCGTTCATAAATCTATCTTGGAAAAATACTTCTCTCCCTTCAGTTGATCAAAAAGGTCGTTTATCCTTGGGAATGGATATCTATTCTTAATTGTCACTCGGTTCAATTCTCGATAATCGATATAGAGCCTCATCGATCCATCTTTTTTCTTTACAAATAACACTGGTGCTCCCCAAGCAGACACACCTGGCCGAATGTAACCCTTATCTAGTAACTCTTGTAATTGAATCATCAATTCCTTCATTTCTACTGGCGTCATACGATATGGGGCTTTCAAAATTGGTGCGGTTCCCGGTGCCAAGTCTATTATGAATTTTATTTCTCTGTCTAGCGGAAGACCAGGCAGTTCGTCTGGAAACACGTCTTTGAAATCTCTTACTACTGATATATCTTTCATTTCCATTCCCTTTTTCTGAGTATCCACTATATAGGCTAAATAACCTACACATCCTTTCTTTAACAATTTCCTGACCTGCATCATCGTAAGGCAGCACGATTGCTTGAGCGATGAGCTATCGTAAAACATTACCTTAGACCGATTTGTGGTCTGAAGGCTCACACTCTTCTTCTAACAATCGATTATCGTAGCATGGCCGGATAACCAATCCATCCCTAATATCATATCAAACTCTCCCAGTTTAATCGAAATTAAGTCTACGTTTAGTTCGTGACCTCTAATGTTTGCACAACAGTTTCGGTAAACAAACTCTATGGGAATTACTTCCTTATTTGCAATCTCTACGTTCAATGAGTTTTCTAAATGTTCAGGAGGTATGTTTAGTCGATTAGCAAATTCTTTAGACACAATTGAATAGGTAGCACCCGAATCAAATAATACATAGACATTTATATTACTGATTGGGAGAATATCTGACACCACGTCCCTTGCAGTCACTGCGTCTTAGACAGTCATGTTAAAGGTTCGGGCAGTCGGTCGGTTAGATTGCATTGGTCCGCCGATCATCAGCCTGCTGCCCCCTCCCTGTTGGCCGCTTCCTCCGTTGCTCACCTTCTTTGGGCAATCCTTGATTTGATGCTCAGTTGAGCCACATGCCAAACATCCCTTGATCTTTTTTAGCTTTGGATAATTGGGCGAAATGTCCCCTTCTTGGCCACAGTTGTAGCAGACGCTGCGCCCCTTCCAGTATTCCCCTTAATGGTTTTTCCCACATTTTGAACAAGCTTCACTTCTTTTCTTAAACCCTCCTTGATAACTTTCTGACTGGTTGATGTTTTGATTGTTGGTATTGTTGTTGTTGTTGTTGTTGCGGTTATCCCATTTCCTCTTTCCCAGATAACTTCCACCACTGCTACTCCCTCCACGAGTTTCTCCCCCAGCACTCTTGTTCTTCTTCTACTTGTTATATTGGCTCAATGCCTCGTTACCTCCCTCAGCAATTATCGCCTTCTCCAATAATGTGGCGAACGAGTCAATTTGAAGGACCGACACCTTGTTTAACAACCAAGGTTTTAGTCCAAGTTCGAAGCGTCGAGATTTCCTTTCTTTAGTGTCTACTTGTTGTGTCGCGAATCGTGCGAGTTCATTGAACTTGGTCGCATACTGTGCCACTTTCATCTCCCCTTGTTTTAGTTCTAGAAACTTTACCTCCATTCTATTCTTCATGCTCTTCGGGAAGTAATTCTCGAAGAACAAAGTCTTAAACCTTTCTTAGGTTATAGTCCCTTCTCCCGCCCTCTGTTGATTTGCTTCCCACCAGTATCTTGCTTCACCCTTCATCATATTTGTAGCGAACAGGATTTTCTGGTCTTCACCCACACGAGCAATGGTGAAGGCTTACTCCATCTCCTTGATCCACGTTTACGCTACAATAGGATTAGTAGTACCTATGAATTCCGGAGGTCCTACACTCTTAAAGTCCTTGAAGTTTATGACTGGAGCTACTTGGGGAATGGGTGTTACTTGTTCATTTCTTCCCCTAAGAGCCTCCCCTAACAAATCTACAAGCCTCTGAATGTGATCTACTTGTCCTCTCTCATCATTAACCGATTCTTCCGGTGCAGTTAATCTATGTCTGGGCGGCATTTTTCTGCATCATAAAAATTCCATTTTTATTATCTAATTATATTACTTAAACAATTTTCCATAAAAGGAATAATATTTCAGAATACATTTCAGAACAAGATCATTTGTATTCATATGCCAATTGTTACATTACATGATTATCCCCAGCATACTTCTATAAACGACACAACTTATCCCCTAATATCACAAAAGATGGGAACCACCATTAACATACTACCCCTCTAATATAACTCAAAAGTTTGGGGTTTAAAACTATCTCACATTCTACATAAAAGACTGAAATTACAACAACAGATAATACACTACATACCGAACTACAACTAATAACTTTTAACGCCTAGACTTAATCTATCATTCCGCGCTCCACAGCGCTCTGGTACTCCCTCTGAGTAATGTGCACCACCAAATCTCGGCTTATGGTGTGCCAGGTCTGTCCCTACTGTGCCGGGTAGTGATTTACCCCATCAATCAGTCTCTTCATAGCCGTGTGCACTGCATAGCCTATCCTATTCATCTTCCTCCTTTTGCACCTCACTTCATCTTCTAGGTCGTTAGCCCTATCATTGGCCCCTTCCCACTTCTCTTCGAAAAGGATCCTGTCTATTACCTCCATTTCTAACTGAGTACGGATAGATTCCTTCTCTGTCCTTTCGTTCAACTCCCTCTGCTCCATCTCTTCCAACTTCCCCGCCAGTTCAACATTCCTAGCCAACGCCTTGTGAAACAAAGCCCCCGTCTGGATTCCTGCCTTCTTACGAGCAATCTCTACCTCCATCTCCCGCATCACTAACTTTCTCTGGTGGTCTTCATCCCTCAGCCTTTGGAATTCGGACTCCCTGTCCCTAGCCTCAGCCTCTAACTCCTCAACTCTGTATCCTAACTCTAAAATCTGCTCCTCATACTCCCCCAACATCCTATCCTCAAAAGTAGCCTCGTCGCAGTCCCCCATGGGCTCGTCCACCATATACTCCTCCGTAGGCTCCTCCTCTGGATCAGATTCCTCGGGTATTGGCTCCATCTCCTCTTCTTCATCATCATCATGGATAGGGACTACAGTTGATATAGGCTCCGCTATCAATGGTGCCTCATATACTATGTGTATGTCACGTGGCTCCTCTTCTACTACTCGGCTAGGTCCTCTCATGTCAGTCATTCTACAATTACCAACACAAGACAAAATAAACAATAACTACATTAGAATCATAAGTTCATTGTATAGAATGAAGTTATATTCTGTAACACGCTAAGTCCATCTCTATGAAAATTGTATATGAGTTTCATCCCTTTCTATATTCTATGTTCTCCTAAGTTATAATCTAAGGGCTCTCGCTCCTAAGGTTTATAACTATGGCTTTGATACCAACCTGTGACGCCCCCAAAATTCGGGAACCCTTATCTCGAATTCGGTGCATCACGTGCAACTACGAATATCCTACTAAATCATTAACAACGGAATTAATAGAATAATTTACATTGATATAATATAAATATTCGCTTCCCAAGGTACCGTAACCATTACTATGACAATTCAGTGATTAACTTAAACATACTTAATCATTCTTAAATACATCATAACAAGCATAACAATAATAATAATACTTCTAGTCTTAGGGACTAAGTTATTATGTCTCCTTGCCCTTTCCCTTATCCTGTCCTGAAGTACCGCCTGGCTCTGCCTTAACTGTAATGTTTTTAGGAAGCAAGAATGAGCAACAAGTTTGCCTAGCAAGTAATATAGCCAGAAGAACAAGCAGTTATAGCATTTAAAACTTTCAAGGGTATAATAATAATTGGTAGTTCAAGGATATCGAGAAATATCAAGAGTATTCAATAGGTATCGCTATAGACTGAAGGATATCAACAACTTTCAGGATTTATTCATTTCGAGGTTCAATATGAATGAGCACTGAGCAGTCACTAAGGACTAAGAATTCTTACTAGAATTAACAGTATTACACTGTAATCCAATATAAACGAGTACAACAGGTGATCAGCCTAAAGTACCCTATGTTATGCATAACATTTAATCATACTCATGTGCGCACGTCGGTTACCCGACAATATATAATTTCCCCTTCAATGAGGGTTGTTCATCTCAGTAGATTTAAGATAGTCCGCACCAAGTCAATCAGTTTGGATAGCTTTTTAACACATAATAATAGTCTAGTCGAATCAAAGGCTTAGACAATTTTTATAAAGCATTTAAGAATGATAAGTCCATTGCTCGCAACAACGTCAAGGTATACAATTAATTTTCGAATAGAAACAGATATTCGCTTGATAAAAATATGATTGATATGACAACAATTCAATGAATACAGTGTGAGAATTAAGGAACTTGCAACACAATAATAATAGTGTTCAGATACTTACTCAATGTAAATTTGAGTGAGGTTAGGGAACTTGCCTTTAGCATTGATTGCTACTATAACGAAAATCACCTCAATGAATTATGTTTGTCCTATTTATGTAAATATAGGTATTCATTTGCCAAACACACTTAATATACATATGTAAACAACATGTACACATTACAATTTTCTTTTCTATGTATACTGCTGTACCCATTAAAACTCATAGTTGTACACTAACATGCTCATACTTTTGACCACTGCTAGTTTATTCATAATCTTTCTTCTTCGTAGTTCAAAGTGGTTCATTGCTTTAAGTAGACCATAACATCTATTAATCCCACCGACCCCTTTTCTACGCATGTTTCCAGACATTAGATTTATTTTCCTGAAGTTAGTAAAACTCTCTACTTAGTACTCATTCGTGTAATAATTGTGACGCCCCCGAATCCAGGTACTTGAAACCCGAACTCGGTGCTTCACGATACCATTTCTATGAGCGGAATAATACTAATAATAATAACAATAATATATATTTTCAAACTTAATTTACATATTATCAGAGTTTAGTTCCCAAGTACGAAACCTTTAACATTCGTTACATGATCATAATAATAATATTTATTATCCTTATCATAAAGTCAGACTATTACATAAAATAGCTTAAACATTTAATCAGCAACTTTCCCTTTCCCCTTGTTCTTGGCAGATACTTCGGGTTGTTCACACTTAGCTGAAAACATTTACAATTAAGCAAGAATGAGCATTCGAGTGCCCAGCAAGTAATAGCAACAATAATAGTTAACTGAAAGGATTAAATGTTTTCTTTGAAAGATACTTCTACAACGGATCAACAGTTATGAAGTAAGCTGAACCAATAATCAACAACATGTCATTTTGATTTCAATTTTTGAAACTACGTATTGACTATAAATGAGAATCAGTTGACAGACTATGAACATTATTTTCTATTTTCGAAAAGGTTTAAACAGAAATTCATCTATAAATCGTCATTGCTTACGGGCACGGGGGTGATCAGCCTGTTATGCCCTGTATTGATCAATACTACATTGCTAGAACGATATTATCATTCATCCTTTGTCCGCCGTAGCGCATAAAAATTTCCCATGATTGGGATGTTCATAACAGTCTTGAATCCATACCAAAACAATTCGGTTGGATAAGTATTATCTTGTTCAACAACAACTTTAATTGTATGTCTAGCTGGATCAAATAGCTTAGACGACTTTTATTTCAAGGTATACATACTAAGTAACTATAAGTATGTATCAACATGTGATAAAATATAATGATTATCCAAGTGGGGACACTTGTATAACCATGTTATAGAAATTAACGAACAGAATAAATAACTTGATCAATATTAACAGGATAAAGGAAATTGTACAACAATTATTGCTTAACAGTTTGCTTATACAGAATCATTGCATAAGTATATACAAAGGTTGAAATATTTGAACAGTTCAGATATTATCTTACGCATGTCCTTAGCATAAAGTAAATGCAAAGGGTTAGATACTTGCCTTGTCTGCTGCTTACACAACTTAGATATATCTTTTCTATCCAGTCCTATCATTAAATAGATCATTGTCTGATTAGAATCATATATTATATCATATAATACTGCTTATTGCAATCAACATATTTTTAATCACATTGCCACATAACTTTAACACCATTGAATCACAAATAATTCACTTATACAGTCAATCTAGCTAAGTCCAGATCAATTTCTGAAATATGTCGGTCTACCGACAACTTTATTGGGTAAATATCGAGTCTATGACTCTATACAGTTATACAATATCCACCTAGATATCTTAAACACCAATTGTAACATTTTTCATGACCTTATAATAATTATAAAATAATTATTACCATTTACCATAATTTTTGAAATATCAGAATCATTGTTAAATGATTTAAATATCAAACAATTCTATTACCATTAATATTTAATTAATATTAAACTATTAATGAAACCATTGCCAAAATATTAAAGTCATTAATAATAACTTAAAATAGTTTTAAAACATTTATATTACCTTTAAATGATTTCTAAAACAATTAAAATCATTATTAAATACTTACCATTAATATTAATTTATCATTATCCAAATATTAAAAGTTATTAATTACAACTTAAAATATTTTTAATTCACTTATATCCTTTTTAAATGAATAAAACCATTTTAAAACTATTTATTTAATATAATTATTAAATAAATTTAATATCATTAATCATTAAATAAATATCATTAATATTAAATTATTAATGAAATTATCCATTAAATATTAAAAGTTATAGTTTATAACTTAAAATATCTTTAAATACTTTATTTTCATTTAAAATGATTATTATAATATAAAAATCATTTTTAAATTTAATTATTTAATATAATTATTAAATAAATTTAATATCATTAATAATAATTAACTAATGAAATTTACCTTTAAATATTAAAAGTTATATTTTATAACTTAAGATATTTTTAAATACCTTATTCTTATTTAAAATGATTTTTAATTTAATAAAATCATTTTTAATTCATTTAATAAATAACTTAATTATCATTAATATTAATTTATTAATGAAAATTATCACATAATATTAAAAGTTATCAAAAATAACTTAAATTATTTTCTTATACCATAATATAATTTTAAATGATTTTTCAAATATTAAAATCATTTTTAAATAATTTATTTAATATTATAATTAAATAAATTAAGTACTTTTAATATTCCAAAAATATTAAATATTTATGAAATATATTGAAAATAATTAAAAATTAATTTTCAGAATTTAAAATAATTTTTAATAATTTATTTTGTATTTTTAATAATTAAAAACTATTTTTTTCTATTTATTAAATAATTTCCAGAAATTTAAAAAAAAATCTGTCGCTAAAGACCACCTATAGCGACAGAACCGTCGCTATAGGTGTTCTTCATGTTCTTGAGACTTCATAGACAGTGAACAAGGTATCGTGTTTGACCACGATTTCCTGTCAGATCCTGATGTTAATGGACATGTTATGAGTCAGATATTGTAGTACTAATGCACGACTACAAGATCCAACAACTAGCGTAGCCATACAACCCATAACAAATTAGATCTGGAGCCACAAACAAGCTGTCAGAGCTGTTCTTCATTTTCTGGGTTACCCAGAAATGAAGAACAGTTCGACTGGCTCGTTTTGGGCTTCCATAACTTGTAAGATATGATATATTTTTGTGATTTAAAAGATGCAGTATATAAAACACATGTAACACTATAGATCTATCACAAAACATCACTAAAACAACAATAGAACAGCCAGATTCGACACGGTCAAACCATGTCAGACGACATGTTCAAGTATTTTCTAGGTTACCCAGAAAATAGCTTTTCATGTTCGTCCGGCCCGGTTTGACCATAGATTACTAATTCCCTGCTTGATTAGAAGAAGATTTTAAGGCATAAAAATGTAGTCCATATACTAGACTACAACATAGATCCAACAAATCAACAAAACAATTAACAACAAGCAAGATCTGAGCCTTTGAACTTCCTGCCAGACACATCTGGGCAAGTTCTTGACTGCCCAGAAAGTTCCGGTCAATGCCGGTCAACGGAATTTGACCGTGAATAACTTGCTACTGGCTTAAGATTTGACTTTTATTCCAATTTCAGATCAAAGATCTTCCAGCATACTACCAGATCAAAGCTTAAAAACACAAAAATACATAACAGGACGAGATCTATGGGACCTGACATTTGGTTGTCAGACCATATTTCTCACTTTTCCAGATTTTATAAATCTTCAAATCCGAGACTCTAGATGTTATGGATCTAACATCTAGCAACCCAGATCATCATTAGACACTATAACAAACATGTTTAACACAAGAAAAACAACATCAAACCACAGATCGATGGACAGATTTCTAATTAGGGCTTTATACCTTCATTGATAAATTTTGATTTCTGGCTCCTGATATGTTATGTCTGATCGTGGGGCTGTTCTTAGGGACTGATATATGAAGGAAATTTCGGAGGTTTGGGGTTGAGAGAGAATGTTTGAGTGTTTGGGCATAAATAAGTTAACAAATGATTTTCTCTCTCTTCCAAGCTATTTATAGATCAACAAGATGCATGTATTGGCTGAAAATAGAGCTGAATGCTGTCATTTTAGGGTCAAGGGAGTTGTTGGTTTGGTGAACCACTCACCCTATTGTCAAAACCTAGTTTGTAGCTTCTTTAATGCATAGAGGGGCAATTTGGTCATTTGTTTTTCCAATTTAATGGCCAAAATGGAAATTGACAAACCCTTAGGGTTTGGCCCTTAGGGTTTAACCCTAAGGTTTAGTACATAGAATTTGTAGGATTTAGCACTTAGGGTTTGTGCCAAAAAAATAAAATAAAATAAACAAATAAAATTATTTTAGTTTCTAAAATTTAAAAATTAAGATTGTTAATTAGATTAGGTTAATACTTATATTATACATGAACATTAGGGTTTAGTACCCCTAATCATAATTACTCTTGCCAATTTGGCAATTAATATTTACAATTTTAATAATTAGGGCTACTAAAATACATAATTAGATTTTCTATTAATTAAATTAGGGTTCTTGATATAAATTAAATTCTTTAATTATTCATGGAAATTAGGGTATTATAACGTAATTAACTTTACCACTTGAATAATTAGTGCTTAAAATTAACAATTAGGGTTCACAGAAATATCGATTAGGGTTTCGAATTCACAATTAGGGTTTTGCGACAAAATTAGGGTTTTTCCTAATTAGCGCTCCATGAAGTAATACGTAACCATATATCATATAACACAGATATTTAATAATCTTACATTTCTCGTTAAAATTGATAAATAAAGTTAAATCAATTAATGCTAGGGTTTGGTCAATATACCATAATTGACCAACCATCAACATTACAATTTTTACAGTACATATTTATAGCACTGAAAAATCAAAATATAATTAATATTATATTATTATCCTCATACCTTGACAATAATTCAAAATTAAGGTTTGGATTCCATATCTGATTTATTCTTTCTATTTAACTTTAATAATTAAGGTAAAATTTACTTAATAACCTGAACAAAATTCATATAATGGAATAATCATTATAATTATTCTAAAATCATTTTATATATTATTTAAATAATATATACTTATACTTTCATAGAAAATTATTAATAAAACATTCTCACTAAGGAATTAATTATTATTAAAAATATACTTTTTAATAATCGATAATTCTAAATTAAATTTACTTGTAAATAATCATGTAATAAATATATTTTTATTTACCACATAAATACATATACTCATTATCTTGTACAAATCCTCATCCTTGAATAAAAAAAAAATTATATGCAAAATTTATGATTTATTTGTATCTAATATATCAGGTTGTCACATTCACCCTCCCTTATAAAGATTCCGTCCCCGGAATCACCACTTTAAAACCTATACCTACCAGGGTACATTCTACATAAAAGACTGAAATTACAACAACAGATAATACACTACATACCGAACTACAACTAATAACTTTTAACGCCTAGACTTAATCTATCATTCCGCACTCCACAGCGCTCTGGTACTCCCTCTGAGTAATGTGCACCACCAAATCTCGGCTTATGCTGTGCCAGGTCTGTCCCTACTGTGCCGGGTAGTGATTTACCCCATCAATCAGTCTCTTCATAGCCGTGTGCACTGCATAGCCTATCCTATTCATCTTCCTCCTTTTGTACCTCACTTCATCTTCTAGGTCGTTAGCCCTACCATTGGCCCCTTGCCACTTCTCTTCGAAAAGGATCCTGTCTATTACCTCCATTTCTAACTGAGTACGGATAGATTCCTTCTCTGTCCTTTCGCTCAACTCCCTCTGCTCCATCTCTTCCAACTTCCCCGCCAGTTCAACATTCCTAGCCACCGCCTTGTGAAACAAAGCCCCCATCTGGATTCCTGCCTCCTTACGGTGAGCAATCTCTACCTCTATCTCCCGCATCACTAACTTTCTCTGGTGGTCTTCGTCCCTCAGCCTTTGGAATTCGGACTCCCTGTCCCTAGCCTCATCCTCTAACTCCTCAACTCTGTATCCTAACTCTAAAATCTGCTCCTCATACTCCCCCAACATCCTATCCTCAAAAGTAGCCTCGTCGCAGTCCCCCATGGGCTCATCCACCATATACTCCTCCGTAGGCTCCTCCTAAGGTTTATAACTATGGCTTTGATACCAACCTGTGACGCCCCCAAAATTCGGGAACCCTTATCTCGAATTCGGTGCATCACGTGCAACTACGAATATCCTACTAAATCATTAACAACAGAATTAATAGAATAATTTACATTGATATAATATAAATATTCGCTTCCCAAGGTACCGTAACCATTACTATGACAATTCAGTGATTAACTTAAACATACTTAATCATTCTTGAATACATCATAACAAGCATAAAAATAATAATAATACTTCTAGTCTTAGGGACTAAGTTATTCTGTCTCCTTGCCCTTTCCCTTGTCCTGTCCTGAAGTACCGCCTGGCTCTGCCTTAACTGTAATGTTTTTAGGAAGCAAGAATGAGCAACAAGTTTGCCCAACAAGTAATATAGCCAGAAGAACAAGCAGTTATAGCATTTAAACCTTTCAAGGGTATAATAATAATTGGTAGTTCAAGGATATCGAGAAATATCAAGAGTATTCAATAGGTATCGCTATAGACTGAAGGATATCAACAACTTTCAAGATTTATTCATTTCGAGGTTCAATATGAATGAGCACTGAGCAGTCACTATAGACTAAGAATTCTTACTAGAATTAACAGTATTACACTGTAATCCAATATAAACGAGTAAAACACGTGATCAGCTTAAAGTACCCTATGTTATGTATAGCATTTAATCATACTCATGTGCGCACGTCGATTACCCGACAATATATAATTTCCCCTTCAATGAGGGTTGTTCATCTCAGTAGATTTAAGATAGTCCGCACCAAGTCAATCAGTTTGGATAGCTTTTTAACACATAATAATAGTCTAGTCGAATCAAAGGCTTAGACAATTTTTATAAAGCATTTAAGAATGATAAGTCCATTGCTCGCAACAACGTCAAGGTATACAATTAATTTTCGAATAGAAATAGATATTCGCTTGATAAAAATATGATTGATATGACAACAATTCAAAGAATACAGTTTGAGAATTAAGGAACTTGCAACACAATAATAATAGTGTTCAGATACTTACTCAATGTAAATTTGAGTGAGGTTAGGGAACTTGCCTTTAGCATTGATTGCTACTATAACGAAAATCACCTCAATGAATTATGTTTGTCCTATTTACGTAAGTATAGGTATTCATTAGCCAAACACACTTAATATACATATGTAAACAACATGTACACATTACAATTTTCTTTTCTATGTATACTGCTGTACCCATTAAAACTCATAGTTGTACACTAACATGCTCATACTTTTGACCACTGCTAGTTTATTCATAATCTTTCTTCTTCGTAGTTCCAAGTGGTTCATTGCTTTAAGTAGACCATAACAACTATTAATCCCACCGACCCCTTTTCTACGCATGTTTGCAGACATTAGATTTATTTTCCCGAAGTTAGTAAAACTCTCTACTTAGTACTCATTCGTGTAATAATTGTGACGCCCCCGAATCCAGGTACTTGAAACCCGAACTCGGTGCTTCACGATACCATTTCTATGAGCGGAATAATACTAATAATAATAACAATAATATATATTTTCAAACTTAATTTACATATTATCAGAGTTTAGTTCCCAAGTACGAAACCTTTAACATTCGTTACATGATCATAATAATAATATTTATTATCCTTATCATAAAGTCAGACTATTACATAAAATAGCTTAAACATTTAATCAGCAACTTTCCCTTTCCCCTTGTTCTTGGCAGATCCTTCGGGTTGTTCACACTTAGCTGAAAACATTTACAATTAAGCAAGAATGAGCATTCGAGTGCCCAGCAAGTAATAGCAACAATAATAGTTAACTGAAAGGATTAAATATTTTCTTTGAAAGATACTTCTACAACGGATCAACAGTTGTGAAGTAAGCTGAACCAATAATCAACAACATGTCATTTTGATTTCAAATTTTTGAAACTACGTATTGACTATAAATGAGAATCAGTTGACAGACTATGAACATTATTTTCTATTTTCGAAAAGGTTTAAACAGAAATTCATCTGTAAACCGTCATTGCTTACGGGCACGGGGGTGATCAGCCCGTTATGCCCTGTATTGATCAATACTACATTGCTAGAACGATATTATCATTCATCCTTTGTCCGCCGTAGCGCATAAAAATTTCCCATGATTGGGATGTTCATAACAGTCTTGAATCCATACCAAAACAATTCGGTTGGATAAGTTTTATCTTGTTCAACAACAACTTTAATTGTATGTCTAGCTGGATCAAATAGCTTAGACGACTTTTATTTCAAGGTATACATACTAAGTAACTATAAGTATGTATCAACATGTGATAAAATAAAATGATTATCCAAGTGGGGACACTTGTATAACCATGTTATAGAAATTAACGAACAGAATAAATAACTTGATCAATATTAACAGAATAAAGGAAATTGTACAACAATTATTGCTTAACAGTTTGCTTATACAGAATCATTGCATAAGTATATACAAAGGTTGAAATATTTGAACAGTTCAGATATTATCTTATGCATGTCCTTAGCATAAAGTAAATGCAAAGGGTTAGATACTTGCCTTGTCTGCTGCTTACACAACTTAGATATATCTTTTCTATCTAGTCCTATCATTAAATAGATCATTGTCTGATTAGAATCATATATTATATCATATAATACTGCTTATTGTAGTCAACATATTTCTAATCACATTGCCTCATAACTTTAACACCATTGAATCACAAATAATTCACTTATACAGTCAATCTAGCTAAGTCCAGATCAATTTCTGAAATATGTCGGTCTACCGACAACTTTATTGGGTAAATATCGAGTCTATGACTCTATACAGTTATACAATATCCACCTAGATATCTTAAACACCAATTGTAACATTTTTCATGACCTTATAATAATTATAAAATAATTATTACCATTTACCATAATTTTTGAAATATCAGAATCATTGTTAAATGATTTAAATATCAAACAATTCTATTATCATTAATATTTAATTAATATTAAACTATTAATGAAACCATTGCCAAAATATTAAAGTCATTAATAATAACTTAAAATAGTTTTAAAACATTTATATTACCTTTAAATGATTTCTAAAACAATTAAAATCATTATTAAATACTTACCATTAATATTAATTTATCATTATCCAAATATTAAAAGTTATTAATTACAACTTAAAATATTTTTAATTCACTTATATCATTTTTAAATGATTTTTAAATGAATAAAACCATTTTTAAACTATTTATTTAATATAATTATTAAATAAATTTAATATCATTAATCATTAAATAAATATCATTAATATTAAATTATTAATGAAATTATCCATTAAATATTAAAAGTTATAGTTTATAACTTAAAATATCTTTCAATACTTTATTTTCATTTAAAATGATTATTATAATATAAAAATCATTTTTAAATTAAATTATTTAATATAATTATAAAATAACTTTAATATCATTAATAATAATTAACTAATGAAATTTACCTTTAAGTATTAAAAGTTATATTTTATAACTTAAGATATTTTTAAATACCTTATTCTTATTTAAAATGATTTTTAATTTAATAAAATCATTTTTAATTCATTTACTTAATTCATTTAATAAATAACTTAATTATCATTAATATTAATTTATTAATAAAAATTATCACATAATATTAAAAGTTATCAAAAATAACTTAAATTATTTTCTTATACCATAATATAATTTTAAATGATTTTTCAAATATTAAAATCATTTTTAAATAATTTATTTAATATTATAATTAAATAAATTAAGTACTTTTAATATTCCAAAAATATTAAATATTTATGAAATATATTTAAAATAATTAAAAACTAATTTTCAAAATTTAAAATAATTTTCAATAATATATTTTGTATTTTTAATAATTAAAAACTATTTTTTTCTATTTATTAAATAATTTCCGGAAATTTAAAAAAAATCTGTCGCTAAAGACCACCTATAGCGACAGAACCGTCGCTATTGGTGTTCTTCATGTTCTTGAGCCTTCATAGACAGTGAACAAGGTATCGCGTTTGACCACGATTTCCTGTCAGATCCTGATGTTAATGGACATGTTATGAGTCAGATATTGTAGTACTAATGCACGACTACAAGATCCAACAACTAACGTAGCCATACAACCCATAACAAAGTAGATCTGGAGCCACAAACAAGCTGTCAGAGCTGTTCTTCATTTTCTGGGTTACCCAGAAATGAAGAACAGTTCGACTGGCTCGTTTTGGGCTTCCATAACTTGCAAGATATGATATATTTTTGTGATTTAAAAGCTGCAGTATAAAAAACACATGTAACACTATAGATCCATCACAAAACATCACTAAAACAACAATAGAACAGCCAGATTCGACACGGTCAAACCATGTCAGACGACATGTTCAAGTATTTTCTGGGTTACCCAGAAAATAGCTTTTCATGTTCGTCCGGCCCGGTTTGACCATAGATTACTAATTCCCTGCTTGATTAGAAGAAGATTTTAAGGCATAAAAATGTAGTCCATATACAAGACTACAACATAGATCCAACAAATCAACAAAACAATTAACAACAAGCAAGATCTGAGCCTTTGAACTTCCTGCCAGACACATCTGGGCAAGTTCTTGACTGCCCAGAAAGTTCCGGTCAATGCCGGTCAACGGAATTTGACCGTGAATAACTTTCTACTGGCTTAAGATTTGACTTTTATTCCAATTTCAGATCAAAGATCTTCCAGCGTACTACCAGATCAAAGCTTAAAAACACAAAAATACATAACAGGACGAGATCTATGGGACCTGACATTTGGTTGTCAGACCATATTTCTCACTTTTCCAGATTTTACAAATATTCAAATCCGAGACTCTAGATGTTATGGATCTAACATCTAGCAACCCAGATCATGATTAGACACTATAACAAACATGTTTAACAAAAGAAAAATAACATCAAACCACAGATCGATGGACAGATTTCTAATTAGGGTTTTATACCTTCTTTGATAAATTTTGATTTCTGGCTCCTGATATGTTATGTCTGATCGTGAGGCTGTTCTTAGGGACTGATATATGAAGGAAATTTCGAAGGTTTGGGGTTGAGAGAGAATGTTTGAGTGTTTGGGCATAAATAAGTTAACAAATGATTTTCTCTCTCTTCCAAGCTATTTATAGATCAACAAGATGCATGTATTGGCTGAAAATAGAGCTGAATGCTGTCATTTTAGGGTCAAGGGAGTTGTTGGTTTGGTGAACCACTCACCCTATTGTCAAAACCTAGTTTGTAGCTTCTTTAATGCATAGAGGGGCAATTTGGTCATTTGTTTTTCCAATTTAATGGCCAAAATGGAAATTGACAAACCCTTAGGGTTTGGCCCTTAGAGTTTAACCCTAAGGTTTAGTACATAGAATTTGTAGGATTTAGCACTTAGGGTTTGTGCCAAAAAAATAAAATAAAATAAACAAATAAAATTATTTTAGTTTCTAAAATTTAAAAATTAAGATTGTTAATTAGATTAGGTTAATACTTATATTATTCATGAACATTAGGGTTTAGTACCCCTAATCATAATTACCCTTGCCAATTTGGCAATTAATGTTTACAATATTAATAATTAGGGCTACTAAAATACATAATTAGATTTTCTATTAATTAAATTAGGGTTCTTGATATAAATTAAATTCTTTAATTATTCATGGAAATTAGGGTATTATAACGTAATTAACTTTACCACTTGAATAATTAGTGATTAAAATTAACAATTAGGGTTCACAGAAATATTGATTAGGGTTTCGATTTCACAATTAGGGTTTCGCGACAAAATTAGTGTTTCTCCTAATTAGCGCTCCATGAAGTAATACGTAACCATATATCATATAACACATATATTTAATAATATTACATTTCTCGTTAAAATTGATAAATAAAGTTAAATCAATTAATGCTAGGGTTTGGTCAATATACCATAATTGACCAACAATCAACATTATAATTTTTACAGTACATATTTATGGCACTGAAAAATCAAAATATAATTAATATTATATTATTATCCTCATACCTTGACAATAATCCAAAATTAAGGTTTGGATTCCATATCTGATTTATTCTTTCTATTTAACTTTAATAATTAAGGTAAAATTTACTTAATAACCTGAACAAAATTCATATAATGGAATAATCATTATAATTATTCTAAAATCATTTTATATATTATTTAAATAATATATACTTATACTTTCATAGAAAATTATTAATAAAACATTCTCACTAAGGAATTAATTATTATTAAAAATATACTTTTTAATAATCGATAATTCTAAATTAAATTTACTTGTAAATAATCATTTAATAAATATATTTTTATTTACCACTTAAATACATATACTCATTATCTTGTACAAATCCTCATCCTTGAATAAAAAAAAAAAAATTATACGCAAAATTTATGATTTATTTGTATCTAATATATCAGGTTGTCACATTCACCCTCCCTTATAAAGATTCCGTCCCCGGAATCACCATTTTAAAACCTATACCTACCAGGGTACATGACATTCATATTCGTTGCAAGTAGATTTTAATTACTTTGATCAGACTGATCTTTAACTTTTTATTAAAAGCTTGTCTTTCTTATTATACGAAAATTTGATTTATAAAGAAACTCAAATTCCTCCCACAAAATTTCTTTATAAAATTATTTACTATAAATAGGAAAATCATATATAAAAAAAATAAAAGTTATAAGAAAAGTACCTGGAGTTCCACTGCCAGCTGCCACTGTGTCTTGTACAGTCATGTTGAAGACTCGTGCGGTAGATTTTGTCGGCTTGCTGGATGAAGTTGGTCCCGTGATTGCCAAAGTTCCGCCGCTTTTCCCCATGTTCACACTTGTTGCTTCCGCTTTCCTTTTTGGACAGTCTTTCACCCTATGATCCTTTGATCCGCACAGAAAACACCCACCAATTGTCTTAGAATTGGGGCAGTTGGGAGAAATATGGCCCTCCTGCCCGCACTTGAAACATGCAAATTTTCCCTTCAGACATTCTCCTAAGTGATTTTTCCCACAATTCCCACATTGCACCAACGGCTTCTTATTTGCACCTTCTTGTTTTACTTGCACCCCTCCAAAGTTGTTCACCTTCCTCTTATCCCTCCTATTCCCAGTATATGCTTCCACCTTCCCAGTTCTCTCAACTTTTCCTTTGTTCCTCCTTTCTTTGTTGTAAAGGCTCATAGCCTCACTTCCCTCCTCAGCAATAAGTGCTTTCTCCATGAGTGTTGCAAATGTAGGGATTTGCAACACTGCCACCTTGTTGTAGAGCCAGGGTTTTAATCCCAGCTCAAACCTTCTTGTTTTTCTAGCCTCCGTATCGACTTGATGTGGGGCGAACCTAGCCAATTCATTAAATTTTGCGGCATATTCCGCAACAGACATATTCTCTTGTTTTAATTCAAGAAATTTGACTTCCATTCTAGCCTGCATACTAGATGAAAAATAGTTTTCGAAAAACAGAGTTTTAAACCTTTCCCAAGCAACTACACCTTCCCCAGCCCTTGCCTGATTAGCTTCCCACCAAAAATTTGCTTCACCCTTCATCATATAGGCAGCAAAAATCGTTTTCTGCTCCTCAGCCACCTTGGCTATTAGAAATGCCTTTTCTATTTCTTTAACCCAAGTTTGGGCTTCTACAAGGTCAGTTGTACCTCTAAATTTGGGAGGTCCTACAGCTTTGAAGTCCTTGAAGTTTTATAAGCGATTGTCCTGTTGGTTCCCAGCGGCTGCCGTTCCTTATTGCATGGCTTGAGCTATCATATTTGCGAATTGCTGCATTAGATCTGGTTGTGGTTGTCCTTCAACGTTGTTGACAGATTCTTCTGCCCTTTGATTACGGGTTTGTCGTCGTGGCGGCATTATCTGGTTAAATAAAACATAATTTAACTTACATTCTAAACCTTATCATATAAGTTTAATATATATTAAACTTGTTTCATTACCCAAACATGAGTTCATTTCCATTAATTCAAAAATAATTTACATAGCATAGTCCATACTATTATCCCTTTGTGACCACAAGAGTCGGGATTTACAACCTTGATTACACAAAAGTTGAGAATATTACATTACACAAACATACTAAACATACATATAATATTAAACAAACCTACACCACAGAACGTATACTACCTATTCACTACGCCTTTTTCCTTGATCGAGGACAACTTTTTGCTTGATGACCTTTATCCCACAAATAAAACAGACACACTGCTTAGGATTGGGACACTGAGGAGAAAAATGTCCCCCATGTCCGCAATTGTAGCAAATATTTTCCCCTTTCCTGCACACGCCTTCATGCTTCTTGTCACATTTTGTACACTTTTCTATGTGTTTAAAGTTCCCTTGGTTATTATCAGGATCACGATCATTCATTTTTCTTTTTCCCTTCTGGTTCGGAGCTGCAGTTGACTTGTTACTTTTAGCTCCTATTTGGTCAATTTGGATTTTAAGCTTATCTTGTTCTTCCATTGTTTCGATTAATGCTTTTCGCAGTTGACTATTTAGTAATTTTTCTATTTCCCACAACCGTTCCAAAGAGGAAACCTGGTCCCGCAGATTCTGCACTTCAGTTGATGCTTGGTCAGCTCCAACTTCAGTGTCTGAATCACTGTCGGTTAGTTCCACCATTTCTGGATCTGGTACGACATTCTCCACAATAACCACCTCATCAAGGTTGCTTTCACTTTGAGCCTCTATTTCAGCTATTAGCTTTGATATCGGCTTCTTCTTTACAATCCAGGGTATCCTAATCCTTTTTCACCTGACATCTACACACAGAAATAATCCTGATTAGCATAAATATAAACACGTAACACATAAAGGTTTTATATAAGTTATCTTTTAATTTGTTTGACGATGAATTTATCCGATTCACTACCTTTAAACTCTATATGAGTTATTTATATTTTCAACGTTTCCCTCTGTTCTAAGGTTATAGCCTAAGGTCTATCCCACCTAAGGTTTTTAACCCTATAGCTCTGATACCATTCTGTGACGCCCCCGAATCCAGGTACTTGAAAGCCGAACTCGGTGCTTCACGATACCATTTCTATGAGCGGAATAATACTAATAATAATAACAATAATATATATTTTCAAACTTAATTTACATATTATCAGAGTTTAGTTCCCAAGTACGAAACCTTTAACATTCGTTACATGATCATAATAATAATATTTATTATCCTTATCATAAAGTCAGACTATTACATAAAATAGCTTAAACATTTAATCAGCAACTTTCCCTTTCCCCTTGTTCTTGGCAGATCCTTCGGGTTGTTCACACTTAGCTGAAAACATTTACAATTAAGCAAGAATGAGCATTCGAGTGCCCAGCAAGTAATAGCAACAATAATAGTTAACTGAAAGGATTAAATGTTTTCTTTGAAAGATACTTCTACAACGGATCAACAGTTGTGAAGTAAGCTGAACCAATAATCAACAACATGTCATTTTGATTTCAAATTTTTGAAACTACGTATTGACTATAAATGAGAATCAGTTGACAGACTATGAACATTATTTTCTATTTTCGAAAAGGTTTAAACAGAAATTCATCTGTAAACCGTCATTGCTTACGGGCACGGGGGTGATCAGCCCGTTATGCTCTGTATTGATCAATACTACATTGCTAGAACGATATTATCGTTCATCCTTTGTCCGCCGTAGCGGATAAAAATTTCCCATGATTGGGATGTTCATAACAGTCTTGAATCCATACCAAAACAATTCGGTTGGATAAGTTTTATCTTGTTCAACAACAACTTTAATTGTATGTCTAGCTGGATCAAATAGCTTAGACGACTTTTATTTCAAGGTATACATACTAAGTAACTATAAGTATGTATCAACATGTGATAAAATATAATGATTATCCAAGTGGGGACACTTGTATAACCATGTTATAGAAATTAACGAACAGAATAAATAACTTGATCAATATTAACAGAATAAAGGAAATTGTACAACAATTATTGCTTAACAGTTTGCTTATACAGAATCATTGCATAAGTATATACAAAGGTTGAAATATTTGAACAGTTCAGATATTATCTTACGCATGTCCTTAGCATAAAGTAAATGCAAAGGGTTAGATACTTGCCTTGTCTGCTGCTTACACAACTTAGATATATCTTTTCTATCCAGTCCTATCATTAAATAGATCATTGTCTGATTAGAATCATATATTATATCATATAATACTGCTTATTGCAGTCAACATATTTCTAATCACATTGCCACATAACTTTAACACCATTGAATCACAAATAATTCACTTATACAGTCAATCTAGCTAAGTCCAGATCAATTTCTGAAATATGTCGGTCTACCGACAACTTTATTGGGTAAATATCGAGTCTATGACTCTATACAGTTATACAATATCCACCTAGATATCTTAAACACCAATTGTAATATTTTTCATGACCTTATAATAATTATAAAATAATTATTACCATTTACCATAATTTTTGAAATATCAGAATCATTGTTAAATGATTTAAATATCAAACAATTCTATTATCATTAATATTTAATTAATATTAAACTATTAATGAAACCATTGTCAAAATATTAAAGTCATTAATAATAACTTAAAATAGTTTTAAAACATTTATATTACCTTTAAATGATTTCTAAAACAATTAAAATCATTATTAAATACTTACCATTAATATTAATTTATCATTATCCAAATATTAAAAGTTATTAATTACAACTTAAAATATTTTTAATTCACTTATATCCTTTTTAAATGATTTTTAAATGAATAAAACCATTTTTAAACTATTTATTTATTATAATTATTAAATAAATTTAATATCATTAATCATTAAATAAATATCATTAATATTAAATTATTAATGAAATTATCCATTAAAAATTAAAAGTTATAGTTTATAACTTAAAATATCTTTAAATACTTTATTTTCATTTAAAATGATTATTATAATATAAAAATCATTTTTAAATTAAATTATTTAATATAATTATTAAATAACTTTAATATCATTAATAATAATTAACTAATGAAATTTACCTTTAAATACTAAAAGTTATATTTTGTAACTTAAGATATTTTTAAATACCTTATTCTTATTTAAAATGATTTTTAATTTAATAAAATCATTTTTAATTCATTTACTTAATTAATTTAATAAATAACTTAATTATCATTAATATTAATTTATTAATGAAAATTATCACATAATATTAAAAGTTATCAAAAATAACTTAAATTATTTTCTTATACCATAATATAATTTTAAATGATTTTTCAAATATTAAAATCATTTTTAAATAATTTAATTAATATTATAATTAAATAAATTAAGTACTATTAATATTCCAAAAATATTAAATATTTATGAAATATATTTATAATAATTAAAAACTAATTTTTAGAATTTAAAATAATTTTTAATAATTTATTTTGTATTTTTAATAATTAAAAACTATTTTTTTCTATTTATTAAATAATTTTCGGAAATTTAAAAAAAAAATCTGTCGCTAAAGACCACCTATAGCGACAGAACCGTCGCTATAGGTGTTCTTCATGTTCTTGAGCCTTCATAGACAGTGAACAAGGTATCGCGTTTGACCACGATTTCCGGTCAGATCCTGATGTTAATGGACATGTTATGAGTCAGATATTGTAGTACTAATGCACGACTACAAGATCCAACAACTAACGTAGCCATACAACCCATAACAAAGTAGATCTGGAGCCACAAACAAGCTGTCAGAGTTGTTCTTCATTTTCTGGGTTACCCAGAAATGAAGAACAGTTCGACTGGCTCGTTTTAGGCTTCCATAACTTGCAAGATATGATATATTTTTGTGATTTAAAAGCTGCAGTATATAAAACACATATAACACTATAGATCCATCACAAAACATCACTAAAACAACAATAGAACAGCCAGATTCGACACGGTCAAACCATGTCAGACGACATGTTCAAGTATTTTCTGGGTTACCCAGAAAATAGCTTTTCATGTTCGTCCGGCCCGGTTTGACCATAGATTACTAATTCCCTGCTTGATTAGAAGAAGATTTTAAGGCATAAAAATGTAGTCCATATACAAGACTACAACATAGATCCAACGAATCAACAAAACAATTAACAACAAGCAAGATCTGGGCCTTTGAACTTCCTGCCAGACACATCTGGGCAAGTTCTTGACTGCCCAGAAAGTTCCGGTCGATGCCGGTCAACGGAATTTGACCGTGAATAACTTGCTACTAGCTTAAGATTTGACTTTTATTCCAATTTCAGATCAAAGATCTTCCAGCATACTACCAGATCAAAGCTTAAAAACACAAAAATACATAACAGGACGAGATCTATGGGACCTGACATTTGGTTGTCAGACCATATTTCTCACTTTTCCAGATTTTAGAAATCTTCAAATCCGAGACTCTAGATGTTATGGATCTAACATCTAGCAATCCAGATCATCATTAGATACTATAACAAACATGTTTAACACAAGAAAAATAACATCAAACCACAGATCGATGGACAGATTTCTAATTAGGGTTTTATACCTTCTTTGATAAATTTTGATTTCTGGCTCCTGATATGTTATGTTTGATCGTGGGGCTGTTCTTAGGGACTGATATATGAAGGAAATTTCGGAGGTTTGGGGTTGAGAGAGAATGTTTGAGTGTTTGGGCATAAATAAGTTAACAAATGATTTTCTCTCTCTTCCAAGCTATTTATAGATCAACAAGATGCATGTATTAGCTGAAAATAGAGCTGAATGCTGTCATTTTAGGGTCAAGGGAGTTGTTGGTTTGGTGAACCACTCACCGTATTGTCAAAACCTAGTTTGTAGCTTCTTTAATGCATAGAGGGGCAATTTGGTCATTTGTTTTTCCAATTTAATGGCCAAAATGGAAATTGACAAACCCTTAGGGTTTGGCCCTTAGGGTTTAACCCTAAGGTTTAGTACATATAATTTGTAGGATTTAGCACTTAGGGTTTGTGCCAAAAAAATAAAATAAAATAAACAAATAAAATTATTTTAGTTTCTAAAATTTAAAAATTAAGATTGTTAATTAGATTAGGTTAATACTTATATTATACATGAACATTAGGGTTTAGTACCCCTAATCATAATTACCCTTGCCAATTTGGCAATTAATGTTTACAATTTTAATAATTAGGGCTACTAAAATACATAATTAGATTTTCTATTAATTAAATTAGGGTTCTTGATATAAATTAAATTCTTTAATTATTCATGGAAATTAGGGTATTATAACGTAATTAACTTTACCACTTGAATAATTAGTGCTTAAAATTAACAATTAGGGTTCAAAGAAATATCGATTAGGGTTTCGATTTCATAATTAGGGTTTCGCGAAAAAATTAGGGTTTCTCCTAATTAGCGCTCCATGAAGTAATACGTAACCATATATCATATAACACAGATATTTAATAATCTTACATTTCTCGTTAAAATTGATAAATAAAGTTAAATCAATTAATGCTAGGGTTTGGTCAATATACCATAATTGACCAACCATCAACATTACAAATTTTACAGTACATATTTATAGCACTGAAAAATCAAAATATAATTAATATTATATTATTATCCTCATACCTTGACAATAATCCAAAATTAAGGTTTGGATTCCATATCTGATTTATTCTTTCTATTTAACTTTAATAATTAAGGTAAAATTTACTTAATAACCTGAACAAAATTCATATATTGAAATAATCATTATAATTATTCTAAAATCATTTTATATATTATTTAAATAATATATACTTATACTTTCATAGAACAATATTAATAAAACATTCTCACTAAGGAATTAATTATTATTAAAAATATACTTTTTAATAATCGATAATTCTAAATTAAATTTACTTGTAAATAATCATGTAATAAATATATTTTTATTTACCACATAAATACATATACTCTTTATCTTATACAAATCCTCATCCTTGAATAAAAAAAAAAAAATTATACGCAAAATTTATGATTTATTTGTATCTAATATATCAGGTTGTCACAATAATGGTTTATAGCAGTATAGGAATATTTATTAATCCATCCTTATATCAAGTTATGATGCTATCTCCGAGTCTCAGGACATCTTGCCATGTCCGAAGCCGAAGACGTCTGGCTATGTCCGAAGCCAAAGTCAACTGGCCATGTCCGAAGTCGAAAACATCTGGCCATGTCCGAAGCCGAAGACAACACGATTTGTCCGAAGACATCTCCGATGTCAGCTCTTTCAGAGACTTCGGTCTACACTATTTCGACAAGGTCTAAGTTCGTCGGGTTAATTTTATTAATACTTTACTATATGCATACAACCTAAGGGAATTTCTTAATACATGGTCTAACACGACCGAACCCATCAGCTGGTTCCTAAGTACGCTGCAGCTGCACCCTATGGAGTTCAGAAGCAGTGAACATGCTCTGTTTTGCAGAGTAGCCACAACTTGATTCCAGGAAATTATTAACGTATTCATGCACAAAATTAAACTTTCCAAACACCCTATATCATGCTAATTCATCATACTTGACCTATTAATTTAGGAAAATCGAGAATCAAACAAGACTTAAGTTAAGAACGAAGTAGAAATTATACCTTCTTGAGCTTTAACATTGATATCTCACACATTGATTTGGTAATTCTTAGCAACAAAGAATTATTTACTCAGATTTCTCCAACACTCTTATCACTATAACAGACTGCCATGGTAGCTTGTATTTAAAGAGAAAAGCATGGACTAGACACTTGTTTTACCCAATGTTGGGATTCATGGTGCAATAGAAATGAACAATGGTCACTTAAGGAGTTGTTTAACCACTCAATACCAGCCACTTAGCTAGCCTTGCATGCCTAGGATTAGCAGCTTAAAAGTTTGTGTAAAGATAGTTTAGGCTACTGTTCCTTGTACTTGGTGACCCTTAATTTGGGAAAAGAGAATAGATCTCAGACATAGACTAGGGGCTAGTCGGTCGGGCCCATTGCCCCACGCCATATTATTTAACCAACATCTTGTACCATCAGTTAACTATTATGTTGGGTTCCGAATTGGATTTTAAATAACCCAAGTTTATTGGGCTAACTCAAAAGTTCATCAATTAATTTATTGGGCTAGACTCCCAATTTATTATTTGGATTATAAACATGTAAATACTTAATTATTTTCACTAATTCCATCATTATATCACACAAGACATCTCATAAACCTTCCATAATTCTCCACATCTTATCAATTATTAAAAGTTAAATTTTAATTCAATTGAGTTACTCACCTCATGCCATGTAAGCATTTATAAAATAAAAAATCACAGGCACTATTTATAATTATTAATATTAAATCGTAAAATTTACGGTTATTACATCCTCTCCCCCTTATAAAAATTCCGTCCTCGGAATTGATACAAGATTACACAAAAAGATGGGGATAGTCTCATTCCTTGTATTATATGTTGATGATATATTACTGACAGGTAATGATATTCCTATGCTACAATCAATTAAAATTTGGTTATCTAAAAACTTCTCCATGAAGGACTTGGGAGAAACATCCTATATTGTGGGGATAAAGTGAAAGTAGTAGGCACACAAGCCAATCATGTTTGATGATATAATGATGATAAAGCATATACTTTGTAATAATCTTATTCATTTAATAATAAAAAGTATTAATTTATTAAAGGCTTTTAATTATCTACATGATGCTGCTTTATAATATGTGATAAACCCATAGTTTTGAGCAATGCTTTTAGAATAATGATGATGGTCATTCTAATGACATCTTAATTCTTAGAAAGCTTAAAACTAAAATAGTTCCCAATCGTTGGATTACTAAATTGGGGATTAGTGAATCTGAGTAGATTGGTACGTACGCTGCTTGCTCATTGGATGAGGATGATTGATCTCATGATCATTTGTGTGGAGACACTAAAAAAGTATTTAGGTGCTTATTAGAGAATAAGTTCACTGAACGTGACTCGCTAATGAATACCTAATGGAGTTTTACTTGCCTGTCAATAGGAATTCCTATAGTGATAATAGTACAAGTGATCCTTTGGACTTGAGATTATCATAGTATCTTGTGTATGATGAATTATACTTTGACTTATTCCTTAAGACCCTTAGGGTATATCAAAGGGTATACTTGAGTATAATAAGTCGTACATGGAGGTAATGTATGATCAATAAAGAATTTAGCACTTCTAGTAAAAGAAGAGAAATGTCCTATTTGATTCGATAAATGACAACCCAGTAGTCCTCGACCAATGCATAATGAAATTAGAAAGGAGTTTCTAATTTACATTTTTTGGAGTTGTGCATTTAAGGATCAAAATATATATAATTAAATAAAATAAGACTTGACAGTAATTCCATGTCTTATATTTAATTCACTACAAGAAAAAGGTCTATCAGCGACCAATTATATCAGCGACCACATATCCGATTGCTGATATTCTTAATAGCGACCGATATCAGCGACCATTTTCTAACTCAATCACTAAGTGGTATCAGCGACCGCCTGCGGTTACTGATTGGTCGCTAGAACAAATTTCCCACCCAAAATTTGGCAAGAAATGTTGGCGCGTAGTTTTTTTGAAACCCTTTATAATCAGCGACCGCATGCGGTCGTTGATTAGTCCATGTCATTAAACGTCAGTGACCGCATGGGGTCGTTGATCAACCTTAATGTAACCAGTTTCAGTCATTCGCTCGACACAGAGACGAAAGAAAAAAAGAAGAAGGAGATCGAATAGAGAGAAGAGGGAGAAGGGGGAGAAAAAAAGAAAGAGAAGACGCACACCACCCATCGCCGCCACTGCCATCGATGCCGCAGCCCATAGGTAACCTAACTATGCAATAATACAACTCTATTTTTTTTAGAATTATTTTTTAAATTTTCTGAATGTATATGTGAATGACATAATGGGGGATATATATCATTTGAGTAGTGATTCACGTTGCCATGTTTTCTTGTTTCCAGATATTGTATTTTAAGTTGGCTTAATGGTGAAGCACCTCAATTTACCCCCCACCCCCTTCACGAAAAATTCCCCCAAATCCAAAATTCCCCAAACTCCCCCCACCTTTTTCTTGGTGAATACAGTATAATACATTTCGGATTTCATCTAATGTATTTGACAAAGAGATACTGCTACATGCATTAATCTCTTCGTGGATTAGGTAATATTCTATTGTGTTTGAGCTGCTAGAAATTTTCATCAGAAATTCATTACTACCAACACCGTATTATTTGTATGCAAGTATAATTGTAGATATTATGAATGTAGAAAAATAAAGAGAGACTAGGAGAAAGCGAAGATATTTGGGAATAGGATTACTTGATTTCACTTGATACCTCTTATAGTTCACTTACATAAAATGATCCAACTACAACAATTTATAGGACTCCTACTACATTTCTAGAGTTAGTTTTATAATTATAACTTGACCAAATACATATACATTACCCTTGTATCATTAATCTAATAAACTAAATACATATATATTATATATATCAGATTTGGATAGTAACAAATTCATAATTTTTTGAAGTTTTCCATTACAAATGGGGGAAATATATATATTTTGTGATTTTGGCTTTCGTTAAGATTTATATGAATGTGTCTGATTCAGAATCCATGAGTGTCCAGTAAGACATAAAATAGTGTCCTTTCTAACATCCTGCTCTCAACAATGAATTTGATTTAATTTACTGAATTTTTTACTGTTTTAATTTGCATTCAATCGTTATTGTTTTGGTCTTATTGTATTGGGAATTTGTATATTTCTCTTGGGTTGTGTCTTGGGTGCCTAGAAATGACCATATATGCTTTCCGTCATGCATGTGGCTAGTCCATATTGTAGGGGAGACTCTGGAGAAATTTTTTTGGTGTGGGAGATTAACGAGCTCTTTATGGTGTGGGAGATTAATGAGCTCTTTAAAGCATTTGCTACCCGAATTTAGATGTACTCAATAGTTAGTCCCGTACGTATGCTCAAGTCATATGGTTACAAGTATGCTCTCAAGTCATATGCTTACAAGTATGCTTAAATGTTAATTATATGCTTACACATATGCTGAAGTCATATGGTTACAAGTATGCTCAACTCATATGTTTACAAGTATGCTTAAATGTTAATCATATGCATGCTTACAAGTATGCTCAAGTCATATGTAAACATTTATAATGTTGTCTGTAGTAGGTATCGTGGAATCATGGACCTCTATTCAGACCGTAGTTGGATGGCATTATGAAAGTCAAGTGCTTAGATAGGTGCTATAGCTGAATTTAGAGTTGGTTGCCAAGTGTTTTGGGAGTATGCGTATAGTCACCCATAATGTATGAATGGTAAGTCACAGATACGATGTCAATGTTTTAAGTGTAAGAATATAAATTATATGGACAGAGACGTGGTAAACTATCATTTACGAGTTTCTGGGTTCATGAAAAATTACGAAGAATACTGGTGGGCACATGGGCAGAGAAGAGATGGTGGCATCACAGAAGTAGACAATTCGGGCAGTAGTACTCATCGAATGAATGAAATGGTTCATGATATTGCAGGGCGATATTTTGATTGGGAATAAGGCAGAGGGCAACCTATGAATTTTGATGCCAAAGACTTCTTTAAGTTGTTAGATGAGGGTAGCAAGCCATTGTGGCATGGTTGCACCAAACACAGTACATTGTCTACAGTGGCGACATTTATTAACATCAAGGCTGATCACAACATGAGCCATGAGTGTTTTGAGTCGCTCTTGAAGGCCATAAAGAGTATGTTGCCTGACGGTGAGAAATTACCTGGTAACTATTACTTTTGCAAGAAAATGGTGAAGAAGTTGGGTCTTGGATACCAAAAGATCGATGCATGTCCCAACGATTGCATGTTATTTTATGAGGAAAATGAACAGATTACAAGGTGCACGTTTTGCAGTCATGATCAGTTCAGGCCTAATAAAGAGTGTGTGACTAAAAAAAAAATCAAGTATACCATTTAAGATTCTAAGGTATTTTCCAATAACGCATCGGCTAAAAGGATTGTATATGTCTTCAAGAACAACTGAACATATGAGTTGGCATGCGAAATCTCCAGCTAAAGATGGAGAACTAAATCATCCCGCAGATCGGAAGGCTTGGAAATATTTCAACTTAGCACATCCTGGGTTTTCATTGGAACCTAAAAATGTGAGGCTTGGATTGTCCACCGATGGTTTCAATCTGTTTGGCCACTCAGCTGTTCCGTACTCATGTTGGCCTGTGATTGTTACTCCGTACAACTTGCCTCCTTGGATGTGTATGAAACAACCATACTTATTTCTTTCACTTGTGGTTCCAGATCCTAAGAGTCCTGGAAAGAACTTAGATGTTTACTTGAGACCTCTTATAGACGAGTTGAAGGTATTGTGGGAGGATGGAGTACAGACTTGGGATGTTGCAACGAAAACAAATTTCAACCTTAGGGAAGCGGTTATGTGGACTATAAGTGACTTCCTAGCTTATGGTATGTTAGCTGGATGGAGTACACACAGGAAGTTGGCTTGTCCATATTGTATGGAGCATACAAAGTCGTTTAATCTATCAAAAGGTCGAAAGCCTTGCTGGTTTGACTGTCATCGTCAGTTCTTGCCGGTAGATCACCCGTTTTGAAGAAATAGAGAACAATTCAAGAAAGGGAAAGTAGACAATGATATGCCTGTACCACGATTGTCGGGAACGGAGATGCGAGATCCTGTGATGAGATTTCCGGTTATCCATTTGGTAAGATTGATGCCACAAACATTATCAATGGGTTTGGCGAATCTTATAACTGGGTTCGGAGAAGCATCTTTTGGGAACTGCCTTATTGGTCTACAAATTTGATTCGTCCTAATCTAGATGTGATGCATATTGAGAGGAATGTTTTTGAAAATGTGTTTAACACCGTGATGAATGTTACGGGGAAGACAAAAGATAACGATAAGGCACGTTTGGACATGAAAGATATTTGGCCTGTAGTGCAAAGATGAATATTTGATTCAAGATATTGATTGATGTTACAAGGATAAAATATTGATGATGGATTTTTAAACCATAGAAGATAGTAGAATGCTTTCTCTACTTGACTCTTCTAATGGATTGTTGTTTTCGCTGCAGTTGTTGATCTAAAACTTGTTATCTGTTATATTTTATCAGATTTTCCCTGTTGAAGACTAATGATAAATTGTTGTATATTATCTTAGTCATAATTTCTTTACTGGGCTAGTTGAGCTCACCCTTTTCCTTTTTGTTCCATTGTTCTTCTCAGGATGAGAGAATTTAACAGGAACTAGCCGGGGTATGAAGTGATGATTCAAGATAATTGTTTAGCAGTCCTCACTATTTTTGTGAAATAGTGTACCAATAATTGTAATGAGGACTCCTTTTGAGTTTGTATACTCTCTAGTAGACGATTTTGTATTCAAACTCACAGTATATGTGTTGTCGTATTTTGTACGGTAATTGTATTACTGTAGTTGTATTTGTTTTTATACCATGTATTTGGCGACTCAGAATGGTCGATACCTATTTTGGGGGCGTCACAGTTGGGATCAAAGCTTAGGGATATGATCCCTGGCTGAGATGTGAGACAAGAACTAGGAGGGGAGAGTCGGAGAATTCCTTCACTAGTATGACCTTATTTGTTATTTGGTTGGTCAATCAGAGCATATGTTTAATATGTGATATGTCAATTTGTTAATTAACCTTTGTCTTATGGCAGTATTTAAGAATGGCAGCGGGAAATATTAACGATGGAGTGAATGAGACAGTGGAGACACATTTAATCACCACCCAGGGGAACGTGAAATAGGAAGGCAATATTCCTCCTTTAAACAACACTACAGAACAAATGATGAATGATGGGATGTTTAGAAGCTTTTTGCAGTTCATGTAAAATCATACGAGGGAAACTTGTGCACAGAATACGGGTGGAAATGATAGCACCGTGCGGGTTGTTACAGCCAATCAGTTCAAAGAGTTGGGACCACCAGAATTTATTAGAAAGCTGGATCCGATCAAGACAGAAACGTGGGTCAAATAAATTACCAAGATATTCGATGTCTTGGGATGCACGGAGGAACAGAAGGTTCCCTTCGCCACTTTATGTTCCGTGGCGAGGTAGACTACTGGTGGGAGTCTGTAAAGCGTACCCAGCCAGCCGCACTCAGCATGTATTGGGAAACGTTTCAGAAACTATTCAATGACAAGTACATCCCTGAAAGTATTCTTCATATGAAGAAGGTGGAGTTTATCAGACTAGAACAAAACAACATGACGGTGTCCCAGTACGAGGCGAAGTTTACAGAGTTATCCAGTTTTGCACCTCATTTGGTCAAAAATGAGGAACAAATGACGAGGATGTTTCTTAGAGGTCTAAAGCCCGAGATTCGGCAATATCTTATCTCTTATAAATTTTCTTTATATTCAGATGTTGTAAACATGGCTCAATTATTAGAGCGAGATAATGAGTATATTCGAGGCGTAGTCATCGGAGCAAAGAAAACCAGCAGGGAGGAAAACATTCGGACAAAAGCGGTAACCACTCTGGTGGTAATCGTGGCCGTGATAATAGAAGGAGCGAGTCAGGAGGAGATTTAAAGAAGATAATGTATAATAATGATAACATGATGACGTCAGCACAAACATCAAATGTTTTTAGGGGAGGAGAACGAGCACCGGTCGTTTGTTACAAATTCGGTAAAGAGGGACACATCAGCCCAAACTGCCCACAATAATCTAAGGTGTATTATAACTATGGAAAGGAAGGTCATATAGCTAGAGATTGTCTAGTTGCACAGCCAAGTTCAACGGGGATGGTGACTCCAAAGGCTGTCCCGGACAAGTCAAAGTCGGTGGTTCCTGGAAGGGCGTTTGTCGTGACTGCACAAAACACGAGGAACCCAAACGAGGTGATCACGGGTAAGCTAATCATAAAATCTTGCGAAGTTTATATCTTATTAGATACTGGTTCTACCCATTCTTTTATCTCTCCTGCGTGTGCTCACCGTTTAAACTTGACTTCGGAGAAGTTAGACCTTGACTTATCTATTGAGACTCCGTTATGAGAAACTTTCATTACATCTACTATTTATAAATTGTGTTTGATAAAAGTTGGTATCATCACATTTCCTGCTGATCTTATTTCGTTGAAAATTCTTGCAATTGATGTGATTTTAGGGATTGATTGGTTAACCACTCATCATGCTAAAATTGATTGTTTTCGTAAGGTTGTCGATTTTCATATTCCTTACCAACCTGTTATGCAAATTCAAACAACCAAATCATTAAAATCAATCACTGTCATATCAAGCCATAAAGCTATTCGTTTATTAAAAAATGGATGTCAAGCTTTCCTAGCCCATGTCACGGACTTAAACAAAAACACGTCAGATTTGAATAATATTTCTGTTGTTAGTGAATTTTCGGACTTATTTCCTGAAGAAGTTCCCAGTCTACCCCAGAACGTGAATTTAAATTCTTTATTGACCTTGAACCTGGTACAAAGCCCATTTCTAAAACCCCATATCAAATGGCTCCTATTGAACTTCAAGAGTTAAAGGTCCAACTGCAAGAGTTGTTGGACATCGGTTTCATTCGTCCTAGTACATCTCCTTGGGTGCTCCTGTGTTATTCGTAAAGAAGAAAGATGGGAGTATGCGACTTTGTATTGACTACCGAGAATTGAAACATGTCACTACCAAGAATAGGTATCCGCTACCTCGCATTGATGACCTATTTGACCAGTTACAAGGAGCGTAATTCTTTTCAAAGATCGATCTTCGTTCTGGATATCATCAGCTAAAGATTAAAATTGAGGATATTCCTAAGACTGCCTTCAGAACTCGGTACGGGCATTATGAATTCTTAGTCATATCTTTTGGATTAACTAATGCTCCTGCTGCTTTCATGGATATGATGAATCGTGTATTCAAAGAATATTTGGATCAGTTCGTTGTTGTCTTTATTGATGACATCCTCATCTATTCCAAAAGCCATGAAGATCATGAGTGCCATTTGAAGCTGGTACTGCAAATGCTTCATGATAACAAGCTATATGCCAAGATGAAGAAATGAGAGTTCTGGCTTGAAGAAGTAGCATTCCTTGGGTACGTGGTGTCAAAACATGGAGTATCTGTCGACCTGGCGAAGATTGAAGCCATACAAAGTTGGGAGCAACCGAAGTCGGTGACCGAAGTACGTATCTTTCTGGGCTTAGCTGGTTACTATCAAAGATTCGTGGAAGGATTTTCTCGAATCACTACTCCATTAACTCAGCTGACTCGTAAAGATATAAAATTCGGTTGGAGAGAGGATTGTGAGAAGAGTTTTCAAGAACTAAAGAGAAGACTCATTTTGGCACCTGTTTTGAAAATACCATCTGGTTCGAATGGATTTGTTATCTACAGCGATGCTTTAGGCAAAGGGTTAGGATGTGTTCTCATGCAACATGGAAAAGTCATAGCCTATGCCTCGCGGCAACTTAAAGAATATGAGAGGAATTATCCTACTCATGATTTGGAGTTGGCAGCAGTCATTTTCCCATTGAAGATCTGGAGACACTACCTATATGGGGAAAAAGTGGAGATCTATACGGATCATAAAAGCCTAAAATACTTATTCACCCAAAAGGAACTCAACATGTGGCAACGACGTTGGCTCAAGCTGTTGAAAGATTACGATCATACCATCCAATATCATCCTAGAAAAGTAAACGTGGTAGCTGACGCATTGAGTAGAAGATCATATGCGGTTACGAGTGCAATGTTGTTAACACAAAGGTCCATTTTGTATGACTTGCAAAGGATGGAGATAGAGGTAAAGGCTTCAAGTACCCATGTGATGATATCAAACATACGAGTAGAACCAACTTTAATCGATAAAGTTAAAGCTGGTCAAGCTACGGACATGGAGCTAATGCGTATGAAGAAGAAAGTTCAAGAAGGTGATATTCCAGAAGCAAGAATAGATGAAGAAGGAATACTTCGAGTCAACTCTAGACTTTGTGTTCCTAACGATTCTGACTTGAAGCATAGAATCATGATGGAGGCACACAATACACCGTTTATAATCCATCCTGGGAGTACCAAAATGTATCATGATCTTCGACATACATTTTGGTGGAGCAATATGAAAAGAGAGATCGCGGAGTTTATCTTGAGGTGTTTAACTTGTCAACGTGTAAAGGCAGAGCATCAAGTACCAAATGGTCCATTGCAACCACTTGAGATTCTGAAATGCAAGTGGGAACACATTACGGGTCTTCCCAAGGTTTCTCAAGGCATAGATGCGATTTGGGTTATTGTTGATAGGTTAACAAAGTCTGCCCATTTCTTTCCTACACGGGAGACTTATTCCCTTAAACGTCCTGCTCGTATATACGTGAAAGAGATTGTGAGATTTCATGGCATGCTAGTATCCATAGTTTTGGATCGTAACCCAAGATTTACTTCACAATTTTGGGTTAGCTTGCAGAAAGCTATGGGCACGAATTTACAATTCAGTTCGGCATACCATCCTCAAACGGACGGGCAATCAGAGAGGACTATTCAAACTCTTTAAGATCTATTAAGACTTTGTGTCCTAGATTTCAAAGGGAGTTGGGATAAGTACCTACCATTGGTAGAATTCTCCTATAAAAATAGTTATTAGGTAAGTATAGGTGTGGCTCCATTTGAAGAATTGTATAGACGAAAGTGTTGCTCTCCAATATGATGGGATGAGGTGGGGTAAGCAACGTTGTTGGGACCAGAATTAGTACGCATAACTACAGAGAAGATCCAAATGATCCGACAACGTATACAAATGACACAGGATCGGCAAAAGAGTTATGCGGATTTTCATTGAAAGGACGTGGAATTTAATATTGGGGATCATGTATTGTTACGTGTTGTACCATGGAAGGGAGTTACAAGATTTGGGAAGAGAGAAAAGCTCAATCCAGGATTTGTTGGTCCATTTGAGATTCTTGATCGAATAGGAAATGTGGCCTATAGACTCGCATTACCTCCAAGTATGTCTCTTGTTCATAGTATTTTTCAAATATCTATCCTTCGTAAATATGTTAAAGACCCGAACCACATTATTGAGTTAGAACCGGACGAGATAGCCGAATATTTAACGTACGAGGATGTACCTGTTAAGATCTTGAATAGGAAATAGCATGTCCTATGCACGAAGGTTATACCACAAGTTAAGGTTTGGTCACCTAATTGCGCGCCAGTAAGGAGAAATCCTTATCGGAAATCCCCCTATTTCCTGGGAACGACCTGGTTGTCATAATTGTGATTCTGTAATATTATTTGTGAATAATTAATTATTGATTTATATGATAAGGAAATATTTATTTTATGTGGATGTAAATGATGAATATATTTACTTTTATGTGGATAAAATTGAAGGAATTAATGCTGAAGTGGTTTATCAGTATTTTGTCAGATGAGATGTATTAAAAATCATCCGTTGGTGGATTTTAGATATTTTCTGTTTGGAATTTGAAAAAACTTAAAGCTACAAAGTTGTAGAGAATTAAATTTTCTATGGAAAGCACATGGGATTTAAATTTTTATGATAGAAGGGCTATTTATTATGAATTGTTGAAGTTTCAGAAAGTAAAATGATTTTTATTAAAAACATGGGTGGGCCCCACTTTTGTTTTTTGTGGAAAAATTTTGATGGATCAAAAGTGGCATGCGTTAATGTTGAAGAGTTGAGCAGACGGTAACAAGTTAAGTCTTCTATGGCGTTTTGCCATTTTCCTATAAATAGGTGCTTAAGTTAGAATTGAGAATCACACCAGAAACAAGTTTTCTTTCTCTCTATATTGTCGAGCGTATTTTTGTGAGTATTTAGATACTTTGGGAGTTGCTGTTCGGTACAAGTTTCCTTCGACTTTATATCCGATATTCCGATCAGAAGTACCGTTATTTTGAGGTAAGGGATGTTATTTTCTTCATAAATGATATTATTTCTTTCGATATCATTATGCCAAAATATTGGTCTGAACTTTTTATCAAATTTGGAACTTTTTGTGTCGGGGTTACTTGTCACGTATACAGTACTATTCACAAATACGACACTATTCACCAAAAAATGAAATTTTCTCCTTTGTGTCCAAGATGTCTATTATGGTTATTATCTTTGATTGTATCCATGTTTTGATCTTTATTCTTGAATTTTACTTCAAAATTGGTTACTATAGAGTATTATTGATCTTGGATAAACTATAATACGAATCTCTAATATTTGTTATTTTGTTTCACTGGATTCATTCCTTTAAAATATTTTTCATCATCCTCAGTCCTAAATGATGATATTACTGAATATCTTTGGCCTGTAGTGCAAAGATGAATATGTGTTGAGATGAACATGACCAACTAGTGATACAAATGAATATCTTTGGCTTTTAGTGCAAATATGAATATTTGATTCAAGATATTGATTGATGTTACAGGGATAAAATATTGATGATGGATTTTTAAACCTTAGAAGATAATAGAATTCTTTCTCTATTTGACTTTTATAATGGATTGTTGTTTCCGCTGCAGTTGTTGATCTAAAACTTGTTGTATATTATATTTTATCAGATTTTCCATTTTGAAGACTAATGATAAATTGTTGTATATTATCTTAGTCATAATATTTTTTACTGGGCTAGTTGAGCTCACCCTTTTCCTTTTCCTTTTTGTTCCATTGTTCTTCTCAGGAGGAGAAAATTTAGCAAGAACTAGCCGGGTTATGGAGTGAATATTCAAGATAATTGTTTAGCAGTCCTCACTATTTTTGTGAAACAGTGTACCAATAATTGTAATGAGGACTCCTTTTGAGTTTGTATACTCTCTAGTAGATGATTTTGTATTCAAACTCATAGTATATGTGTTGTCGTATTTTATACGGTAATTGTATTACTGAAGTTGTATTTGTTTTTGTACCATGTATTTGGCGACTCAGAATGGGTGATGTATACCTATTTTTGGGGCATCACAGTTGGTATCAAAGCTTAGGGATATAATCCCTGGCTGAGATGTGAGAAAAGAACTAGGAGGGAAGAGTCGGGGAATTCCTTCACTAGTATGACCTTATTTGTTATTTGGTTGGTCAGTCAGAGCATATGTTTAATATGTGATATGTTAATTTGTTAATTAACCCTTGTCTTATTGAAGTATTTAAGAATGGCAGCGGAAAATATTAACGATAGAGTGAATGAGACAGTGGAGACACCTTTAATCACCACCTAGGGGAACGTGCGACAGGAAAGTAATATTTCTCCTGTAAACAACACTACCGAACAAATGATGAATGATGGGATATTTAGAAGAATTTTGCAGTTCATGCAAAATCAGAAGAGGGAAACTCGTAAATAGAATACGGGTGGAAATGATAGCAACGCGCGGCTTCTTACAGCTAAGCAGTTCAAAGAGTTGGGACCACTAGAATTTATTAGAAAGTCGAATTCGATCAAGGCAGAAACGTAGGTCAAACAAATTACCAAGATATTCGATGTCTTGGGATGCACGGAGGAACAGAAGGTTCCCTTCGCCACCTTTATGTTCCGCGGCGAGGCAGACTATTGGTGGGAGTCTGTGAAGCGTACCCAGCCAGCCGCACTCAGCATGTCTTGGAAAACATTTCAGAAACTATTCAATGACAAGTACTTCCCTGAAAGTATTCTTTATATGAATGAGGTGGAGTTTATCAGACTAGAACAAAACAACAAGTACGAGGCGAAGTTTGCAGAGTTATCCAGGCTTGCACCTCATTTGGTCAAAAATGAGGAACAAATGACGAGGATGTTTCTGAGAGGTCTAAAGCCTGAGATTCGGCAATATCTTATCTCTCATAAATTTTCTTTATATTCAGAAGTTGTAAACAAGGCTCAATTATTAGAGCGATATAATGAGTATGTTTAAGGCGACAGTCATCGGAGCATTGAAAACCAGCAGGGAGGAAAACATTTGGACAAAAGCGGTAACCACTTTGGTGGTAATCGTGGCCATTATAATAGAATGAGCTAGTCGGGAGGAGATTTCAAGAAGAGAAGGTACAACAATGATAACATGAAGACGTCAGTAAAAACATTAACTGTTTTTAGGGGAGGAGAACGAGCACTGGTCGTTTGTTACAAATGCGGTAAAGAGGGACACATCAGCCCAAACTGTCCACAAAAATCCAAGGTGTGTTATAACTATGGAAAGGAAGGTCATATAGCTAGAGATTGTCTAGTTGCAAAACCAAGTTCAACGGGCATGGTGACTCCAAAGGCTGTCCCAGATAAGTCAAAGTCGGTGATTCCTGGAAGGGCGTTTGTCGTGACTGTACAAAACGCGAGGAACCCAAACGAGGTGATCACGTGTAAGCTAATCATAAACTCTTGTGGTCGCTGATGTGTATCCCAGCGACCATATTTTATGCGACGACTATCAACGACCGCATTTGGTCTCTTATAGCTATCTGCGACTGTCTGCGGTCGCTGATAAACCTTTTTCTTGTAGTGATTGGGACATTATATGGTAAAAGGATTGAATAGTACGGTAACTATTTACTCAAAGGTTCTTTTATGATTAATGTTGAAATCTATATTATCTGAAAAGTCGTTAATCGCTATGGAGGCTTATTCCTATTGTAGAATAAATATTATTTATTTAAATTAATTAATAGTTTAATTTATTTATTTAAATAAGATTAGAATTGTTCTAATTGATTTATTCACAACCGGTTTAATATGGAGAACCTAAAGGGTCACACCATAAAGGAAGAATAATTATTTAAGAAGTTAATGACATAATCGTAATAATAAGTTAAGTATATTTAATTTAATCTATGGTACTAGAATAAATTAAATAACTTAATATTTATTATTTAATATTTTGAAAATATTAAATATAAATTAATAAGAGGAGTCTTATAATAATAATTATTATTATTATTATTTAATTCTTAAAGGAGTTTGGGAATTAATTAATAAAAGTACTCTCATATATTCCTAGTAAGATTAGGAGGCAAATTAATTAAAAGAGTTTAATTAATTATTCCTAATAAGATTATGAGCCTAATTAATTAAAACAAAACCTAATTCCTTAATTATTAAGGAGGGTTGCCTACATCTATAAATACGAGGAGTCTTATTATGGGTGGTGGTTGACACTTTCACAAAACACGTGAATATATAATTCTAATTGTTGGGGGAGTACACCTTTTTCTATAAAGATAGAAAAACTCGGGTTTAGCCAACTACCCTTCTTCTTGAATATTTCTTCTTCCTTGGTGGATCACCTCTAGAGGCCAAAAATTTGGGTGGCTTACATTGATCAAAGAAAGGAACTAAACACGGTGGATCCAAGTTGAACGTGAAAAGGATTGAAGGTGAACTTGTACCTGAGGAAGCTCGAATCTTCAAATGTAGGATTATTGTTCTTCATATTTTCGTTTAATTAATAATTCTGCATAAAGGATGATTCAGGTATATGGTTTGTAAAATTTTAAAACTCTGATTTTCCATGCTTTAGCTTATTTTTGTGCAATTTGATTGCATTCATGAATCTTACAAACCTAATAATGGTATCAGAGCCAAACCTTTATGCGAATTATTAATTTTTTTTTTTGATATGTATGTTGATATGTGTTTAGAACAATTTAATTGAGCATAATTTGTTGTAAAAAATTTATAAAACAAAGATGAAATTATTTATGAATTTCTCACTCCCGTGGAACACTGATGTTTCGGTTCATATTAAATATATATATATACAGTCAGCTTCAAAAACGAACGATTGAACGGACTAAGAAACGGACTAAAGGAAAAAAAGAAAACGCGGGTCAAAAGAAAAAATTCGGGTCTTAAAAAAGAAACCATATGAAACCACACTCTTCTCTCTCTCTCAAAGCTTTCAGAAGACTTCCTCTCACAAAAAAGAAACGCGAGAGCGGCTTCACATTCAGAAGACTCCCTCTGCTATTCCCAATCTTTCGATTCTCTCTCCCCATATGAAGTTCGGGATTCTCCGAACCCCTTTCCCCGATTCTCTCTGAAGCAAATCGGAAGGCAAGAAGGAATTCAAACAGGTTCTGTTGCAAATCGGAAGCGGAAGGTTCCTACAAAGAGAATCAGAAGGTAAGGATTGCTACTTAATTTTGTAATTTCTGTTTTGGGGTTTGTTTTGATACAAAGATCTAGGGTCGCTGCTCATCTTAATAAGATATGAGAAAGAGATTAAACCTCCAGAAGAGTCGCTGCTCTGCTTCCGCCTTTCCTCCAGCTCGTGTTCGCAAATGTAATTATCTCTCTCATCATGAATCTTTAATTCATTGGATTAATCAAATAGTTTTTACATATTTTAATTTTTCAATTTTTGGTTTGTTTAGTCGTAGAATGGTTGTTAATAACGTGTGATGAGTGAGTTTTATACACATAAATTAGATACATTCGAGCTTAATTTATTGTTGTTCTCAAGTCTTTTAGGATGTTTTTATGTGTTTGTATCTATTCATGCATGTTTTATATTGTTTTGTAGGAATTGGGATAAAAGTTACTTGGATCGACGTTTAGGGTGGCTAGATTCGCGTTTTCGGCTTGCTATTTACACAGCAGTCACTTCAGAGCCAATTTGACTATATCTCCGGATATTATTTCACAAAACTTCAAGAATGAAAGTTGTAGATCTACTTTTCCTCTTTCCAGAACATCTTGAATCATCTAAATCGGAGTTCGAACGAAGACGTTATGGCCATTTTCCCAAAGGACGTCGGAGCAGAAAATGTTGGAAAAACAACAAGCGCCTAGGCGCTCCAGACAGGCCAAAATCAAGCGCCTAGGCGCTAGTAAGCAGAGTTTTGCGTTTTGGGCGAATTTTGACACCTTTTGACTCCAAATTGGATTGGGTTTGTTCCTAAGCTAAAAATTAGACTTGTAACCTATAAATACATGATGTAAGGCATAGAATAAGGGGAGATTACATAGCTTAGCTTAGGATTTTACATAGCTTAGCTTAGGGATTACATAGATTAGACTAGATTAAACACTCCTTTAGATTAGAACATAACCCTAGTTCTAATTAGATTTGGAGATTGAAGCAACTTGGAGACCATTGAAGATTTAAAGTAGGAGCAAGGAGGGAGCGTCAAGTCTACTGACAATAGATTATTTCTTCTCATCTTCTTCTATCTTTATCTTTTAATGATTATTCAATTGTGGATTCTTAGTTTAAATTCAATAATCATGAACTAATTCTTTGTTTGAGATTACAATGGATCTTATTGTGTAGTTTATTTTAATATGCTTCGTTATCAATTATTATGTTCTATTGAGAGGATTGTCTATTATGATTTGGAATTAATTGTTTAATTGATTGGCCATCAATTACCGTGATAATCTATATGAACTCGAGAGATGAAGTATAGATTTAGATCTAATCATGATAGCATGTGTTCAGGATTTTGTTAGTAGCTTAAACTTGATGAGTGTTAAGGTAGAGATATGCTTGACGCCGCATGTAATCTTATAGAGAACTTGTTCTTCAACTTTCTTCAATTGTAATTCACATAGAGATATAGTGGGTTAGTTGGTTAAGGTGTTTAACGGATTTCTATCTTAATTGTGGATTGACGTTAATACGGTATTAGTGCATCGAGATGTGGTTAATACTACTTTCATGTTCTTGATTAACAATTTGGGATAGAGATTAATTGATGAGAAGTGTGTTAACCTAAATGAAGCAATAAGTGAAGTTGTGATCTTAAATCTCCATAATCTGATTTTTAATTAGTGGTAATTAGAATTAGTTTAGTTAAATATTTTAATTTATAACATTAAATTCATTTGTTTAAATAAGATTGAGTTGGTTACGGGTTAGTACTTGGTGATTTTTATTAAATAATTCTCTGTGGGAACGATACTCAACTTATCACTTTATTACTTGTTGACCACGTATACTTGCGTGTTGTGCGTAATTAGATTTTACCCAACAAGTTTTTGGCGCCGTTGCCGGGGAATTAGTTTAATACAGTTTTACCAATATTAGCTTCAATCAAATTAGTCTTAATTTAAATATTTTTATTTTTATTTTTAATTCTCTTCCTATATTTCTCTCTTTTCAGGTACCATGGATGACTTTGTGTATCAATGGCCAGACACGAACATGACTCAACCAAAAGAAAAGGAGATTGACAGACTCGCGACACTTTCCGCAATGTCAGCACAAATTAAAGAACTTTCGAGGGAGTTGGACGTTATCGCAGCCCAACAGAGTCAAAGGATGGCAATCATGTGTGACTATTGTGCTGGCAACCATCCGAGTCATCAATGCACCGTTAGTTTTGGGCGGGAAAAACAAGGTGGTATATACCTCAACCAGTATGCTTATGATAATTACCATCAAGTTTGGGGGTATCACCCGGATTCTTCATGGAGCTATAACTATCAGAACCAATACTCTGCTCCAAATCCAACATATCCATCAAATTTCTCAAATCCACCTCCAATGCAACAAGAAGGCAATTCAGATTTCAAGGAATTCATGTTAAGGATTATAGCAGAAAAAGAAGAGATGATAATGAGTCAGGAGTTATCAACCCAAAATTTTAATAATCGAATGGAACAACTCCTCACTACCTCAACCAATGGTCCTCAATACATGGCTTCCGAGACTGAAACAGAAAGTTCAAGGTTGGAGGAATTGGTGTCCAAGTTCATAGCATCAAATGAGGAGAGAATGAGTAATCAAGCGAGGTCAATTCAAAATCTTGCGGATCAGATAGAGCAAATGACCAAAGCCGTAAGCAACCTTCCTCCAAACACTTGGTTTTATGGCATGGATGATGAAATTGACGGAGAACCCGAACCAAATCTGCAACTGGATGAGCCACAAGGTATAGGAAGTGTGGAGACAATTGGGGATAATGAAATAGAGGTCCACAAAGATTTAAATGGGTCTCCACCAAAGTTCAACGATCTGGTTAGATTTGCAAAACCGTGCCCGCTTGGTAGTCATGTCGTCGGCGAAGATCTTATTGACATAAGAGTGAGTACAATTTTGAATCCATGGTGGGACGAGAAAGAGAAGATAGACAAAGAGCACATTGTGTGTGACAAGCTTCCATGCCCCAAAGTGATCACATACACAATGAAGAAAACACCTAGCTGTGGGACGTTCTTGATTGAGATCTTACCAAATCAGAGCATGCTAGGTGACTTTGATGCATTGGCCATCGTAAATGGGAACCTACCAAAAGCTATATTATTTCCGATGGATGGAGGGTTCCTCAACTTTCGAAGAGGAATTGGATAGCATTGACCAGAAAAAGTCAGGCTGAAAGACTATAAAACAAGCGCTTATTGGGAGGCAACCCAAGTTTAATTTTTATTAAGTTTTATATTAGTAGTTTTGAATTTGCATTTATTTAGGATTTAATAAAATTGCTTCTATCATGGTTTTACAGGTTATTCAAGTCAAATTCAAGTGTGGTGCCCAATTTGTTCCATGTGCTTAGCCTATTCTCCAAACTTAGCAGACAAAGAGGACGATTGCTATATTTTCAGGGAAGTCCTCTGCTTTAATTTTTTCTATTTCAGTCATTGAGTACAATGTCTAGTTTAAGTTTGGGGGTGTAATTGTCCAGCTCCAGTTCATGCATGTAGTATTCATCTAGTGCATTCATATAGAATTTAGTTGATAGTTTTTCATGTAGTTTGCATTCATTAAAAAAAAAAAAAAAAATTTAGTTTTTGCATGTTTCCAGCCGTTAGATAGTTTAAGTCTGTTTTGGCCAGTGATGAGTTTGGAATTGAGTAGACAAGTATAGTATTGTCTGTTAAGACTTTGATGTGATTTCTTGTTATGAATTGAATCTTTTCCTGTTTGAAACTGTTATAATTAAGGTTAGCACGTTAATAACAGATATGTTTACTGATTAAGTTTAAATTGATACATAATGAATTTCTTAAGGATAATACTAATGTGAAGGAATGAAAGACATGAATAGGCGGAGATGGCTAAATTTAGATAAAAACTTAAGTTTGGGGGAAAAATTTGGGATATATAAGCTTAAAAAAAAAGAAAAAGAAAAAGAAAAAGAATATATATATAAATACCTTGGCTAGTTTTGTTTCGGGGCCTTTGTTACTTGAGCAAGTACGCCCGAAGGGGTATCTTAAAACCTAGTGCCCTAAGGTCTTATATGGTCTGGGAGTCGTTGGTCGAAAGCTCGCTAAGGGGTGACACTGTTAGCCTAATGGAATGAGACATTGCACAGTCATGGTTAAAAAAAAAGAAAAAAAAATAAAAAAAAAGAAATATAATAAAACGGGAAAAGAGCAAAAAGCCCCCGTGATGAAAAGTAAAGCATAAGTATCCCGGATTGGACTCTTGAACTTGGTGGATGTTTGACTTTAGTTGGATCTAGCTTGTTCGTGAATTTTGTGAATTTGCACTGTATGATGCCTTCGAAGATGTCTATTATGTCTTAAATTTGACTTTATATCAGTTAACATTGTTGTGGAGCACACACGCACTATATCAGTGATAACAGTCTAAGATTTGATGATTGATTGAGAAATTACTGATTTGTTTAAATATGATAAATTATCATGTTTACTTGATTTCTCTAAGGCCGGTTAAATAGGCTTGTTTCTGTCATTACTGTTGGATTCGTAGGCATATAGATTAGTTTCATTACATTGCATTGCATAACATTTTTGTGTTTTTGCTTGAGGACAAGCAAAGGTTTAAGTTTGGGGGTATTTGATGAGTGAGTTTTATACACATAAATTAGATACATTCGAGCTTAATTTATTGTTGTTCTCAAGTCTTTTAGGATGTTTTTATGTGTTTGTATCTATTCATGCATGTTTTATATTGTTTTGTAGGAATTGGGATAAAAGTTACTTGGATCGACGTTTAGGGTGGCTAGATTCGCGTTTTCGGCTTGCTATTTACACAGCAGTCACTTCAGAGCCAATTTGACTATAGCTCCGGATATTATTTCACAAAACTTCAAGAATGAAAGTTGTAGATCTACTTTTCCTCTTTCCAGAACATCTTGAATCATCTAAATCTAAGTTCGGACGAAGAAGTTATGGCCATTTTCCCAAAGGACGTCGGAGCAGAAAATGTTGGAAAAACAACAAGCGCCTAGGCGCTCCAGACAGGCCAAAATCAAGCGCCTAGGCGCTAGGAAGCAGAGTTTTGCGTTTTGGGCGAATTTTGACACCTTTTTGACTCCAAATTGGATTGGGTTTGTTCCTAAGCTAAAAATTAGACTTGTAACCTATAAATACATGATGTAAGGCATAGAATAAGGGGAGATTACATAGCTTAGCTTAGGATTTTACATAGCTTAGCTTAGGGATTACATAGATTAGACTAGATTAAACACTCCTTTAGATTAGAACATAACCCTAGTTCTAATTAGATTTGGAGATTGAAGCAACTTGGAGACCATTGAATATTTAAAGTAGGAGCAAGGAGGGAGCGTCAAGTCTACTGACAATAGATTATTTCTTCTCATCTTCTTCTATCTTTATCTTTTAATGATTATTCAATTGTGGATTCTTAGTTTAAATTCAATAATCATGAACTAATTCTTTGTTTGAGATTACAATGGATCTTATTGTGTAGTTTATTTTAATATGCTTCGTTATCAATTATTATGTTCTATTGAGAGGATTGTCTATTATGATTTGGAATTAATTGTTTAATTGATTGGCCATCAATTACCGTGATAATCTATATGAACTCGAGAGATGAAGTATAGATTTAGATCTAATCATGATAGCATGTGTTCAGGATTTTGTTAGTAGCTTAAACTTGATGAGTGTTAAGGTAGAGATATGCTTGACGCCGTATGTAATCTTATAGAGAACTTGTTCTTCAACTTTCTTCAATTGTAATTCACATAGAGATATAGTGGGTTAGTTGGTTAAGGTGTTTAACGGATTTCTATCTTAATTGTGGATTGACGTTAATACGGTATTAGTGCATCGAGAGGTGGTTAATACTATTTTCGTGTTCTTGATTAACAATTTGGGATAGAGAATAATTGATGAGAAGTGTGTTAACCTAAATGAAGCAATAAGTGAAGTTGTGATCTTAAATCTCCATAATCTGATTTTTAATTAGTGGTAATTAGAATTAGTTTAGTTAAATATTTTAATTTATAACATTAAATTCATTTGTTTAAATAAGATTGAGTTGGTTACGGGTTAGTACTTGGTGATTTTTATTAAATAATTCTCTGTGGGAACGATACTCAACTTATCACTTTATTACTTGTTGACCACGTATACTTGCGTGTTGTGCGTAATTAGATTTTACCCAACAACGTGGTAAGTGTGTTTCAATTCATATTTTTGACTTGTTTGGTTGTAAAGTGATAATAACCTTTGATCTGATCAAAAGACCAGAACTGAAGGTGTTTAATATGAAAGAGTGTTAATTATTGCAATTGTAATTTTTGGTAGAAATTTTTTGTAGCTTATTCTGAAAATAAATATAGAATGCTAAAGTGGTCAAAAGCTTCTCAATTTTGGTTTCATTATGTTAATTTCTCAGCAGGGAAACAATGTGTTTTATTATTTTATCTTTTCAGTTACCTACTTAACTTATCTTTGGAGTAGTAAGAGATGAGGAAGATTAAAAGAGAGGATTTTGATTCTAGGAAATTATTTTCTTGTTATTTGTATGTTATTTAAGCTATCTTTGATGTTTCCTTTTGCCCATGATTTGGAGGAAAGTGATCATTAAGTGAAACTATTGCTCCATGTGTACTATATATTTTCTAATTGTTTGTGTAGAATTTTCACTCGATTTTCTAAAACTTTATTGCGTAATTTTTCATAAGTTTGGATCTGCACTTTTGAATCAACATGTACACTAAGTTTGTCAATAATACAATTTATATTTTTGTTATTTTCTTTTCAATGGTAGATGTTTTAAGAACTGTGCTTAAGGTTATTTGGCAAAACTTGTTTCCTGGGAAGAACTGGCTAACAAATAGTTGATTGCACTATTGTTTTTGGTCTATTAGTTGACTGCACTATTTGACGCAATTATACACCTAGTTTATTTCCTTTTTATTTTTTTGGTATTTGGGTATAATCAAAACTGCTATTTAACTTACTATATAGATTTTACTTACTTTACTATATAGTGATCGACATAATATTTTGATTTGTTTGACATTTGTAGATGATGTCAATACGTGTTTTAATTTGATTTGTCTTGATTGTAACTTGTGAGCTGAATATGAGTTTGTTTGTTCATCTGTGTTAAGTTATTAACATGAGTTTGTTTCTTATTAAGTTATTAATATGAGTTTGTTTCTTATTGCAACCCAAACACCATTATTCACTACCTAACTGCCATCTACTACCTAACTGCAGTTACTGTCTTAATGGGATTTCTTGCTTGCTTCAGGTGCTTGTTGCTGTTGGCTGTTGCTGTTGTTGGGATATCTCAAACACCTTGTTGTATTACTGTTGGCTTGTTGTTGTTGCTTGTAGGCTTGTTACAGGGATATCTCATGATGTTGCTTGTTGGTTTAATTTGCTGGGATATCTCATGATGCTGTATTTTTAAACTTTATGCTGGACAGTTAATTTGTTGGACATTTAACAGTTAATTTGCTGCTGTATTTTTTGGCTTATTGCTGCTGTGTCATAAACTTTATGTTGGCCTGTAGAATTGTTGATAATTCAGTTTTCGGTTATAACCAGCCTATTCAGTTCGGTTATAACCGAATGATCACTCCGACTTGGAATTATATATTTTGAAAGATAATTTAGAAGATCAATAAAGTTTAAATTTATAAATCACAAGTTGAGCATTATTTACATTCTTCAATTTATTTGTTACATTCTTAAATATGTATAACCAGTACACAACTAATGATGTATGCAAAGGATCTTTAAAATTCAAATTTAGAGTGGACGTATCATGTAACTTGTTGATCAGTACAAGTTGCTCAAAATACACAAATTAACAAAATATAATTTCTCTGATTAACATAAAGTCAACTGTTTCGAGAATTCTGTTGAAAAAAAAAGAAAAGGAAAACTACAAAAAGAACATAATTTTAGTGATGAGCTCATTGAAGCCACCTTTCAGCAGTACAACCAAATTATCATTAGCTGCATAATCTTGAATTATTTTCAAAACTGATGATGCTCTGTTCCTATTTTCCAAAATGAGACTATTTGAGCTTGTCTTCTTAGACACATGACAACTATCCCTTTTAAAAAGTTTCTTGCTGCACACATTGTTATGTTCACATTTTTCTCCATCTTTACTTTCCATTTTGTATGATCCTTCCATGGAACCTTTAAAATATGGCTTTGCCATATGATTTACAAGGTGCAGTCCATCAAGAGATGACACCTGATCTCTATCCACCCCGTCTATCACCTTAAATTCCTTACTGAATAACTTATCAACCTTTTTAGTATCTTCCTTGATACTTGCTTTTTGCTTCTTAAGGATCCAAGTATCAGCATGGGAATTCAGAGGTAAGTCAACAGCAGCTACTTTCACAGCAGCTAACACAAGTGACACCATTTCTGTATTTAAGCTTAAAAATCTAACCTGCGAAATGGGATCAGGGTAAAAGAAGATGTCGTCATGAACAACTTTGAACTCCATGGTGTTCATGAATTAACCTCTCAGTCAGATGTCGTCAAATTTTATTCACTCCATACTCTTTCCAAGATGGAGTCACTAAACTGCAGATATTTAGACAAACCAAAATCAATGGGTGTAATATGATTCTATGAAGTGAGTACACAATCTATCAATGAACTAAATATCCAATATGAAAAATGCAATCTGTATGCTGGAAAAGGAAACAAGAAAATATTCATCATCATCAAATTTAGAAGATATATGTTAATCATGGAAAGCTTATCATTTTGAGAACAACTCTTGTCAACAGGATGACTAGCAATCTTTTAATTACGGATGAAAATATTGAATTATGGAGGAAAATATTCAATTAATCAAATGATGAAAACAACTCTTGTCAACAGCGTGACTAGCAATCCCAAAAGCATATTGAGATGCAATGACTCGTAAATAAAAATGACTTATAAAAAGCCATATACAAGTGGAGAAATTTGATCCATATACAAGCCATATCAATATGTTCAAGTCCCTCGATCCTTAACCAGAAAATAAAATTGAACCACACATAGGGCAGAGTGTAATTAGTTTACCATTGGTATACCCATAGCCTTCAGGTCCTCATCATTCATGTGTAAAAGGGCAGTCATATCAACCTACAAACCAGTAACAGATCTCAATAATACAGAAATTGGTTGAGTCCAGAGGGAGTAAATAAACACATAAATCTATATAAAGTTTGCATACTTCCTCTGCTTGAAATGTTATTGAATATTTATCAAGACCCAGGGATAGAAGGAAGCTATCCACTGATTCAACCTGAAGCAAAGATTATTTAATTTGTAAGTAAGAACAAACAAACTGCAGTTTATTTAATTTGTCCTAGGATTGAATCACCCTATAGATAAAACTCTATAACATTATACACTTTCCCCAAAACAAACCCTAGATCTTTCTAGAAAACAAACCCTAGATCTTTGTATCAAAACAAACCCCAAAACAGAAATTACAAAATTAAGTAGCAATCCTTACCTTCTGATTCTCTTTGTAGGAACCTTCCGCTTCCGATTTGCAACAGAACCTGTTCGAATTCCTTCTTGCCTTCCGATTTGCTTCAGAGAGAATCGGGGAAAGGGGTTCGGAGAATCGCGAACTTCATATGGGGAGAGAGAATCGGAAGATTGGGAATAGCAGAGGGAGTCTTCTGAATGTGAAGCCGCTCTCGCGTTTCTTTTTTGTGAGAGGAAGTCTTCTGAAAGCTTTGAGAGAGAGAGAGAAGAGTGTGGTTTCATATGGTTTCTTTTTTAAGACCCGAATTTTTGCTTTTGACCCGCGTGTTTTTTTTTTCCTTTAGTCCGTTCAATCGGTCCGTTTTTGAAGCTGACTGTATATATATATATATATATATTATCAGAACCGATCAGGTGAGGGCTCCCTTACTTTGTTAAAATGCGGACCTTTTTTTTATTTTTTTTAAAACAAATAAAAAAATATTTAATATTTTATGGAACTGATATTTTTTCATAATATAATGTTTTGGGCATGATTTGAATACCTATACCAAAAAATGGTGGTACAGTCTGCCAAGACTGTACAGACCTGTTTTGTTATACGTATCCAAATCACATCCAAAACACTGTATTATGAAAAAATTCAGTTCCATAAAATATTAAACTTTTTTTAGTTATTTTTTAAAAAAAACCAAAAAAAAAAGTCCGCATTTTAACAAAGACCCTATATATTATATCTATAACGTTACAAAACTAATCATGTGATTCATAATAACTGTTCCTACCATCCTAGTGATTCACGTGGCCACTTTATTATATATATATATATTATATATATATATATATATATATAATATTCTTAATAATTTTATAATTAAAATACAGAGTTTATTTTTATCTTAAAATTGGATTTCATGCTAATTAATTAGAGTTGGAATTAGATTCTATGATAACTAATTGGAGTTGAAATTGAATTCCATGTATACTTAAATAAATGTGTTTATTTAGACATGATATAAGATTTCATATTATTCAAAATAAAGGAGTTTATTTGTGAATAAGAAAGTGAATATGTATTTCCTTAAACAAAGGAGTTTATGTAGATATGGAATAATATTTCATATTATTCAAAATAAAGGAGTTTATTTATAAATAGGAAAGAGAATCCGTATTTCCTTTAATAAAGGAGTTTTTTTACTTGGAATTGGATTTCATAATTAATTAAAATAAATGAGATTATTTTGATTAAAGAATTTGATTAAAATAAAATAGTTTATTTTATTCAAAAATTGGATAAATTAAAATAAAAGAGGATTATTTTGATTTAAATTTGGATTAAAATAAAGGAGTTTATTTTAATTCAAAATTAGATTTTATGCTAACTAAATTTTCCCATTAAATGATATTAATATTTATATTGAATGTTTATTATTCATGAGATGAATTTATTTATTGATGCATATGTAGATGTGTATGATAATAAATGAAATTGATTATGGACTATTTACCAATGTGATTGGATTTTATTTTAGTTGGATGTATGAATGTATGAGTTTTATTAAATAGGGTCTACGTATCTCGGCTTTTCTAATTTTTCCTTAATGTAAATTCTATCTCCCCTTATGTACTTCTCATTGACTGCTGATCAATGTTTTTATTTATTTTATGGCTTAAATATAAATTAATACCATAAACTATATGCCATATTCCACTTCGGTGATCCACCTTTCAATTTTGTCAATTAGGTGATTAAACTATTAATTTTTTCAAATTAAACAAATTTGAACACGTCACGTCAGAAATTGCTGACGTGACCAATTTTGTGGGGTCTAAACATGCTTATTTGAAAAAAAAACACCTTATTATTCATTACATAAACTAATCATTTTATATGATGGGCAAATTCATCAAACCCAAATTAGTTTCCTCTCTCTCCTCACCATCTCCCTCCTTCTCTCCGCCACCACCTTCGCATCCCTAACCACAGACCTAGAACTCGACCGCACAATCTCTGCCCTCAGATCCACCGTTTACAACCTCTTCGGCAACGCCATCGCCACCTTCGACTTCCGCTACCAAATCCTCTCCGCCGCCGTATACAATTCCTTCACAATTTTCTTCCCCCTCGACTCCACCTTCTGCTCTCTCGACATAGCCTCCCTAGCCGCTGCGTACATCCAAACACTCCACTACCACGTGTCCCCCCGCCTCCTCACCTACGCCGACCTCGGAAACCACTTTTATGTCGCAACGCTCCTCCCCCATTACAACCTATTGCTAAACACTGACCCTCTAAAAATCACCATTTTTGTCGACAGAGTTCGTATCTCCCGCCCGAATCTGTTCCTAGGGCCCGAAATCGCAGTTCATGGGCCTCACCTTTATTTCTATTAATACTTATACACATGCTAAGTAATGTTCTTGCCATTCATCAATCACTAAATTGCTTTAATCTTTTACATAACAACCTCAAATAAAAGGGTGAAAGAAAAACTCACGGGATTAATCGTTATCTCCATTTCACAAACTGAGCCTTCCTCAGAGATCTCATCATACCTGGACTCAAGCTGTGAATGATTCTTCTTATGGACAGGAGAGAGATTGGGATGTGGCGGCGAAGCAGAGGAAGTAGTAGTGATGACGGAACGAAGACAACGGTGGTGGGGAGGTATGTAGATGAAGCCATACGACGACGGACGCGGCCGGTCCTTCATCATGATTGGAGTTAGTGGTGGTGGAGCGAAGGTTTTTAGGGCTTTGGGAAACGAATTACATATGAAGAATTGGAGAGAAGCGACCAGCATATACGGTTAGGCGACTAAGGGATCCTATAGTTCCGGTCCGGTCTCTTGAGATAACAATATTGAATTGAAGGGGTTGAAAAATTTGGGGCGGTGAAGCATGGTGTCTGTAGCGAAGAGAGTCTGTGTTTGGCCAATTTGGGTTTGACGAATTTGCCCATCATAAAAAATGATTAGTTTATGTAATGAATTATAAAGTGTTTTTTCCCCCACATAAGTATGTTTAGACCCCACAAAATTGGTCACATTAGCAATTTCTGATGTGGCATGTTCAATTTTGTTTAATTGGAAAAAATTGATAGTTCAATCACCTAATTGACAAAATTGAAAGGTGGATCACCGAAGTGGAATATGACCTATAGTTTAAGGCACTAATTCATATTTAAGCCTTATTTTAAATAGTTTTGTAATAGTAATAGTTAGAATTAATTTTGAAGAATTAGAGATCAAGGAGAAAGGAGCGCTTGAAGACCAGTATGTAATGGAGCCCGAGTTTAAATGTAATATTTACATTTAAATATTAATTCTTGCACCCCTAAGGTTTTACCTTTTGGTTCACTTGGTGGCAGTAGTGAACCAAACTAGAATAAAAGTCCATAATCAATTCGGGAAGAATATAGTATTCTATATGTGCATGCTTATACTATATATATATATATATATATATATATATATATATATATATATATATATATATATATATATATATATATATATATATATATATATATATATATATATACATTATGAAAACAAGCTTCACATGTTAATTAAATGACACGTATTATATATATATATATATGTGTGTGTGTGTGTGTGTGTGTGTGTGTGTGTGTGTGTGTGTATACGCGCTAAAAAAGATACGACAACTTAACAACAAACTCCTCAATGATTTTATATTAAGGCCTAAGCTTTCAAAGATATTTGGAATATCGAACATCGCCTTCTAGCATGATAAAAATAATAGAGTATCAATTAATTATTATAAGTTTATTGAGTCACCACAAGGCTTATCTTAATTCTTTGAGATGTTAAATTTATCACATTTGAAGCTTATAAAGAAAATTGAACAATATTGTTTTGTTGTGTCAACACAAGGACAATGTAAGACCCCAATTTTTTATAAATAAAATTGAATTTCCTCCAATTATTATTGTGAATAATAAGGTGTTAATTTGATATAATACTTTGGTTATGGATGAAATGTGCAAATTTTGCAAAATAAACAAGTACTTATAAAATATTCATTATTGTCGGGGAATATTCGTTTGGTCGTATAATATTCTTGATGTAATGACCGTGAATTTTAAACTCATTATTTAATTAAATATATGATTTAATTTATAATGAGTTAGTTTTGTGAATCTATTTAAATCTTTATGCGGTTATGTGAATGTATGAAATAATTAAAGGGAGTCACCAATAGTTATTTAAATTAGTGGACTAACCCTAATGAGTTTGGTATCAAATGATTTCTAGGATTCTAAATGATTAAATATTCAATCTATTTGAATATAGTGACAGGATTTGAACATATTGATTCATTTCATTTATGGGATAGAAAGTTGTGTGGTGATAGAAAGTTGAATTGGCTAGAAGCTAACCCATTTTTGCACTTCCAGGGACCGGCGTAGCTGCGCCGTCCCAGTAGTACGAAATTGCGCAGCTGCGCCAGTGGTTAATTTAGGAAAAGTTAGTTCTACTGTAGAAAATGAAATGAAACATTAATGTAAGGTGTGACATGCATAAAATCATATGATAAGAATATATTCTAATGATATGGAGTATCAAGTAGTGCAATAAAATCATAATTGATTGTTAAGTAGAAATAATTAAATATCTGTGTATTCCAGAAATTATGAAAAAAAATTATTTGTGTACACTGTATAGATAATATTAATTAATGATGAGGTTATGTGAGTAGTAAAATATAATTATGGAGATACCCGAATAATAATACCAAACTGCATATTTTATTGCGTGTATTCAATGTACATGGATTATATGATGTGAGTATATAAATAATCCTTAATTTCCTAATATGGTAACAATTGTACATTAAGATTTCATTTTGGAATTTAAAGGGACCAAACCAAGCCTTAGAATAACAAATGCTAAGATTTTGCTCTTGTCCCAAATTGAGTGGCAGAAAGTTATAATGAATAGTAACCTATCATCTAAATATGTAACTTCAAAATGGCTAAAGCATAGGTAATGATTTCAAGACCAATGAATGATATTGGGTTCTTAAACCACTCATTAGCAACCAATGTGTTCTTCATTTTCACCATGAGCATTAGGGTAATGTCAATATCTAGTCCAAATTTCCTTTATAAATAGAAGCTTCAATTTCAGTTTTTGGTTGCTTGTAATTCTAAGTTGAGTAGTTCTAAGTTGCTGAGCATATTGTAGAAGCATAATCTGTGTGTGAAGAGTCCAATTCAAGCTAAAGAGGTATAAACTTTAATTGTGTTCTTAGTTGGATTTTTGTCAAATTCTTGAAATTACTTGAAATTCTTTGTTAATCAAAGTGAATTGGCATGCTATAATGTGTTTAGAAAGTAGGATTACATGTTTGAACTCCTAAATGATGGTATTAAGCATGTTTAAAGCAAGGTGAAGTGTTGATGTTTGATGCTTTGCAGAACAGAGCAAGTTACTGCCTCTTGTGCAGGCATGGCGCATCTGCGCCCTATTTGTACTAGGGTGCAGCGCAGCTGCGCCATGCCTCTGATTCAATTGCTGCTTTCTATTATGCTTGGCATTGCCAATTTGGTATTATAACTCATATATGTACCAAAAGTATAACATGTTATATAAAGTCTTCTTATGTGGTATGAAGTAATCAACTCAGATTAGTAAGAAAGTTTGTAACAAAACTCAAAGTTTAGAAAACAAACTTTGAGGAAAACTTATGTTCACAAGTTCTAAACTTTGTGGCTCATGTACATGACTGATTTGGAACCTAAATACGCATGATATATGATTCATAACTGTTGTATCCATGACCAACTTGATAATCATTGTGCTAGAACTTAGTTTAAAAATAAAAGCTTAGTAAAATAAGGCTAATGAAAATGAACGCTGAGAGATTTAGATTATGATCTTGAAAGGAGGTTAACGTGACTTAACTTCTTATGATAAGAGTTGAAGTTGTCTTATATGTGTTATCTTGGATCATTAGTGCTAAAATGATTTTAAAGATAACCTTGAACGTGTTTTCAAACTTAAGTTTTGTGATATCCCCGAATCCGGGCCCCGAATCGTCGCGGACTCGGTACGCTATTTCTATCACTATTGCGGAAGATATAAACATAAATTGTTTATACATTAAACTTACACATAATCCCCAAGGTCGAGTAACCTTAACTTTTACACAATTCATAAACTATCTAAAATACAACACATTTATCAAAATAAGCTATTACAAACTAGCAGCACTTTATATCCCAAGCGGAACTTGGCATTATCTTTTTCATATATCCGAACACGTTCGCCTTATCTGCAATGTTTTATCATGATATAGCAAGGGTGAGTATGAAAGTTGCCCAACAAGTTTATATACAACAATATAACGATATATCATGATTGAAGAGTATGAATAATGAGCTTGATATAATTCATCAATATAATTGAGAACTAGCACGAACAAATTTTTGACTGAACAAGTTTTAAACATGAACAAACATTTCTGAACCAACTGGTAATGAAGGTGATCAGCCTTTCATACCTGACTTATACATGCAAGATGTACAGAGTACAAATTTTATGGCAATCAGCAATGATTAACCATAAGCTTGAATAAAACATTCTTAGTAGAGTTAAGTAAAAGAAACTTGCCTGAACCGTTGATTACCGCAACACAATTTTTAACGCTTTACCCGAAGACCTAATATTAATAATATAGATCTTCAATAATTAGAATAATATCATCACAGTATAATACTGTTATATATATATATATATATATATATATATATATATATATATATATATATATATATACAGGATAACCTAAATACATAACACATAATCTTATAAGTCTATACAGCACATAAAACTTCGTATCGGGTTAGACTATTATGTTTGAGTTGAAACCGACATAATTTTAACATCCCGACGGTCTAGTCGGAATAAATATCGAGTTTAAATTCAATTAAACTCTGCCTAAGCACTTAACAATTACTTAGAATCACATTTATATGATTTAACACTCGCTTTTTTCATTTCATAAGTATTCACTAACACTTAGTAAGTTAAATACTAATTTAGCAATCTGGATTCTAAATCTAGCAACCAAATTTTTAATTCATCAACCTGGATTCACCAATCCATCAATCTAAACCTCAATCCAACAATCCGATTTCAACAAATTTTTCAATTCAGCAAACTGTTTTTCAATCCAGCAAACCGTATTCTATATCCATATCACAAAAATACCAAATCAGTTTATTATTCTACTATCCTTTGGTCAAACACATATACATGTATTTCATGCATTAAAAAAAAAATTCCATAATTTTCTAACTTCCTTTAGTATTTTTCAAAAATTATTTCTAGTGCGTAGCTTAAAAAATTAGCTACCTCGTGCTTAACTCCAGTAATGCCCATCTTTTGACACGATCTTATACGTGTTAACGTGATACTCCATTTTAAATTTCGTGGCAATCGGAGTTGTAGAACTCCGTTTATAGTTATTTCCGTCGGAAAATCACAAAAATTGTAATGGTCATAACTTGGTCGTTTTAACTCGGAATTAGTTCATTTTTGGACACGAGCTATATAATACCATATATTTTCATTTCCCAAAATTCTGGAATTTTTCTCATTAAATAAATATCCGAAACAGCCCCCGGAAAAGTTTTGGCAGTTTACTTTTGGCATTTTGCAGTTTCGGAGTCCTTCACCAAAACTTAAATAAAATGAAATCTATAACTCCGATTAATGATCCGTCAATTTTTTTAGGTTTGTATCTTTCCGAACTAAAGTTTTCATTTATCACAATCCATATTTGGACATGTTAAGCTCCCGGAAATTAGCCCGGAAGTGGCTGATAAAAACTGTCCTTCTAACAGTTTTTCTTATCTTTGAGTAGTTTGGTAGAAATCCCATAACTCTCTCCTCCGATGTCGGATTTAGTCCGTTTCAGAGTCTATGGAAAGCTTATTGAGTGTACAACAACATATTACAAGTCCAGAATTTTTATAGCAACATAACAAATCCGGAATTTTCTGATTAGGGGCTGCAGTCCACTAGATTATTTTTTTAAAAACTGTTTTGATTCTTCTTCTTCGTTCAAGCTCATCAACCCTAAAAATGGCAAGATCTATCCATAAAATATCATATATCATGTAGATCTACCCTCATATAATTCAAAATCATGAGTTCAAGACTTGATCTAAAACACCATATCAAAACACTTTTTAAAAGTTTAACTTTTCCGGAAAATTTCCATTTTTCTATTCATTTGATTCCAACCAAATCAACACCCAATATGGGTAGATCTAAACATAAAATACTCATAAACACATATATCTAAGGTTTTTGAGTTTAGAAACAAAGATTCAAGATTTGATCTTCAACCAAAAATTACATGAACAAAAATGGTTTATACCTTTGCTTCTCCTTGTGGCTGCCGAAATGCTCCTCTCTTCTCTCATTCTCTCCCTATCCGTTCCTCCCTTCTCTCTTTTCTCTCATTCTCTCCCTATCCATTCCTCCCTTCTCTCTTTCTCTCTCTCTCTTAGTTCATTTGGTTTGCTAATAAGAAATGAGAGAGAAATGGAATGGGTCTTTGGTTAGTAATTTGAGTAGATATATTAGATATAACTATATTACACTATCTCAATCCTTCTCCTTTTCTCTCCCAAGTCATCCGGCCATGTGGTCTCAATTACTCCCAACAATTCAATCTCTTTCTAACCACTAAATCATTGCTTACAAGAGAGAACAAAGTGTTGGCCAATTAACATGTTGACATATAAGAGGAGTTAGTATGAGTTGGTCACCAACTAAAGTGAATAAACCATATTCATCCCTCCTTTCCTACCTTCTCCATAACCGGCCATTTGGCCTAGTATTGCCCCAATTTTTGGCTTACTTTAATGCTTTAATTGATTTACTAAATGTCCAAAAACTCCTCTCCTACTTGGACCAAAAGTTGGGTCATTCCTTTAATGTTTTTCTTGAGCCTCTAACCAATTTCATTGGCCAACATTTGGGCTATACATATACATAGTCCAATACCTTAAATTTTTATCCAACCCAATTCATTTAATTAGGATTTCAATTTCCTCAATTATAACATAAATCCTTACTCACAAGCCCATTCATTTCCTTAACCCAATTAGACTTGCTATAATTATGTTATAAAATTAATTATTTGAGATATATAGAATAAATCTCCTAGAATTAGTATATATTCTAAATATCACAATTCTCTTTTTCCATAACCCTTAAGTTATTTAATCCTTCATTCCTAATATATAATTAGGGTTACACTAGTTTCTTTTGTTTGTTTATATAATAAACAAATATAAACCATCACATAATATTCATATTCCTTACACACAACTTTTTAACCCTTAGGGTTTAATACTTCGCATTAGGAATCCCAAATTAGGGTTTAAATTCTCGATACTGAAATTAGATTTTCTGAATATATCGTTAGGGTTTTCTAACTTAATCACCATATTCATATCATGAATTTAGGGTTTCGAATTCTCGGAACAGAAACTAGGGTTTCAGAATCGATTTCTATGGTTTCTCATCCATTGGTAGGGTTTTCTAACAGTTCGTTAGATTTTTCTAACTTAATAAACATATGATTAACATAACTTTAGGGTTTGCTAAAGTTATAACTTATCTGATCAATCCTTGATCTTAAATCATTACGGTTCACATATGTAATCAAATATACCGACTAGTATTCGCTTCGATACTTATCCTTGATACTTCTTCAAAAGAATTTTAAATCTACCATAATCTTATACCTCATTACTAGACTATCACTTACAGTCTATCACATAATTCAAGTCTTGTCCAAAACTTTTGAAATTCTTGGAATTTCATTACATAACTGCCAATTCCATACACTTATTTCCTGTCTAGATCCTAATATTGAACCTTAAATCAATCAATTATGATTTTAATAAATTGTCTAAATTCTCGGGTTGTCACATTCACCCCTCCTTATAAGAATTTCGTCCTCGAAATTCACCTTACACTTTACACCGTGCACCTTACACCATTCACACATATCACATGCTACCCAATACATCACTCACAAGAGTAAAAGGGTTCAAATTGTGATAAGGGGTCATATAGACCATGAACACATTATTTTAACGGTATTTATATCGTAAAACAAAACATTACTTGGTCTGTTTACAATCACAAAGAAGGTAAACTACCATTACTAGTACTTTAGGTGATTAGCCTATCGTACACTTACGTCATGCATAACGTAATAATTATTTTTAGCGAATATTTACGCTATTAGATTGGATTATTTATCCAAACAACATAGTTCACCTCAGTATTATCATAGGATTCCGTTCCAAAGCAATTTGATAAATTAAACTTTTTGAAAACATTTTCGAGAATGACGTCATGATGCCGTACTGTATTTACAGTCCGTTGAGGATTCCGTCATTTGGTGATTTTATCATGCTACATCATACCATAGTGGAATAGGGACTTTAAGTAAAATTCACACCAAGTAATACTGCATTGATGACTCCATCATTTTTATCATCTCTGCACCAGGTTACATGGTACATAAGTGATAAATAAAAACAAATTTTTTTTAAAAGGCACATAGTGCGTATTTAGCTTGATGTCAAAAATTTGAAGTTTAGCATAGATAGGGTTTAGGAAAACCTAAGTCTCCACTAATGGTCATTTGCTTAAAAATCTGTCTGTTCCTATAATCCTCAATACTCCATTCACACATAACTATACCCAGTTCATAAAACTACACTTATGAGTTCATAACCTGACCAGAATCATATGAGTTTAAGAACTTTCCTAGACAGACCTTTGACGTCCATTCGCTGAGGGGTTCATAAACATTTCATATAACTATGCGTCAAGAATGTCACATAAGTATGAGTTTTAAGAACTCGTACTTAAACCTATATTCTCTACCTATGACCTATCTATATGTTATACACATGAGAAAGGAATTACCCTCTTAACACGCATATAGCAAATAGCGCGACACAAACATTTCAATGATTATCAATGCCAGAAACTAAGTGGTTGTCAAACCAAACTCGGCCATTAATCAGTATAGGAAGCTAAGCGAACAATTCCCCGCCCATACAAAGAATTGGTCAACCTAACCACTACATCGACCAGGAAGCTAAGTGATTCTAGAACCATGTACAAATTCCCCGCCCATACAAGGAATCATACAACTCAGTTGCCGACATAAATCCTCATTGAAATCCCCACCTACTCTTAACCCCATTTTCCATACGAATTTCATTTAATCCGTATTCATAATCCATAACTCTTTCATGAGTTTTCATAGTACAATTTCATAGTACAACTGATACACAGCATCTTGCTGTAAACCTTTCAATCATTAGATTGATTCTTTTCCCACATCATAACCTTATCAGATCACGGGGTGATCTTATCGTATATATTACGATTCAATTCCATGCACTATGATCGTTTTGTTTTACGATCTTCTATCCCTGCACTTTCAGTCTTTTAGATTCAATCTATTCACCATTACTGTTCAACTTTATTATTAGAGTTAGGGAACTCTGTATCTTAACAACTTATCGAGATTCGTCTTTGAACCTTTCCGACCAACTAACTCTATTGGAGTTAGTCTTATCCTAATCACTACGGTTATTGGTCTCAGGTATTCATACCTAAGCTTCATAACCAACAACTTTGATACCAACTGTGATATCCCTGAATCCGGGCCCCGAATCGCTGCGGACTCGGTACGCTATTTCTATCACTATTGCGGAAGATATAAACATAAATTGTTTATACATTAAACTTACACATAATCCCCAAGGTCGAGTAACCTTAACTTTTACACAATTCATAAACTATCTAAAATACAACACATTTATCAAAATAAGCTATTACTAACTAGCAGTACTTTATATCCCAAGCGGAACTTGGCATTATCTTTTTCCTGTATCCGAACACGTTCGCCTTATCTGCAATGTTTTATCATGATATAGAAAGGGTGAGCATGAAAGTTTCCCAGCAAGTTTATATACAACAATATAACGATATATCATGATTGAAGAGTATGAATAATGAGCTTGCTATAATTCATCAATATAATTGAGAACTAGCACGAACAATTTTTTGACTTAACAAGTTTTAAACATGAACAAACATTTCTGAACCAACTGGTAATGAAGGTGATCAGCCTTTCATACCTGACTTATACATGCAAGATGTACAGAGTACAAATTTCATGGCAATCAACAATGATTAACCATAAGCTTGAATAAAACACTCTTAGTAGAGTTAAGTAAAAGAAACTTGCCTGAACCGTTGATTACCGCAACGCAATTTTTAACGCTTTACCCGAAGATCTAATATTAATAATATAGATCTTCAATAATTAGAATAATATCATCATAGTATAATATTGTTATATATATATATATATATACAGGATAACCTAAACACATAACACATAATCTTATAAGTCTATACAGCACATAAAACTTCGTATCGGGTTAGACTATTATGTTTGAGTTGAAACCGACACAATTTTAACATCCCGACGGTTTAGTCGGAATAAATATCGAGTTTAAATTCAATTAAACTCTGTCTAAGAACTTAACAATTACTTAGAATCACATTCATATGATTTAACACTCGCTTTTTTCATTTCATAAGTATTCGCTAACACTTAGTAAGTTAAATACTAATTCAGCAATCTGGATTCTAAATCTAGCAACCAAATTTTTAATTCATCAACCTGGATTCACCAATCCATTAATCTAAACCTCAATCCAACAAACCGATTTCAACAAATTTTTCAATTCAGCAAACTGTTTTTCAATCCAGCAAACCGTATTCTATATCCGTATCACGAAAATACCAAATCAGTTTATTATTCTCCTATCCTTTGGTCAAACACATATACATGTATTTCATGCATAAAAAAAATATTTTTTTTTCCATAATTTTCTAACTTCCTTTAGTATTTTTCAAAAATTATTTCTAGTGCGTAGCTTAAGAAATTAGCTACCTCGTGCTTAACTCCAGTAATGCCCATCTTTTGACACGATCTTATACGTGTTAACGTGATACTCCATTTTAAATTTTGTGGCAATCGGAGTTGTAGAACTCCGTTTATAGTGATTTCCGTCGGAAAATCACAAAAATTGTAATGGTCATACCTTGGTCGTTTTAACTCGGAATTAGCTCGTTTTTGGACACGAGCTATATAATACCATATATTTTCATTTCCCAAAAGCCTGGAATTTTTCTCATTAAATAAATGTCCGAAACAGCCCCCGGAAAATATTTGGCAGTTTACTTTTGGCATTTTACAGTTTCGGAGTCCTTTACCAAAACTTAAATAAAATGAAATCTATAACTCCGATTAATGATCCATCAATTTTGTTGGGTTCGTATCTTTCCGAACTAAAGTTTTCATCTATCACAATCCATATTTGGACATGTTAAGCTCCCGGAAATTAGCCCGGAAGTGGCTGATTAAAACTGTCCTTCTAACAGTTTTTCTTATCTTTGAGTAGTTTGGTAGAAATCCCATAACTCTCTCCTCCGATGTCGGATTTAGTCCGTTTCAGAGTTTATGGAAAGCTTATTGAGTGTACAACAACATATTACATGTCCAGAATTTTTAGAGCAACCTAACAAATCCGGAATTTTCTGATTAGGGGCAGCAGTCCACTAGATTATTTTTTAAAAAACTGTTTTAATTCTTCTTCTTCGTTCAAGCTCATCAACCCTAAAAATTGCAAGATCTATCCATAAAATATCATATATCATGTAGATCTACCCTCATATAATTCAAAATCATGAGTTCAAGACTTGATCTAAAACACCATATCAAAACACTTTTTAAAAGTTTAACTTTTCCGGAAAATTTCTATTTTTCTATTCCTTTGATTCCAACCAAATCAACACCCAATATGGGTAGATCTAAACATAAAATACTCATAAACACATATATCTAAGGTTTTTGAGTTTAGAAACAAAGATTCAAGATTTGATCTTCAACCAAAAATTACATGAACAAAAAGGGTTTATACCTTTGCTTCTTCTTCTTCTTCTTCTTCTTCTTCTTCTTCTTCTTCTTCTCCTTGTGGCTGCCGAAATGCTCCTCTCTTCTCTCATTCTCTCCCTATCCGTTCCTCCCTTCTCTCTTTCTCTCTCTCTTAGTTCATTTGGTTTGCTAATAAGAAATGAGAGAGAAATGGAATGGGTCTTTGGTTAGTAATTTGAGTAGATATATTAGATATAACTATATTACACTATCTCAATCCTTCTCCTTTTCTCTCCCAAGTCATCCGGCCATGTGGTATCAATTAATCCCAATAATTCACTCTCTTTCTAACCACTAAATCATTGCTTACAAGAGAGAACAAAGTGTTGGCCAATTAACATGTTGACACATAAGAGGAGTTAGTATGAGTTGGTCACCAACTAAAGTGAATAAACCATATTCATCCCTCCTTTCCTACCTTCTCCATAACCGGCCACTTGGCCTAATATTGCCCCAATTTTTGGCTTCCTTTAATGCTTTAATTGATTTACTAAATGTCCAAAAACTCATCTCCCACTTGGACCAAAAGTTGGGTCATTCCTTTAATGTTTTGCTTGAGCCTCTAACCAATTTCATTGGCCAACATTTGGGCTATACATATACATAGTCCAATACCTTAAATTTTTATTCAACCCAATTCATTTAATTAGGATTTCAATTTCCTCAATTATAACATAAATCCGTACTCACAAGCCCATTCATTTCCTTAACCCAATTAGACTTGCTATAATTAGGTTATAAAATTAATCAGTTGAGATATATAGAATAAATCTCCTAGAATTAGTATATATTCTAAATACCACAATTCTCTTTTTCCATAACCCTTAAGTTATTAAATCCTTCATTCCTAATTTATAATTAGGGTTACACTAGTTTCTTTTGTTTGTTTATATAATAAACAAATATAAACCATCACATAATGTTCATATTCCTTACACACAACTTTTTAACCCTTAGGATTTAATACTTCGCATTAGGATTACCAAATTAGGGTTTAAATTCTCAATACTGAAATTAGAGTTTCTGAATATATCGTTAGGGTTTTCTAACTTAATCACCATATTCATATCATGAATTTAGGGTTTCAAATTCCCAAAACAGAAACTAGGGTTTCAGAACCGATTTCTATGGTTTCTCATCCATTGTTAGGGTTTTCTAACAGTTCGTTAGATTTTTCTAACTTGATTAACATAACTTTAGGGTTTGCTAAGGGTATAACTTATCTGATCAATCCTTGATCTTAAATCTTTACGGTTCACATATGTAATCAAATATACTGACTAGTATTCGCTTCGATACTTATCATTGATAATTCTTCAAAAGAATTTTAAATCTACCATAATCTTATACCTCATTACTAGACTATCACTTACAGTCTATCAAATAATTCAAGTCTTGTCCAAAACTTTTGAAATTCTTGGAATTTCATTACATAACTGCCAATTCCATACACTTATTTCCTGTCTAGGTCCTAATATTGAACCTTAAATCAATCAATTATGATTTTAATAAATTGTCTAAATTCTCGGGCTGTCACAAGTTTCATATTATATGAGTACTTAGATACTAATGGGTTGAGGTGTCATGTTATGGTTATAATACTCCTAGACCTGATACATATGTATTGAGCATGATGGTTACGTGATTTTTATGTTTTAATGACATATAAATTGTAAGTTAAACTTGTGGTAAATTCAAGTATGGTCATGTATCATGTGAGACCTCTAGCATGTTTGTATGTATGTTAATATGTATGTATAGGTGTATGTTATAGTTGGACAGAAACAGGAAGAACAAAGCTTAAACCTAGTTTGGCCAGGGAACTATGACATCCTGGATTTTAAGAATTAATAAATGAGTTTTTAATAAATAAAATTCTTATTTTAAGATGTTTAAGTACGAGTATGTGTATATGTGTTATATATTGTGAAATATGTGAATTGGTGTGAAGAGAATTTAAATGTTAATTTAATATTTATTGAAGTAAATATATGTAAATATATATTTTAATTGAATTATTTATTGAGATTATGTGATTAATATGGAGTAATGTAATTAAGTGTATTATATTAATTAAATGATTATTTAATATTTAATTAATATATAATGATTTTATGTTATAGTTCTAATTTAATTAAGATAATGTAGTGATGTGCGTGGTAATTGTTAGATGAAGTTATAATTAGCGAGTAATTATAATGTGACAGTTTTATGTGATTAATTGATGTTAAATTTTTAATTAATTAAATTAATGTTAAGATTTAATTAATTAAAGGATAACATTAAGAATATGTGTTAAATGATCTATTAAAAGAGTTAAAAGAGTTTTTAAAACCGTTTTCTAAACAAGGCCTTACTTTTGTTTTAAACCTGTTTTACCCAAACAAGACCTTAACTATTAAAACCTGATTTTAAAATAATATGGTTTTGCTAAACAAGCCTTAGGTCTTTTAAAATTCTAATTTTTTTAACTTATATATTAAATTGATAATAAGTATATGTCATTATATTGGAAGTTACATATTCTATAATTATGTGTTATATGTATATTGTATATACACTAAGTTACGTTAGTTTTCTAAACCTAAGTCTAAACTAAGAACAAAGAGAATAAGAGAGAATATAGGGAAGAAGAAGAAGAACCTTGAGAAAACAAAAGAAAAGCTTTCACCATCTCATTCTTTTCTCCTAATTCAACCTAAAAAGGTATCAAACTAACTCTTATACTAAATTAAGATGTTTTGTATTTAGTCTTTGTAAAATTAGGTCTTCATGATTATAATTTTATATGTATATATGGTGTTCATATGTGATTGTATGCCATGAACGAATTTTCACAATACAATTGTTGTAAAAACAAATTTTAAAATCATGTTCTTCTTTGTTTTCATAGTTTCAGAGTTCTATGTAAAAATCTTTTGGTGAAACTTCATAATTTTGATATGTGAATTAGATATGTGTGTGTGTGTGTGTGTGTGTATATATATGTATATATGTATATATGTATACGCTTACATGAGATTTTTATAGTTGTTTAAAAGTTTCAATTCACAAAGATCGATATGATGAACATGATGAAATCATGTTCATACTGTTTGATTATGAAATTATGTTGAAAATTGTTCTTAAATCTTTGATGTGAGCATGAGTTATGTGTAATATGGGTTATATTATGATGTATTATGAGTTATATGGTTGTTCTAGCAATTTAATCCATATATGTATGATAAACAAGAAGAATTTTGTTCATAATAATTTTCTGTGAATTAATTTCTAAATAATGGCTTTTAAAACTATCAAATTGATGTTTAATTCATAGTATAATTATAAAATTGGTGATTGATTATGTTAATACGATAAGAATTGAAAAGAACACAAGTTGAATGAATATATTTGGTTAAGAAATGAATTCGTTGTGAATGAATTCGCTAAATATGTTAAAACATTAAAAGTTTAGTATGAACATGATATTTGGGTCACGATTTTGGCTAGTTAGTGTTTATGTAAATTTGTTATAATTCTAGTATGTTGTAATTCTATGAATTACGAATTCATAGAGTCGAAAATGGACTGATTTGGGTGTGTATAACTCAAGTTATGAAGGTTGGAAGGAGAAAGGGTCAAAAATTCGTAAGAAAAGTAAAACTGGAGAAAAAAAAACGTGTACATACTGCTAAGGGGCACTGCAGCACCAGAATAGCTGACACAGCCAGACAGTTTGACCTCATGTAGTAAAACGACAATAAATATTTCATACGGACTCCGATTGAGGTGATTCAAGATGATCCGGAACGAGGACGAATATCCCTACAACTGTTTTTCTGTAAGGTTTTCAATTTTAGGTTGGGAACAGGGGTCAAAAGGGTCATTTGTGGGACTGATATGTATTAGGAGGCAATTAGAGGGCGTTGGGCATGCACGTATGCAAGTGTAGTGCTCCTAACGATAAAAGTTGGTGTCCTAAGTTATAAAATATGAATGTTAGTAAATATAATGATGATTAACATAAATGATGTGTTAGATAAGTTATGTAAGCACACTAAGCATACACAAGAGAGACGATCCGGGAGTGTGGCGAATGAACGTCAAAAAACTGTGACAAGTGTTAATGAACATTATGAGATATGGAATGAGTTTAATATAAAACCCATAAGTATTCATAGCTGACTTAAACACTTGAATGAATTTCGAATATTACATAAGTCGAAAAGTTAACACAATCTAATTGAACATTGTCTGCTAATTAACAAGAAGGATTATGAGATATGGAGTAGAGTTTACATTACAATTACTACGTGTTGTTATGTGACTAATAGTTGATTTGTATGATTATATAATTGTGTAGGGCACGTGAAGTTTAGATAGCTGTAAGCTGCTAATATGTTATTGGTAAATAATGATCAAGGCAAGTCTTTCGGTTCCTATTTTCTACATGGACTTGATGAACTGTTTTAAATTGCATGATATGTTATATGTGTTGTAAGCGAGCATGATATGTTATACATGTTGTAATCATGAAATGTTAAAGTCAATTTATGACTACATTGTTTTGGTTAAATAATGATGATTAAGTAAGGAACTCAATCTTTAAATTTGCTATGTGAATTAAAGCATGTATGCCATGTTACTTTATTTATTATGATATGTATTTTGAGCATATTATTACGTGATATGTGATGCATGAAAACTATTAGAACTTGTGAGTTGTCGAGCTCACTCTTGCAAATAATAATTTTTGCAGGTCAAGATTTCAAGGTAAGGATATGTGCTAAGTGTATTATAAAGATCCATATTCACGAAGATTACTTATGTTTTATGAGAAATGTATTTAATATTTTGAATGTAACATGTTGTTGAATTGTAAGTTGAGTTATCCGATGTATATGAATATCTATTTATGATGTAAGACTTTTTATAGTCATTTTGTAGTAACGATTCATGATATAAATTTGAATCAAAGATATATAATGTAAAGGTTAAGATTTAGGGCAATACAAAAGGAAATGTATAAAAATTTTAAATATTCTGCATTTTTAGTGATTTTAATATCGAATAATGATGTAAAGATATATTAAAGCTGTATTGTTAACGATTGAGAATGGGAATATTATTGTATGAATTTTTGGGTCATTATAGTTGGTATCAAAGCTGATAGGTTATACACCTTATGTAAGAGTACCTTAGGCTATGACCTTAGGTTAAAAGAATAAGTTTAAGTTACGTATAATGAAAAGAAGATTCTTTTCACATACGTAAATGTATAGGATGAGTTTAGTCCTAGAAATGTTATAATAAGAATATTAGAATAACGAGGGATAAAACTCGAATAAAATATTGAGTAACGTGAATGATATTAAATTCTTAAAGAAAGTTAATAAATAAACAAGAAGATTCAAAGAAGAATCTTGAAGAGATATGTAGATAAGAATCAGGAGTTGCCTAACTCTAATAATCAAGATGACGAATAACGATGAATAGACAAGGTCTATAAGATTAAAAGCATAAATGAAATCATAGTATGATATGATGAAAGGTAAAGATAAGAAGTTTTTAAAACAAAACCATAATGAGATAAGAAAAGAATCATAAGAGAGATGATTATAAAATAAGATCATAGCGTGATTTCTTTTAAAGTTGTAAAGGACAGATGGTCTATAATGATTGAATGGTTATAGTTTGGGACTATAACGAGAATATACTATGATATAGTACGAGATTAACTCACGAGGAGTTATAAATGATGAGATACAGAAGTATGTATCGAGTATAGAGCAAGAAGTTATAAGTAAGATAGAGTTAGGCGGGATTTCAACTGAGGACTCATGTGGTGGCTGAGTTGTACAAATCTTTGTAAAGGTAGGGTTTTGTGCTTATATTTGGCTTATCATATTGATAATCGTTGGAAGGTTAGTGTCATGCTATTGATATATATATATATGACGAGAATGTGATTATTTTCTCATATTATATTTGATAGTTAGAGTCAATAGAGGATAGATTAGATGATATTAAGATTACATTAGATGATCTTAAGATTAGGCGAGTTCTTAAAACTCATACTTATGCTGAGTTCGTGACTCATAATCATATGTATGTTTTTGAACCCCTAAGCATATGGACAGTCTCTGATCAGTTCTTTGACTACGTATTGCTAGGACAAGTTCTTAAACTCATATTATTATGGTAAGTTCCTGAACTTCCAAAGTGTGGTAAGTTCGACGAACTATACTGGGTATAGAAAGTTATGGTATAGAAAGCATTGATGTTATTTAAGATTGATAGAATGTTTAAGTAATGATGGAGTAAATATTTAATTGATTGAGAAAGTTTTTATATTCTAAATCTCCTAGCTTTGCTAGATTTTTGAAATTTATTAACTTCGTGCTGATGTTGCACTTCTATTTTCTTGAAAAACATTGGATCAAATAATGGAACTAATGAATTTTTTTAAATAGTGCTATTATTCACATGTCAGGGTGGAAACTGTGGAAAGAATCACTCCAGAGGATGTTTGAAAGGAAAATTTGTCTGCTACAAATGCGGGCAGGAGGGCCATATCTCTCCCAACTACCCAAATCCTAAAATGAACAGTGGTTGTTTTATTTGCGGATCAATGGAGCACAGGGTGAAGGATTGTCCAAACAGGAGGGTAAAGGCAGGTAGTGTGAATACTGATAAGAGTAGTGGAATGTTAGCAATCACGGGACCGACATCATCGAACAAACCAACAAAGTCAACATCAAAGGTCTACAACATGACGGTTCAAGATACGGTGGCAGCTGGAAATGCAGTTCCAGGTAATATTTGAATAACTTTTATTTGCGTAATTAGAATTTTTCTATTTATAGTAAATTGTTTTATAAAGAAATTTTGAGGGAGAAATCTGAGTTCTTTTAGAAATCAAATTTCTGTTTTATCAGAAAGACAAGCTTTATGTGATTAGTTAAAGATTAGTTCGATCAAAGATGATCGAGATCTACTTGCAAAGATTTTGTATGCTTTGTATGTTATGGTATGTGTAGGTCTTAAGTGGTGATTCCGGGGACAGAATCTTTATAAGGGAGAGTGAATGTGACAACCCGATATTTTCTATATAAATAAATCATAAATTTTGCGTATAAATTTTTTTATTTATTTATTAAAATAAATATGGGGGATTATGTGACAAGGTAATGTGTAATTATAATTATATGTGTGATAAATAAAATTTATTTAATACATTAAGTATTGCAAATAAATAAATTTTTAGAATTATTGATTATTATCAATTATAATTTTTATACTAATTAATTTCTTATTGTAAATGCTTTTATTATTATTTTCTATGAAAGTATAGGTATATATTATTTAAATAATATATGAAATGATTTTAGAATAATAATAATGATTATTTCATTATATGTATTTTGTTCAAGATATTAAGTTAATTATTTTAACTTAATTTATAAGGTTAAATATGAAGAATAAATCAGATATAAAATCCAAACCCTAATTTTTGGATTATTGTTAGGGTATGAGAATAATAATATAATATTAATTATATTTTGATTTTTTAGTGCTATAAATATGTACTGTATGTACGTATTGTAGATGATTGGTCAATTATAGTGTTTTATTTCAAAACCCTAATATTAATTGATTAAAACCTAATTTTTTGTGGAAAACCCTAACTATGAAGGAAAACCTTAATTTCCAATAACTAGAAACTCTAATCTAGAAACCTAAACTAGAGGTTTGATTTGTCAAGAATTGTGTTACTGTGATTAATAACAAGTGTGATAGACTTTAATTGCTAATTAAAATAAACTTAATTAGTAAATTAAAACCCTAAAACCTAGAACCCTAATTTAATTTCTAGAAACCCTAAATGTATTATGGAGACCCTAATTTTTGGTATTATAAACCCTAATGTCCATGTATTAGAAAATTACAAACTTAATATAATTAGCAAGTTATTTTTTTTTTAAATTTTAGAAACTAAAATTATTTTATTTCATTTCCAAACCCTAGTTGCTTAAATCAAATTGTGCTATGTGTTAGACCTTAGGGTTAAACCCTAAGGGTCAAACCCTAAGGGTTTGACAAGATGACAAGTTTGCCTTAATTGTATTTAAGGAATGAACATTTTGCCCTTATTGGATATTTTAGTGATTTAACTTGTAGATCTAGCCAAAATTTTAGTTGCTCACCAACTCCAACCACTACTTTGACTCTAACATGCCACCAGAAAAGAATTATATCAGCCATTCATGCACCCAACAATCATATATATAGATTGGGAGAGAGAGAGAAAAATCACTTTGAAGCTTTATTTTTCATAAAACTTAACCAACTCTCATTCTCTCTTAAACCTCTGAAATAATCAAGCATTTCAGTCCCTAAGATCAGCCTCACAAAGTTCCACAACAAATTAGAAACAACAAAATCAGAAAATCAAAGATTGGATCAAAGAAATGTATAAAACCCTACCTTTAAATTCTGTCCATAATCGGGTGTTAGATGTTAGTTTTTGTTGTTAGAATATGTTGTATTTAGTCTCTATTGATGATCTGGGTTGGTATTACATAGACCCATAACATCAAAATGCTCAAAATGACGTTTTTCAAAAATCAGGAAAAGTTCATTTCTGTGATTTTTTAGCAAATGTCCAGCCTTGTAGATCTTAGAATTTTTGGATTTTTGATGTTTTGAAAGTTTATACTTGAAGTCTGTAATGTTGGCTATAATCTGGAAGTGGTAGTACAGCTATTAGATGAATAGATTTCATCTTATTAAAGGTCAAACAGAGTTGACCGACGTTGACCGGGCAATTTCTAGGCAGCCCAGAAAACTTAAGTATGTGAACTCTGGCATGGTTTGACCGACTCGTATAATCTTTATATGTTGTTGTTTTGATGAGTTTAAGTAATATAGTTGTATTACAACACGATGTCTACACACTAAAATTGATAGATAACAAAAATATTACACGATCATCAAGTTATTGTGGTCCGAAGTAACCCCCACGAACTGTTCTTCATGAAGAACAGCTTTGGCAGCAACTTTGGTTGCTTAGATCTAGCTTGTGTTAGGTTGTTTGATCATGTTGTTTGTTAGAACATGTAGTATTACACTTTGTCTACAAGATCTAGCTTTTGTAATTCCCAGAAACACACTACACAAAGAGTTAAAGCTGGTCAAAGCAAGGCACTCGGTACTGGCTTGAGAATTCTTGGCAGTGGTGAAGAACACCTATAGCGACAGTTACGTCGCAATAGGCACCTTTAGCGACAGTTTATTTTATTTTTAATTTCTGTAATTTCAGAAAATTGGTTAAAAATAGAAAAAAAATTGTTTTTAATTATTAAAAATACAAAATAAATTCTTAAAAATTATTTTAATGTCCGAAAATTATATTTTTATTATTTTAAATATATTTCTTAAATATTTTATATTTTTGGAATATTAAAATTATTTAATTTATTTAATTATAATATTAAATAAATTATTTAAAATGATTTTAATTCATGAAAAATAATTAAAAATTATATTATGATATATGAAAATATTTTAGGTCATTTTTAATAACTTTTAATATTATGTGATAATTTTCATTAATAAATTAATAATTAATGATAATTAAATTATTTATTAAATGAATTTAATAATTAAATTAAAAATGATTTTATTATATTAAAAATCATTTTAAATAATAATAAGGTATTTAAGAATATTTTAAGTTATAAAATATAACTTTTAATATTTAATGGTTAAATTCATTAATTAATGATTATTAATGATATTAAAGTTATTTAATAATAATATTAAATAAATTAGTTTAAAAATGATTTTAATATTATAAAAATCATTTTAAATGGAAATAAAGTGATTATGGATATTTTAAGTTATAAAATATAACTTTTAATATTTAAAGGATAATTTCATTAATAATTTAATATTAATGATATTTATTTAATGATTAATGATATTAAATTTATTTAATAATTATATTAAATAAATAGATTAAAAATGGTTTTATTAATTTAAAAATCATTTAAAAGGGTATAAATGAATTAAAAATATTTTAAGTTATAATTAATGACTTTTAATATTTAGATAATATTTCATTAATATTTAAATATTAATGGTAATTATTTAATGATGATTTTAAATGTTTTAAAAATCATTTAAGGGTAATATTAATACGTTAAGAATATTTTGAGTTATTATACATAACTTTAAAATTTTGGCAATGGTTTCATTAATAGTTTAATATTGATTAAATATTAATGATAATAGAATTGTTTGATATTTAAATCATTTAATAATGATTCTGATATTTCAAAAATTATGGTAAATGGTAATAATTATTTAATAATTATTATAAGGCTATGAAAAATAGTACGACTGATGTTTAAGTTAACTATTTGGATATTAAACTTGGGGATAGAGTCGTAGACTCAATATTTACCCGATAAAGCTATCGGTAGACTAACATGTTTCAGAAATTGATCTGGACTTAAATAATTTAGTTAGTTAACTATTTATTTGTGATTCAATGGTTGTTAAGGTTATGTGACTATGTGATTAGGAATGTACTGACTGCAATAGGCAGTCTTATGTGTTACGTTATGTTATACTAATCAGTAAAATGATCTGATTAATGATAGGTGATCTCATAAAAGATAAAACTAAGTTGAGATTAGTAAACAGCGCATCAGGCAAGTATCCTACCTTTGCATTTTCTTTATGCAATGGACAAGTGTAAGAATGTTTCAAAATTATACTATTACTGTAAAGATTGTTAAACCTATATTATATACACCCTTTGATTATCAACATGTTAGTATATGATAATTCGGATATATATTCTGTTCGTTAATTTCTATAAATGATTTATACAAGTGTCCCCACTTGGATAATCATTGTATTTAATCACATGTTGATACACCTTTGATATACATATATGTTGAATTATATATTATTGTTGAACAAGGTAAGACTTTTGTTATGAAAATCCGACAGATATGAACATCCCAATAATGGGAAAAATTTTATGCGCCCAAGGCGGACAGAGGGAACGATAACATCGTTCTTGCAATGTAGTATTGATCAATACAGGGTACAATGGGGCTGATCACCCTCCGTACCTGTAAGTCATGACGGTTTACAGATGAATTTTTGTTTAAACCTTTTCAAAAATGAAAACAATGTTCATAGTATGTTACAGAAACCCCATGTATAGTCAATACGTAGTTTCAAAAATTTGAAAGAGGGTTGTTATGCTATTATTATTAGTACAGATTACTTCACAAGTATTGACCGGTTGTAGAAAAGTATTATAAAGAAAATATTTAAATTCCTTCAACTTATATATATATAATACTTGCTGGGCACTCAAATGCTTATCCTTGCTTAATTTAAATGTTTTCAGCTAAGTGTGAAGGACCAGAAAGCTCAGGCTGAAACAAAGAAAATGGAAAGCTAACAAATTAAAAATTGTGGCAGTATTTGTAATAGTTTTATAAGACTATGAAGACTATGATATGTATTTATCTAATACCATGTAATGAATGACTAAAGGTTACGTACTTGGGAGGTAGACTCTGATGTATATGTAAATTAAGTTTAAGTTCTTTATTATTATTATTATTATTATTAGTAATATTCCGCTAATATAAATGGTATCGTGAAGTATCGAGTTCGGGTTTCAAGTATCCGGGTTCGGGGACTTTACAGCATCACGCAGTTTGGACTGATGTGTCCCTCCCCTTAGCAATTGAAGCATATGATAGGTGGTCGTTCTCCTTCCTTAACAACGGGTGCTGGTGCTGACGTCCTTCCATCATTGTTGAATCTCCTCTTCTTGAAATGTCCATTCTTATTGTTTTGTCCCTGATTACCACCGAAGTAGTTACCATTTCTGGCCTGTTGATTCCCTCCACGATTATTGTCACCACTTCGATAACTGCTCTCCTTTGGTTGCGTTGACTCGTTATCGCGTTCCACTAACTGAGCCCTATTTACAACATCTGAATACAAACATAGTTTATGAGAAATAAGATGTAGACGTATATCCGGCTTCAAACCTCTTAAAAACATCCATGTCATTATCTCTTCATTATCCACCAAGTGGGACACAAAATGGGATAACTCAGCAAACTTGGCTTTGTACTGCGACATGGTCATATTATTTTGCTCCAATTTGATGAATTCTACCTCTTTTATATGACGAATACTTTCGAGAAAGTACTTGTCGTTGAATAGTTCTTGGAAATTTTCCCAAGACATCTTCAGTGCGGCAGGTTGAGCACGCTTTACCGATTTGCACCAGTAATCTACCTCTCCTCGCAACATAAAGGCGGCAAAAGGAACCTTTTGCTCCTCGGAGCATCCCAAGATATCAAATATATTTGTGATCTGCTTTATCCATGCTTTCGCCTTAAGTGGTTTTGGCTCTCCAATAAACTCCGGTGGTCCCAGCTCCTTGAACTGTTTAGCGGTGACCGTCCGAGAGTTTCCAGTTTTTCCACCTATATTTTGGACAGAAGCCGTTCTCGCCTGCTGTTGCATGAATTGCATAAAGCCTCTGAAAATTTGATCATTCATCATTTGGTTAGTGTTGTTGTTTGCATGAGGATTATTGCCTTCTTGATGCACATTATCTTGATTATTGATATGTGGTGAATCAACGGTCGTCTGTGCTCCATTGCTATTCTCAACATTCTCAGATGTCATTTTCAGATACTGCCACAAAATAAAAGGTTAATTGACATGTAACATATTATCCCTATATTTTGACCGACCAATTAAATACCAAAAAAAACTTTGGTAGGTCATACTAGCGAAGGAATTCCCCGTCTTTCCCCTCCTAGTTCTATTCTCACATCTTAGTCAGGGATCATATCCCTAAGCTCTGATACCAACTGTGATGCCCCAAAAATTAGGTATACATCACCCATCTTGAGTCGCCAGATACATGGTACATAATTTAAATACAACTTAATAATACAATTGTTGTGTAGACTACGACAAAATAAAAAATGTGAGTTTAAATACAAATATTGTCTACTAGGGATTATACAAACTCAAAAGGAGTCCTCGTTACAATTATTATCACACTATTTCACAGAATAGTGAGGACTACTAATGCACCATCTAGGATATCCACTCTGTTCCCCGACTAGGCCCAGCTACGTTCTCATTTCCTGAAGAAAACAGTGAAAGAAAGGGTGAGCTCAACTAGCCCAGTAAGAAATATTATGACTAAGATAATGCATAATAATTTATCGTTAGCCTTTAACAATGTTAAACTGATAAAATATAATAAATATCAATTTTAACTGCAGCGAAACAAGCAATCCATTAAAAGAGTCAAGTAGAGAATGAAATCTAATAAATTTTATGATTTAAAAGGTTTTTCATCACTTTTATCGATGGGACTCAGCTTAATAAATAATCCACATCATTAAATCACCCCTGCACTATAACCAAGGATATTCTTTAGTATCACGACCACAATTATCCATGCACTACGGGCCAAGAATATTTTTGTATTCATTAATGGTCATGATCATGCCAACAACTGTCCATCAATGCACTACGGGCCAATGAGAAATTTTACCACATCACTTGTAACATTACGGTAATGATTACACCGAATAATCCATGGTCATAATCATACCAAGTCCATCTATGCACTACAGGCCACAGATGACTTTCAACAAAATATAAACATAAGGATGATGACATTGATATAAAAATTCAGTAAAACAAGTTCAAGAATTAATTTATCTAGGAACTGATAACATCCAAATTGTCAACATGATACAGCTTTATAGAGTAAAATTCAAGAATGCTCAGAAAAATATTTTCATGAAAAGATACTGGATGAAGCGCAAATATCAAAGATATTCCACTAATTTCATGGGTATAGAAGTCAAAGTTTTAACCAACTCAGTATAATAAAGTATGGAATAACAAAATAAATCACCATATATGCGATAGACCGCACAGGCAGGTTACTCCAACAGAATAATAAAGGATGGAACCAGGTCCGGCGTAAACGCACAGACAGGATATTCCGACAGAATAATAAATAATGGAATCAGGTCCGGTGTAAACGTACAGACAGAATATTCCGACAGAATAATAAATAATAGAATCAGGTCCAGCGTAAAACGCACAAACAGGATTTTCTGACAGAATAATAAATAATGGAACCAGGTCCGGCGTAAACGCACAGACAGGATATTCTGACAGAATAATAAAGAATGGAATATTAGAAGAATGTCACCATGTATAGGGTAGCCCGCGTATACATGTTATTCCAATAGAATAATAAATAATGGAATAATAGAAGTTCTCTTCATGAGTACAACAAATAACATCCCTTACGAGTACAACAAATAATATCCCCTACCTTAGAAGAAACTGGATATTGGAAAAGTGAAGTAACAAAATACTTTTCTTCTTTCTCTCCATAGTTTCTCTCTCTAGAGTTTCAGTGAATTCGTAAGAAATAATGAAGGAATGAGCTTCTATTTATAAGAAAATGGAATTAATAGTAACTTAATTTATGAACGGTCCAGATTGATTTACTATTAAACAGACGGTCCATATTGGTTTACTATTAAAACTTAAAACAACGGTCTATACTGATTTACTATTAAAACTTCACCAGCGGTCCATATTGACTTACTATTATATCTTCAACCAACGGTCTGAAAAATTAGCACATCTCCTCATGGAATAATAATGTACCCAAATACCCGAATGCAAAATACTAGAGTGAATAGTAACTCGTGAATAGTAACTCATGAATAGTACTCCGACACAAAAAGTGTCCCGAATACCCAATTGAACAATATATCCTCCAGACATCAATTATACTAACACACATAAGTCCAACACAATGGAACTATAAAATTCATCTTTAATCAACACGAACTTATTCATCATTAATATTATAATTCATAATATATAACAACCGGGTCGTTCCCAGGAAAGAGGGGGCTTTTTGATAAGGATTTCTCCTTATTGGAGCGCAATTAGGTGACCAAACCTCTCCTTAACAGAACTTCTAGACATTGTCAATATTAAAAATAATAATATGAATAACTTTGACGTCTCAATTATTGATTTAATAATATAACATATACTGCAGATGATACTGTAATAATAATTGAATCAATAATATGATAGATATGATATTGCAATTACTATAAAAATAATTGAGTATAACTGAGTAACTTCTCACGTAAGCATCAATAATCAATATTGTGTGCTACTGTACAACTACGCGTATTACTATACTTTTACTACCGGGTAGTTCAACAGTTTTAACGGTAACACCTCCGCCGTTATTTTCATAAAGTATTTTTGTCGTTTTCTTAATCCGACAATAATTCTGTTGTGGGGTCCACCAATGATTGTGTCGTTGTTCGAATATTCCCTGCTAAAATGAATATTCCTCTACCAATCGAATATTATATAACAATTTGCGTACTTTACAAAATTTATAAATATTACCCACAACTATAACATTATATCAAATCAATACCAAAATATTCAAAAATATAATTCGAAAAAATTATTCTTTATTCATAAAAGTTGGGGTCTTACACTTCATGTAGTAGAACTCTCACTTCTACATTGTAGATCTCTCACTTCTACTTCTTTCTTTGTATGTCTCTGAGTGTTCTTGGTGGATCGTAGAGTGATCCTTCGGAATCACTATCTTACATTGTTTAAAACAGTCCACCGTTACTCTAAACTCTGCAACTCCACCAACCTTTGATCTTTAAAGCTCTAGCAGATTTATACTCCTTCCCAATCTTTCCGTTGGAGAGTAGCCGTTGAAAGCTCTTTGAAATGCTTGACAGATCTCGAGTTGCTTGGTGTAGACTGCAGATGTGACATGACAACATTTTCTGACTTTCTCATACTGTAGTCTACTATTTCACCTACCCTGTCAGATATATCACTTTAATGTCTTGAGCAGGTTGAAGAATTTATTTCCTCCTTATGATTTCTCGATCAGAGGTTGTCCTTTTGCATCGATGCTCTCAATAAGCACTTGTCCGAATATTACCCTTCAGATTCAACCATTTCCAATGCTTCAGTCTTCAGCTATTCGAACTCATCTATTCTGATGCATGTCTTCAAGGACCTGATCGTAGTGTCATGTTGGCTGGTAGAGACAACACTACGATTTTGAAGAGTGTTGATTGAATCTTCAATGTAGAACACATCTTCCTTTTTTTGTACAGTGCTTCAACACTTTTGTTTGCCTCGATAGTTATCAGATACTGATGACTTAACTTCTTTGCTCTGGCCCCTTCTGAATAGCAAAAGACTTCATATTTGTGGCGTGTCCAGCTCACTTTATCCATGTGATCTCACGTTCACTTATCATCAATGGACTGACCCAATGCTTAATCGCTTTAGCCTTGTTCTTCAGAAGCTGTCCAGTATCTCTGTATGTACTTCATCAGTTCTTTCTTTGTTTAGTAAACACTATAATTCGGGTTGCTTCCAAGTTCATTATCTTCTGTCTGCTTGACAGCTACTGCACTTGTTGACTTTCCTTCATTAGTTATTGAAGTCTTCTTCTGATCTCCTTGTGGAAGACTTCATCTCGAATGGCTTCACAACTCAATCTTAATGCTTATTAGGTTGGTGCTTAGATCTTCTATTAGCTTGCAAGCCATTCATTGAGTGCTCTCTAGTTTCCTTCAAGTTTGATGTAGTATTGCAGCTTGAACCAGAGGCTTGGTTCCTTTGGATATTTTGGGAGTGCTCATTCATTGAGAATTTTATTAGCTCAACGATTCTTCCTTGGCATTATTGAGCACAACTGTTGAGGTCATAGTTCTGCACTCTATGATTCAGCTTTGACTCTGCAAACCCTACGACTTCGGGATTAGATCTTGACAAAGTACGAATTCTGTCTTTGTGCTCGATGTACTCATCTGATCTTGTTCCACTACGATCTCTACATGTAATCAATACTCTGCGACTCAGAGTGTAGTCTACAATCCTAGACTTGGCTTCGACATCAGTAGACTCTACTACTCTGAGTGTAGTCTACATTTTTGACTTGGCTTCGACAGATGCTCGGTCGGCTCATAGGCAGGCTGTCTCTACGATTCTGGAAATGACTTCCTCAGCAGACTACGGCCCTGGGGAAGTTCTCATCGACACACTCCGATCATTCATCGTCTCTCCTGGTAGTCTACGAACTCTGATCCTTCATCGTCTCTCCTAGCAGACTACCAATTCATGCGAAGTATGCCCATCTCAAGTACATTTTACTATGTTTTAGCTAAAATTCATGTTAGTTTGCATTGTGTATACTTAAAGCTTCTTTTGGTGAAAAAGTTCAGGAAACAACCTAATTTGTGGAATTAGAGGGCATGAGTCGACTGGATGCATGAGGCAAGGCACAAGCTGTGGACAAAGGTTATGAGGATCGAGAGGATCAGGAGACTAAGCAGGCATGAACAAAGGAATGAACAGAAGGATAGAACAGTTGCGATAGCAGAACCAGGAATCTCAGTTACAGAAGCCGCGCGACAGGATAAGCTTGGAGACGCGCGCCCGCACGAGCACCCAACTGCACATCGTGACACACTCGCGCCCGTGCGAGGATTACACTGGGGGAGCGCACGGCTGCGCGCGATGCCTGACTAATGCTGAGCTGTTATTTTAATTTGAAATTTTTAAGGGTTGTAATATTTTTAAAACGATTGCTGACGGGTGTCATATGCATCACCTTGACTATTATTCAGTTTTTATGTATTTTTACATCGTAACAAGTGGTTTACTCCCTGGGAGAGATTTCAACGCAGGAGGAGGCCAAAACTCTTCTTTTCTACTTCTTTTTGGGATTTTCTACCAGAGGGGATTATTATTAGTATTTGCTAGATTCATATGAGGATTTGAATATTAATAGTGGATTCTATTCAGCTATTGGGTTTGATTGTTCTATCTTTCATCTTTTAATTGTTTGTTTATTAATCATGCTTAGATTTGATCCCATAATGGCTTTTGGTTCAGTTATGAACTAAACTCCATTATGGGATTCTAACGGATTTTAATATGTAGTTTGATTGCATGCTTGAATGCTAGATTTTTTTATATATCATATGGGATGTCTATCATGATTGTTTTGCATGTATGAATGCTTGATCACCATTCGTTTCAGTACTTGTATGAAATTGACAATGAACATGCAAGTATGGATTGTAATCATGATAGTATACATATATGGGGCTATTTTATATGACTTGTGTATTTCGTGAACCGAATATACATATATTGTTTCACTGTATGAGTTAGAATAAGGGCTTGTGTGACAACCCGATATTTTCTATAAAAATAAATCATAAATTTTGAGTATAAATTTTTTTTTATTTATAAATATGAATGATATGTGTCAAGGTAATATGTAATTATAATTATATGGTGATAAATAAAATTTATTTATTACAATAAGTATTGCAAATAAATTTATTTTAGAATTATTGATTATTATCAATTATAATTTTTATACTAATTAATTCCTTATTGGAAATGCTTTTATTATTATTTCTATGAAAGTATGGGTATATATTATTTAAATAATATATGAAATGATTTTAGAATAAATATTTATTTTAAGGTAAGAATGCATGAAAGGTATTATATAAGTATTTATGTGATGAATATAAAATATATTTATTACATGAATGATTATGGATAATTTTATTTTAAAATTATTGCTCATTATAAATTATATTCTAATAATAATTAGTTTTATAGTAAAAATGTTTTTAATGTGTATTTTCCATGAAAATATGATAATTATATTAATTGAATAATATATGATATGATTATAGAATTATTATAATAATTATTTATTATATGAAATTATTTTAGAATAGTTAAGTAAATTATTTTTACTTAATTAATAAGGTTATTTATGACAAATAAATCAGATATGAAATCCAAACCCTAATTTTGGGTTTTGATCAAGGAATAAGAATAATAATATTATATTATTATTTATCAGTGTTATAGATATGTGTGGTTATGTATGTAATGTTAATATGTGAAACAGTTTTATTATATTACGACTAAACTCTACTAATATTTTTATAAACCCTAGTAATATTTTGATAAACTCTAATTCTGGTTCTGGAATAAGGAAGGATGATAATATTATAATATTGATTATATTTTGATTTTTTAGTGCTATATATATGTACTGTACGTTTATGGATTGACAATGGTTGGTCAATTACGGTGTATTATGATCAAACCTTAGTAATAATGTTAAACCCTAATTTGATATCCAAATTAGAGTGCAAGATTGTTTTGTAAGTATGTTGTATAATTTATGGCATGTATTAAATGTATTAATTAGGTAAACCCTAATTAAAGTTCTAGAAACCTTAATAATTATTAAAAACCCTAATTTTAAGTGTTAAAACCCTAATTTAAAACTCAAGTTGAGTTCGACACTGTTATATAACTGTGTTATATGGTGCATGCATTTTATGTATTATATAATTTCATATTGATTAGGTAAACCCTAATTAATAATTTAGATTTCTAAGAAACCCTAATATTTATTTTATAAACCCTAATTTATTTAAATTGTAAACCCTAATTGTTGATTTGGAAAGTTTAATGCTAATTAGTGTATCTAAGACCTAATTAGTAAAGTGTTAATTAATTAAAAACTTAATTAACTAAGAAACCCTAATTTTGTATTTTAGAAACTAAAAATTTATTATTTTATTTACTTATTATATTTTTGTGCAAATCCTAATTTTGGAAATTCTTGAAATTATTTTTAAACCCTAAAATGGTCCAAACACTAAGCCCTAAATCAAACCCTAAATCCTAAGGGTTTGCCAAGATTACAATTTAGCCATTTAAATGATTTACTAAATGACATTTTTGCCCCTAATTGAATTATTTTGGCTAGAATAGGTTTTGACATTTAGGGGAAGTTGGTGACCAAACCCAACAACCCCATGTGATGATAAATGACAGCAACCAGCCTCTAGATGATCAGTTCATGCATCTAATTGTCTATATATATGGATTGGAGAGAGAAATTGCATTTTTACTCACTTAATTTGTGCAAAAACCTTACTCAACTCTCTCAAGCACCACACCTACGAAAATATATTGTATACCAGTCCCTTATTGAAGCCCCACGAAACCCCATACCAAATCAGTAACATAGGATCAAGGAATCGAGCAAGAAAGGTATAACCCTAAACCTAAAAATTCTGTCTATAATCGGTTATTTGATTTTGTGTTTACATGTTGGAATATGTTGTTTATAGATTATAGTGATGATCTGGGTTGGTAGAAAGTAGATGCATAACATCTAAGTCCTTAAATTTGATTTTTAAGAAAATCTGGAGAAAAATTTTTGAAGGTCTGACAGTGAATGTCAGGCCATATAAATCTTTGATCGTATATTATTTTTGTTGTTTTCAATTTTTAATTTGTAGCCTGGTATATGGTCTTTAATCTGAAAGTGGTAGAATGGCCATTTGATGTCTAGAATTATAGATATTTAAGGTCAAACAACATTGACCGAAGTTGACCGGTCGAAATCTGGGTAAACCCAGAAAACATGAACATAGTCTGACAATGTTTTGTAACAAGCTGATCTGTTAGACCTTTTAATGTTTCTATGATATTTTGTTTTCATGATGTAGCTGGTAATGTGGACTATATATTAATGTCTTATTATACCATAAACAATCAACAGATCAACATTTATAAGCGGTCAAAGTAGACCACTTGCACTGTTTTGGCACTTCTGGGAATTTCCAGAAAATTTGAAGAAAAGATTTCTGACATGGTTTGACCATGCCAGATCTTTCACATGTTTTGATGATATAATGTTTTGATGTTATGCAATTGTACCTTGATATATATTCTAGAGATTTGAACCTTTAAATGAAATAAAGCATGAACAGAACATAAAGTAAATCGTGCATGAAGGTGTTCACTTGAACTGTTGGGTCTCTGGGAAAACCCAGAAACCGTCTGTCAGAAGGTTTATGAGCTCAGATCTTCTTATGTGTTTGATGTATGATCTAGTTAATTGTTGATAGTTGTAGTACTACATACTGAGTACAATATCCATTCTTGAGATAGACTAAATCATGATCAGATCGCGTTTTTTAGCTGGTCAAAGGAAGCAACTCGAGCACTGACCTGTCAGTGTTCTTGAGGCTCAAGAACACCTACAGCGACGCTTTTTGTCGCTAAAGACCTACAGCGACGGTTTATTATTATTTATTTCCGGAAAATAATTAATAAATAGAAAAAAATAGTTTTTAATTATTAAAAATACAAAATAAATTATTAAAAATTATTTTAAATTCTAAAAATTAGTTTTTAATTATTTTAAATATATTTCATATATATTTAATATTTTTGGAGTATTAAAAGTATTTAATTTATTTAATTATAATATTAAATAAATTATTTAAAAATGATTTAATATTTGAAAAATCATTTAAAATTATATTAAGGTATAAGAAAATAATTTTAGTTATTTTTGATAACTTTTAATATTATGTAATAATTTTCATTAATAAATTAATATTAATGATAATTAAGTTATTTATTAAATAAATTAAATAAATGAATTAAAAATGATTTTATTAAATTAAAAATCATTTTAAATAAGAATAAGGTATTTAAAAATATTTTAAGTTATAAAATATAACTTTTAATATTTAAAGGTAAATTTCATTAATTAATTATTATTAATGATGTTAAAGTTATTTAATAATTATATTAAATAATTTAGTTTAAAAATGATTTTAATATTATAATAATCATTTTAAATGAAAATAAAGTGTTTAAAGATATTTTAAGTTATAAAATATAACTTTTAATATTTAAGGGATATTTTCATTAATAATTTAATATTAATGATATTTATTTAATGATTAATGATATTAAATTTATTTAATAATTATATTAAATAAATAGTTTTAAAATGGTTTTATTTATTTAAAAATTATTTAAAAAGGATATAAGTGAATTAAAAATATTTTAAAGTTGTAATTAATGACTTTTAATATTTAGATAATAGTTCATTAATATTTAAATATTAATGGTAATTATTTAATAATGATTTTAAATGTTTTAAAAATCATTTAAGGGTAATATTAATACGTTAAGAATATTTTGAGTTATTATACATAACTTTAATATTTTGGCAATGGTTTCATTAATAATTTAATATTGAATAAATGTTAATGATAATAGAATTGTTTGATATTTAAATCATTTAATAATGATTCTGATATTTCAAAAAAATTATGGTAAATGGTAATAATTATTTTATAATTATTATAAGGTCGTGAAAAATTATATGACTGTTATTTAATTAGTCTAAATGGATATTGAACAACTGTTTAGAATCTTAGACACGATAATTACCCGATAAAGCTGTCGGTAGACAGACATGTTTCAGAAATTGATCTGGACTTAGAAATTTAGTTAGTTAATTATTTTATTTGTGATTCAATGGTGAATAAAGTTGTGTGACAATGTGATTAGGAATGAGTTGATGTTTGTTTGTGATGCCATGATTGTGAAACATGTGTGATAAGGTGATTAGGTTATGTGCTGACTGCGAAATGCAGTACTATGTGTTAAGGTATATTATTCTAATCGAATAAATGATCTTATTAATGATAGGTTTCGGTATAACAGATAGATCTAAGTTGCGTAATTGTAAGCAGCGCATCAGGCAAGTATCCTAACTTTGCATTTTCTTTATGCATTGGACAAGTGTAAGAATGTTTCAAAGTTATATTATTACTGTACAGATTGTTAAGCCTATATTATATACGCCCATTGATTATCAACATGTTAGTATATGATAATTCAGTTATATATATTCTGTTCGTTAATTTCTATAAATGATTATACAAGTGTCCCCACTTGGATAATCATTGTATTTAATCACATGTTGATATACCTTTGATATACATATATGTTGAATTATATAAGACCTTTGTTATAAAAACTCGACAGATATGAACATCCCGATAATTGGAAAATTTTTATGCGCTACGGCGGACAAAGGATGAACGATAATATCGTTCTAGCAATGTAGTATTGATCAATACAGGGCCCATGGACTGTACACCCTCAGGCCCGTAAGCAATGCCGGTTTACAGATGAATTTCTGTTTAACCTTTTCAAAAATGAAAAACAATGTTCATAGTATGTCACAGAAACCCCATGTATAGTCAATACACATTTTCAAAAATTGGAGCGAGGGTTGTTATGTTATTGTTATTGATACAGATTACTTCACAACTATTGACTGGTTGTAGAAGAATATTATAAAGAAAACATTTAAATTCTTTCAGCTTATCTATATATATATATATATAATACTTGTTGGGCACTCAAATGCTCACCCTTGCTTAATTTAAATGTTTTCAGCTAAGTGTGAAGGACTGGAAAGCTCATGCCAAAACAAGTGAAAAGGAAAGCAAATAGGATTTGTGTATTTGTATCTTTTGTAATAGTTAGACTGTACTAAGTTAATGATATGTATTATATATCATGTAAAGAATGTAGTAAAGGTTGCGTACTTGGGATTAGACTCTGATAAATGTAAGTTAAGTTTAAAATTTATATTATTGTTATTATTATTAGTATTATTCCGCTCATAGAAATGGTATCGTGAAGTACCGAGTTCGGGTTTCAAGTATCCGGGTTCGGGGACTTTACAGGTTGGTATCAGAGCTATAGGGTTATAAACTTTAGGTGGGTTAGACCTTAGGCTATAACCTTAGAACATAGGGAAACGTTGAAAATACAAATAACTCATATAGAGTTTAAAGATAGATGAATTGAATAAATTCATCGTCAAACAAAATAAAAGATAACTTATATAAAACCTTTATGTGTTATGTGTATTTATTATTTGCTAGTCAAGATAATTTTTTTGTATAGCTGTTAGAAAAGAACAGAATTAGGATACCCTTAAGTCATAAAGAATAAGTCAACTTCTATGACTGAGCCAATATTAAAGCTAATAGCTGCAATAGAGGCTCACATTGAAAGCTACCTCAAAGAGGTGGTTATTTTGGAAAGTATAGTACGGGATCAAGAAACGTTAAGTATAACTGATAGGTAGAGTATAGCTAAAGGATTATAAGTGGTCAATGTCGAGTTCTTAAACTCGTATGTTTGTGATGAGTTCTTAAACTCATAAGGTATTGAAAGTTGTGACAAACTGGATATAATTATGTGTGAATGGATATTGAGGATAATGGAAAATAGATAGGTTATTAAGCAAATGATCGTTAGTGAATGTGTAAGGAATAGGTAGTATTAGTATTAGTTGAATAGGTATAGTTTTAGGTGGTATATATGATAGGTATGTTGGTGTAATGTAATGTTTTGTATAAGTTATGGCAGCGATTCCCGACTTTCGAGACACAAAGGGATAGCGGATGTTTAAAGCAGTGTGTGCTAAAGCATGTCAAGTAGTATAAATATGAGTTTATGTTGGTTTAATGGGATAAGTTGGTATAAAGATAGTAGATATTTATTGGTCACTGGTTATTACAGTAGACCGAGTTTTCAAAATCTAATATTTTGATTACATAATTATTTGAATAGAAAATTTCGTGTTATATGTCGAACAGATACGATATGGCTTAGAATGTAAGGTAATAAAGAATAATTTATGATAATGTCGTCAAAACGAAAAAGAAACCAAAGGATAGAAGGACCTGTAAACAAAGTTGGAGGACAACCAGACCTGACATCGAAATTTTGCGAATGCAGACGCTCAAGCTGTGCAGAACGGAATACCAGTCGCGGGAAATCAACTAAAAAAAAAATCGATCGACAAACTTCAAAGACTTCAAGAAAATCGTATCGCAATGATTTAGAAGATCAAATGACCTTGTAGAAATGTTAGTGATAGCTAGGATAACGGCGAGGCAACAGACAACTCCTATAACCTATATGATAAAAGAAGATAATTTCAATAAATAAGCCAGGAATGTGATTAAAAGAAAAGTTTGTGTGTGAAAAGTAAGGACAGAAGGGATATATATCTTTCCAAAATGTCCCAATCCAAGAATGTATAGTGAATGTGTTGTGTGCGAATCAATAAAGCATAAGGTGAAAGGCTGACCAAGAAAGGAAATGGAAACAAGGAATGCGAAAATGCTACAAGGCAGCAGAACATTGGCGACAACGGGACCAACTTCAACAAACAAACCAAAGAAATCAACCGCAAGCGTCTTTAGCGTGACTGTGGAAGATATCGTGGCAGCCGGGGATGCAACTCCAGGTATTACTCAAACCAATTTTTATTTTCTTATTATTTTCTTATATATAGTAAATTATTTTTATAAATTATTTTGAAGGAGGAATTTGAGTTCTCTTAGAAATCAAATTTCTGTTTAAAAGGATAGATAAGCTTTTTGCTGAATAGTTAAAGATCGGATCTATCAACCATGATCGAGATCTACTTGGAATAATTGTGTATGCTATGTACCCTGGTATGTATAGGTTTTAAAAGGTGATTCCGGGGACGGAATCTTTATAAGGGAGGGTGAATGTAACAACCCGATATTTTTTATATAAATAAATCATAAATTTTGCGTATAAATTTTTTTTTATTTATAAATATGAATGATATGTGTCAAGGTAATGTGTAATTATAATTATATGGTGATAAATAAAATTTATTTATTACATTAAGTATTGCAAATAAATTTATTTTAGAATTATTGATTATTATCAATTACAAGTTTTATACTAATTAATTCCTTATTTGAAATGCTTTTATTATTATTTCTATGAAAGTATAGGTATATATTATTTAAATAATATATGAAATGATTTTAGAATAAATATTTATTTTAAGGTAAGAATGCATGAAAGGTATTATATAAGTATTTATGTGATGAATATAAAATATATTTATTACATGAATGATTATGGATAATTTTATTTTAGAATTATTGCTCATTATAAATTATATTCTAATAATAATTAGTTTTATAGTAAAAATATTTTTAATGTGTATTTTCCATGAAAATATGATAATTATATTAATTGAATAATATATGATATGATTATAGAATTATTATAATAATTATTTATTATATGAAATTATTTTAGAATAGTTAAGTAAATTATTTTTACTTAATTAATAAGGTTATTTATGACAGATAAATCAGATATGAAATCCAAACCCTAATTTTGGGTTTTGATCAAGAAATAAGAATAATAATATTATATTATTATTTATCAGTGTTATAGATATGTGTGGTTATGTATGTAATGTTAATATGTGAAACAGTTTTATTATATTACGACTAAACTCTACTAATATTTTTATAAACACTAGTACTATTTTGATAAACTCTAATTCTGGTTCTGGAATAAGGAAGGATGATAATATTATAATATTTATTATATTTTGATTTTTTAGTGCTATATATATGTACTGTACGTTTATGGATTGACAATGGTTGGTCAATTACGGTGTATTATGATCAAACCTTAGTAATAATGTTAAACCCTAATTAGATATCCAAATTAGAGTGCAAGATTGTTTTGTAAGTATGTTGTATAATTTATGGCATGTAGTAAATGTATTAATTAGGTAAACCCTAATTAAAGTTCTAGAAACCATAATAATTATTAAAAACCCTAATTTTAAGTGTTAAAACCCTAATTTAAAACTCAAGTTGAGTTCGACACTGTTATATAACTGTGTTATATGGTGCATGCATTTTATGTATTATATAATTTCATATTGATTAGGTAAACCCTAATTAATAATTTAGATTTCTAAGAAACCCTAATATTTATTTTATAAACCCTAATTTATTTAAATTGTAAACCCTAATTGTTGATTTGGAAAGTTTAATGCTAATTAGTGTATCTAAGACCTAATTAGTAAAGTGTTAATTAATTAAAAACTTAATTAACTAAGAAACCCTAATTTTGTATTTTAGAAACTAAAAATTTATTATTTTATTTACTTATTATATTTTTGTGCAAATCCTAATTTTGGAAATTCTTGAAATTATTTTTAAACCCTAAAATGGTCCAAACACTAAGCCCTAAATCAAACCCTAAATTCTAAGGGTTTGCCAAGATTACAATTTAGCCATTTAAATGATTTACTAAATGACATTTTTGCCCCTAATTGAATTATTTTGGCTAGAATAGGTTTTGACATTTAGGGGAAGTTGGTGACCAAACCCAACAACCCCATGTGATGATAAATGACAGCAACCAGCCTCTAGATGATCAGTTCATGCATCTAATTGTCTATATATATGGATTGGAGAGAGAAATTGCATTTTTGCTCACTTAATTTGTGCAAAAACCTTACTCAACTCTCTCAAGCACCACACCTACGAAAATATATTGTATACCAGTCCCTTATTGAAGCCCCACGAAACCCCATACCAAATCAGTAACATAGGATCAAGGAATCGAGCAAGAAAGGTATAACCCTAAACCTAAAAATTCTGTCTATAATCGGTTATTTGATTTTGTGTTTACATGTTGGAATATGTTGTTTATAGATTATAGTGATGATCTGGGTTGGTAGAAAGTAGATGCATAACATCTAAGTCCTTAAATTTGATTTTTAAGAAAATCTGGAGAAAAATTTTTGAAGGTCTGACAGTGAATGTCAGGCCATATAAATCTTTGATCGTATATTATTTTTGTTGTTTTCAAGTTTTAATTTGTAGCCTGGTATATGGTCTTTAATCTGAAAGTGGTAGAATGGCCATTTGATGTCTAGAATTATAGATATTTAAGGTCAAACAACATTGACCGAAGTTGACCGGTCGAAATCTGGGTAAACCCAGAAAACATGAACATAGTCTGACAATGTTTTGTAACAAGCTGATCTGTTAGACCTTTTAATGTTTCTATGATATTTTGTATTCATGTTGTAGCTGGTAATGTGGACTATATATTAATGTCTTATTATACCATAAACAATCAACAGATCAACATTTATAAGCGGTCAAAGTAGACCACTTGCACTGTTTTGGCACTTCTGGGAATTTCCAGAAAATTTGAAGAACATATTTCTGACATGGTTTGACCATGCCAGATCTTTCACATGTTTTGATGATATAATGTTTTGATGTTATGAAATTGTACCTTGATATATATTCTAGAGATTGGAACCTTTAAATGAAATAAAGAATGTACAGAACATAAAGTAAATCGTGCATGAAGGTGTTCACTTGAACTGCTGGGTCTCTGGGAAAACCCAGAAACCGTCTGTCAGAAGGTTTATGAGCTCAGATCTTTTTGTGTGTTTGATGTATGATCTAGTTAATTGTTGATAGTTGTAGTACTACATACTGAGTACAATATCCATGCTTGAGATAGACTAAATCATGATCAGATCGCGTTTTTCAGCTGGTCAAAGGAAGCAACTCGAGCACTGACCTGTCAGTGTTCTTGAGGCTCAAGAACACCTACAGCGACGCTTTTTGTCGCTAAAGACCTACAGCGACGGTTTATTATTATTTATTTCCGGAAATTAATTAATAAATAGAAAAAAATAGTTTTTAATTATTAAAAATACAAAATAAATTATTAAAAATTATTTTAAATTCTAAAAATTAGTTTTTAATTATTTTAAATATATTTCATATATATTTAATATTTTTGGAATATTAAAAGTATTTAATTTATTTAATTATAATATTAAATAAATTATTTAAAAAATGATTTAATATTTGAAAAATCATTTAAAATTATATTAAGGTATAAGAAAATAATTTTAGTTATTTTTGATAACTTTTAATATTATGTAATAATTTTCATTAATAAATTAATATTAATGATAATTAAGTTATTTGTTAAATAAATTAAATAAATGAATTAAATATGATTTTATTAAACTAAAAATCATTTTAAATAAGAATAAGGTATTTAAAAATATTTTAAGTTATAAAATATAACTTTTAATATTTAAAGGTAAATTTCATTAATTAATTATTATTAATGATGTTAAAGTTATTTAATAATTATATTAAATAATTTAGTTTAAAAATGATTTTAATATTATAATAATCATTTTAAATTAAAATAAAGTGTTTAAAGATATTTTAAGTTATAAAATATAACTTTTAATATTTAAGGGATATTTTCATTAATAATTTAATATTAATGATATTTATTTAATGATTAATGATATTAAATTTATTTAATAATTATATTAAATAAATAGTTTTAAAATGGTTTTATTTATTCAAAAATCATTTAAAAAGGATATAAGTGAATTAAAAATATTTTAAAGTTGTAATTAATGACTTTTAATATTTAGATAATAGTTCATTAATATTTAAATATTAATGGTAATTATTTAATAATGATTTTAAATGTTTTAAAAATCATTTAAGGGTAATATTAATACGTTAAGAATATTTTGAGTTATTATACATAACTTTAATATTTTGGCAATGGTTTAATTAATAATTTAATATTGAATAAATGTTAATGATAATAGAATTGTTTGATATTTAAATCATTTAATAATGATTCTGATATTTCAAAAAAATTATGGTAAATGGTAATAATTAGTTTATAATTATTATAAGGTCATGAAAAATGATATGACTGTTATTTAATTAGTCTAAATGGATATTGAACAACTGTTTAGAATCTTAGACACGATAATTACCCGATAAAGTTGTCGGTAGACAGACATGTTTCAGAAATTGATCTGGACTTAGAAATTTAGTTAGTTAATTATTTTATTTGTGATTCAATGGTGAATAAAGTTGTGTGACAATGTGATTAGGAATGAGTTGATGTTTGTTTGTGATGCCATGATTATGAAACATGTGTGATAAGGTGATTAGGTTATGTGCTGACTGCGAAATGCAGTACTATGTGTTAAGGTATATTATTCTAATCGAATAAATGATCTTATTAATGATACGTTTCGATATAACAGATAGATCTAAGTTGCGTAATTGTAAGCAGCGCATCAGGCAAGTATCCTAACTTTGCATTTTCTTTATGCATTGGACAAATGTAAGAATATTTCAAAGTTATATTATTACTGTACAGATTGTTAAGCCTATATTATATACGCCCATTGATTATCAACATGTTAGTATATGATAATTCAGTTATATATATTCTGTTCGTTAATTTCTATAAATGATTATACAAGTGTCCCCACTTGGATAATCATTGTATTTAATCACATGTTGATATACCTTTGATATACATATATGTTGAATTATATAAGACCTTTGTTATAAAAACCCGACAGATATGAACATCCCGATAATGAGAAAATTTTTATGCGCTACGGCGGACAAATGAACGATAATATCGTTCTATCAATGTAGTATTGATCAATACAGGGCCCATGGACTGTACACCCTCAGTCCCGTAAGCTATGCCGGTTTACAGATGAATTTCTGTTTAACCTTTTCGAAAATGAAAAACAATGTTCATAGTATGTCACAGAAACCCCATGTATAGTCAATACACATTTTCAAAAATTTGAACGAGGGTTGTTATGTTATTGTTATTGATACAGATTACTTCACAACTATTGACTGGTTGTAGAAGAATATTATAAAGAAAACATTTAAATTCTTTCAGCTTATCTATATATATATAATACTTGCTGGGCACTCAAATGCTCACCCTTGCTTAATTTAAATGTTTTCAGCTAAGTGTGAAGGACTGGAAAGCTCATGCCAAAACAAGTGAAAAGGAAAGCAAATAGGATTTGTGTATTTGTATCTTTTGTAATAGTTAGACTGTACTAAGTTAATGATATGTATTATATATCATGTAAAGAATGTAGTAAAGGTTACGTACTTGGGATTAGACTCTGATAAATGTAAGTTGAGTTTAAAATTTATATTATTATTATTATTATTTGTATTATTCCGCTCATAGAAATGGTATCGTGAAGTACCGAGTTCGGGTTTCAAGTATCCGGGTTCGGGGACTTTACAGCTTGTACTTAAATTTAATATAGTTGGAATTTCACATAGATATATAGTGATTTTGGTTATATTGATGATTACATAGAGTCTATCATCTGTGGATGCTGTGTAAGTAGGTCTTAGTGCATTGAAAAATGGCTATGACTCTTTTAGTGCTTTTGGCTACTTTCTTCTGATAAATGAACAAGTCATGCATGATAGTGGTGATTAAATGAAATATTAAATGAAGTTAGGATCCCATTATTTCCAGATTTGATTAATTCCGTCGTTATTATCGTTTTAGTCATCATTTACGATTAGAGTAACAAACCAATCTTAGTCATTAGTTTGAGCATATTAATATAGTGATTTAATTAATGCATAATGATTTAAATTAAATAACTTTCTATGTGGGATCGATACTTTACTTTCTCTGTATTGCTTGCTGACACATGTATGCTTGCATGAGTTAGAGCTCTTTTGTTAAGACTAAAAAAGAGGCAACAAGTTTTTGGCGTCGTTGTCGGGGAAAGGCGTTTAATTTATTATTATTATCATTAATTTTAAGCTATATTGTATGACTTAGACAATTCTAGTCTAATCTCATTTCATTTTTTGTTTTTGTTTCAGGAATTTTGATAAAAAAAAATTGCGCACGCAGTCATCCAACCCCGACTTAACACCTGTTCAGGACAACATAAATAGGAGAGGTTGGAAAGCGAGTGTTCGTAGAAATTTACAAGCACAGTTAGAAAATACAACAGCTAATAAGGCAGCCGAGGCACAAGGAGAAGAGCAAAGAGAGGAGCATAGGGTTCTGAAGGAATATTCCATGCCCAATATTAATGGACTCCAGTCTAGCATCGTCAAACCAGCGATAGCAGCCAATACATTCGAGATAAAAATGGACACTATTCAGGTGGTACAGAATTCGGTGCAGTTTGGGGTGCCGCTATAGATGATGCGAATGAACACCTGTTGAGTTTCATCAAAATCTGTGATACATTCAGATACAATGGTGTGACAGAGGATGTTATCAGACTTAGGCTATTCCCATTCTCATTGAGGGATAAAGCAAGAAGTTGGCTTCATTCTTTGTCAGCGGGATCTATAATTACATGGAAGTACTTAGCACAGAAGTTCTTAGCTAAGTTCTTCCCAATGGCTAAGACTGCATAGATGAGGACAACTATCTCTCAGTTTGAGCAACAACAGGGTGAGTCCTTATATGAAGAATGAGAGAGATATAAAGAAATGCTGAGAAAGTGTCCACATCACGGTATGCCAGATTGGATGGTTATCAACACGTTCTATAATTGATTAGGATGGTAGTCGAGACCGATTGTAGATGCAGCTGCAGGAGGGGCATTATATGCAAAAAGATATGAAGAAGCATATAACCTTATCGAGACAATGGCATCGAACGATTTTCAAAATCCTACATCTCGGATGTCATAACCCAAAGTTGCAGGTGTGTTGGAGGTAGATGTTATTACTTAGTTATCAGCACAGATGGCAGCCATGGCAAAGAAGATAGATACTTTTGCAGAAGGTAAAACAAAGACAGTTGCCTTCGTATGTGAGATTTGTGTGGGGTCACACTCGATGGATCAATGTGTTATCAGCTCAGAGTCAGTTCAGTATGTGAATAACTACAGGAAAGATCAATGACAGTTTCAGAATACATATCACCCCAACAACCGAAATCATCCAAACTTCAGTTGGTTAAATAACCAAAGGAATCAACAGAATCAGTTTCAATCAAATAATCAGTTTCAGACACAACCAACGCAGTCACCGTTTAATCTTAGACCACCTTTTCTGCCGGGATTTTCTCAACAACAATAACAATAACATCATACTCCAGCTACACCTCAGCAAGAAAAAGAAATAAGAAATGGAGGAGATGATGATGAAATATATGGCAAATACAGAGGTTATGATCAAAAGCCAAGCAGTGGCTATTAAGAATCTGGAAACTCAAATGGGGCAGATGGCGAACATGCTTACTAACAGGCCCCAGGGTTCATTACCAAGTAATAAAGAGACAAATCTAAGAAAAGAAGGGAAAGAACAGTGTCAAGCAATCACATTAAGATCTAGGAAAAACATAGCAGATACTGCAAGTCGCGCGCCCATGCCTGTTGCACAAGAGGAGGCTGCGCGGCCGCGCGAGGCAGAGCAGTCAGCTGCTAAGAAAAAAATCTAGAAAAGTATGAGGTTCAGAAAGAAGACGAAGATAAAGCAGGTTCATAGGAGAAGCATAAGAGTTCAGTACCACCAATTCATCCTCAAGTTCCGTATCCACGAAGATTAAATAAGAAAGGGGAAGATAAACAATTCAGTAAGTTTCTGGAGGTATTTGAAAAGCTGCAAATCATTATACCTTTCGCCGAAGCATTAGAACAAATTCCAAGCTATGCAAAGTTTATGAAAGGTATACTATCAAGGAAAAGGAGATTAGACAAATTTGAGAAAGTAGCCTTGACAGAAGAATGCAATGCAGTACTTGAACAGAAGTTACCTCCGAAGTTGAAGGATCCGAGCAGTTTCACAATCCCGTGTACAATTGGGAAGATGAATTTTGAAAAATATTTGTGTGATCTTGGGGTAATTATCAATCTGATGCCTTTATCATTGTTCAATCAATTGGGATTACTGGATCCAAGGCCAACAAACATTTCTTTGCAGTTAGCTGATAGATCCATCACGTATCCACGAGGAATTGTTGAAGATGTATTAGTGAAGGTGGACATATTTATCTTTCTGGCTGACTTCAATATTTTGGATTACGAGGAAGACAAAAATATACCAATCATACTGGGAAGACCATTTTTAGCCACAGGAAAAACTCTTATAGATGTGAAGAAGGGGAACTCACTATGCGTGTTCATGTTCAAGAGGTCTCCTTTAATGTCTTCAAAGCTATTAAGTTTACAACTGATGAAGAAGAATGTTTCCTGGTTGATTTGGTGGATCAGGTCGTAAATGATGAAGTAGAGAGTCGAGTGGATGATGAACCCTTGAGGAGTGTAATTGCTAAAAAATCAAATTTGGAGGATGAGGAACTTGACAAACTTATGCAATATTTGGATACCACTCCACAAGTTAGAAAATTCAGAACACTTGTTGAGCCATTGACAAAAGCGGGAGAATCCTCAGTAAAATTAAAGCCATCTCTTGAGACACCTCCAGAACTTGAATTAAAACCACTTCCAGAACATCTTAGGTACACATTTTTAAATAAAGATTCAAAGCTAACTGTGATTATTTCTTCTGCATTAACATCTATTTAGGAAGAAAAACTGCTACGAGTGCTTCGAGAGTTCAAATCAGCTATTGGCTAGACTATAGCGGATATCAAAGGGATCATCCCTTCATTTTGCATGCATAAAATCCTTATGGAAGATGAAAGTAAGTCGTCGGTTGAGCAACAAAGGAGACTTAATCTGATAATGAAAGAAGTGGTTAAGAAAGAGGTACTAAAATGGCTGGATGCAAGCATAATCTATCTGATCTCAGATAACTCATAGGTGAGCCCAGTGTAGTGTGAACCAAAAAAGGGTGGCATAACCGTAGTGACTAATGAGAATAATGAGTTGATCCCAATACGAACAGTGACAGGGTGGAGAGTATGCATGGACTACCGCAGGCTCAACAAAGCTACAAGGAAATATCATTTTCCACTCCCATTCATTGATCAGATGTTGGACAGATTAGTAGGTCATGAGTACTATTGTCCACTGGATGTATATTCGGGTTATAATCAAATAATGATAGCTCCAGAAGACCAGGAAAAGACTACTTTCACATGTCCTTAGGGTACATTCACCTTCATAAGGATATCTTTTAGGCTGTGCAATGCTCCAGCCACGTTTCAGAGATGCATGATGGCTATATTTTCAGATATGGTGGAGCAGAATGTGGAAGTATTTATGGATGATTTCTCAGTCTTCGGGGACTCGTTTGATCTATGCCTTGAAAATTTGGTGATGGTTTTGAAGCGGTGTGTTGAAATAAATCTAATACTGAACTAGGAAAAATGCCATTTTATGGTACAAGAAGGAATCATACTGGGACACAAAGTATCAAAGAAGGGACTCGAGGTAGATAGGGCAAAGCTGGAAACTATAGAGAAATTGCCACCACCTATTTTGGTAAAAGGTGTTTGCAGCTTTCTGGTACATGCAGGTTTCTACCGCAGATTCATCAAAGACTTCTCCAAGATAACTAAACCACTATGCAGTTTATTAGAAAAGGATGAGCATTTTAACTTTGATGAGGCTTGCGTCTCGGCATTTGAGCACCTAAAAGGGAAATTAACATTAGCACCAATTATTACTGCACCATATTGGGAATTGCCATGTGAGCTGATGTGTGATGCCAGTGATTATGCCATAGGGGCTGCTTTGGGGCATAGGAAAGAGAAGATGTTTCATGTTATTTATTATGCCAACAAGACCCTTAAAGATGCAAAGTTGAACTACACCACCACGTAGAAAGAGTTATTACCAGTGGTGTACGCCTTTAATAAATTTCGAGCATATTTGATCGGTATAAAGGTGATAGTGTATAAGGATCACGCCGTAATTCGACATTTAGTGGAGAAGAAGGAAGCAAAGCCTCGGTTGATTATATGGATTTTATTACTTCAGGAATTTGATTTGGAAATCAAGGACAGGAAGGGCACTAAAAACCAAGTGGCGGACCATTTATCTTGACATGAGAATCCAGAAAGGGAGACAGATGACAAGGTTTTAATCAATGAATCCTTTCCAGATGAACAGTTGTTTGTGGTTAAAGGGGAAGTGCCATGGTTAAAGGGGAAGGGCACATTTGCGACGGGACTCACAAGGGCCTTGGCCAAAGCTTTTACGCAGCAAGGAACGACACTAGAGTGGCCTCAAATCGGAACAGCAGAGCCATATTCACCACCAGATTCACAACCCGAGGAGGGTGGTACCACCGATAATTAGGGGAGTTTGTTGTTACCCTTTACCTTCATTCAATGGGGCATTGAATATTATAAGTTTGGGGGTATTGGGGAGTAGTGTAGTGCATGAAATTTTGCATGATTAGTTTAATTCTTTAGTTTTTGCATGATTAGTTTAATTCTTTAGTTTTAGCATGATTAGTTTAAGTTTTGTAGTTTTTGCATGTTTAGTTTAAATTTTTGCATCATATAGTTATTTTTGCATATTTTTGGACTCTATTCTTTACTTTCATGTTTAGTTTGCATATCTCACAATTCTTGCTGTATGGAAAGTCTAGTCTAGCCAATGATGACAGTGAAATTTAAATGATTTTTGAGTATTTTGGATACTATGTAGTTGAGATATAATGTTTCACACAATGCAATTCATAATGCTGTTTAAAGGCTTTCGGTGTGCACGAATGTTTTCACAATCACTTGTAGGTATAAGAAGTATGTGTTGCATTGCTCGATAGAAAATGTAGTTTTAAAAAGGGAAATATGTGAAAAGTGATTTTAGACTGTATAAAACATTGATGTTTAAACTTTGGGAAAACATAGGTATGTTATGTAGAAAAAAAGAAAACAAAAGAAAAAGAAAAATAGTAATAACGTGGCTAGTCCTACTTCGGGGCCCTGGCTAATTGAGTAAGTACGCCCGAGGGGATTGTCTCTACACCTAGCGCCTTAAGGTCTTTAATGGTCTGGGAGTCGTTGGTTGAAAGCTCGCTAAGGGGTAGCAGTGTGCCTAATGGAGTAAGACATTGCACAGTCATGTTAAAAAAAAGAAAAAACAAAAGAAAAAAGAAAAAGAAAAAGAAAAGAAAAATAGCAATAAACACCGCGAAAAAGTGCGAAAGTCGCCCTCGTTAGTAGAAATAATGCAGTTAAGCCCATTGTTGAAGCTTAGTTTATTTTAAGATGTTGGAATAGTCTTAGTTGCATATATATACATAAGTCTTGATTTAAGCTATAATTTTCTGTTTTGAGCAATATATCATGAGTATTCTATTCCTAAATTAAGTTTTGGCTAACACAACACACACACACACACAACATCTCTATAGAATTTGTGAATTATCTGAGTGTTTAACATTATGCCTGCAGTTTGGTTTGAATATATATTTTTGAATCTAGAAAAAATTCGCTAAGGCAATTTAGACTGAGTTTCTATGATAGTTGGAATAATGTGAGATGTAAGGCCCCCAAACTCGGGTACTTGAAACCCGAACTCGGTGCTTTATGATACCATTTCTATGAGCGAAATAATACTAATAATAATAACAATAATATAAAAGTCAAACTTAATTTACATAATTATCAGAGTCTAGCTCCCAAGTACGTAACCTTTAATACATTCATTACAACCCATGATAGATAATATATGTCATATTGTCTTAATAATATCAAACTATTACATAAACTGCCAAATATCTTATTTTGTTAGCTTTTCTTTTCCTTTATTTCTACATGAGATCTCTGGTTCTTCACACTTAGCTGAAAACATTTTAATTAAGCAAGGATGAGCATTTGAGTGCTCAGCAAGTAATAGCAATTATATATATATAAGCTGAAATAGTTTAAATGTTTTCTTTATACTATCCTTCTACAACGATTCAATAGTTATGAAGTAATCTGTACCAATGATAATAATATATCAATTCTATACCAAATCTTTGAAACTACGTACTGACTATAAATAGGGTTTATATGTCATACTATGAACATTGTTTTTAATTTTTAAATAGGTTAAACAGAAATTCATCTGCAAACCGTCATAACTTACGGGCACGGGGGGTGATTAGCCTGTTATGCCCTGCATTGATCAATACTACATTTAAGAACGAGGGTATCGTTCACTCTGTCCGCCTTGGGCGCATAAAAGTTTTCCCGTGTTGGAATGTTCATACTTGTCTGGGTTCCAAATCAAAGATTTTATCTTGTTCAATAATAATCTATAATTCAACATATATGTATATGGGTAATTGACAAAGGTTTATCAACATGTGATTAAATACAATGATTATCCAAGTGGGGACACTTGTATAACTATTTATCGAAATTAACGAACAGAATATATATCTGAATTATCATATACTAACATGTTGATAATCAATGGACATATATAATATAAGGTTAATAATCTGTACAGTAATAATATAGTTGAGAAACATTCTTACTCATGTCCAATGCATAAAGAAAATGCAAAGGTTAGATACTTGCCTGATGCGCTGCTTACAATTTGTAATTTAGATTTATCGATTATCTCATGACCTATCATTAATAAGATCGTTCGTTCGATTATAATAACATACTATAACACATAACACTGCTTAATGCAGTCAGCATATACCCTAATCACATTGGCACATACGTTTAATAACCATTGAATCACAAATAATCACTTATATCTAATCCATTTATCTAAGTCTAGATCAATTTCTGAAACATGTCGGTGTACCGACAGTTTTATCGGGTAATTATCGAGTCTAAGACTCTATTCTGTAACTCAATATCTATAAGTAGCAGTCATATTATTTTTAAATGACTTAATATAATTGTAAAACATTTATTATAATTTATCATGAATTTTCAAACATAGGAATCATTATTAAATGATTTAAATATTAATCAATTCTATTATCATTATATTTAATTAATATTAAACTATTAATGAAATCATTTCCAAAATACTAAAGTTATTTATAATAATTTAAAATACTTTTAAAGTATTTATATTACCCTTAAATGATTTTTAAAATATTTAAAATCATTTTTAAATAATTATCATTAATATTAAAGTATAAATGTTTTATTTATCAAAATATTAAAAGTCATTAAGTATAACTTAAAATATTTTTAATTCATTTATATCCCTTTTAAATGATTTTTAAATATTAAAACCATTTTTAAAATATTTATTAAATATAATTATTAAATAAATTTAATATCATTAATAATAAATTAATAATTATTACTATTAAATTATTAATGAAATTATCCTTTAAATATTAAAATTTATGTTTTATAACTTAAAATATCTTTAAACACTTTATTTTCATTTAAAATGATTATTATAATATTAAAATCATTTTTAAACTAAATTATTTAATATAATTATTAAATAACCTTAATATCATTAATAATAATTAATTAATGAAATTTATCTTTAAATATTAAAAGTTATATTTTATAACTTAAAATATTTTTAAATACCTTATTATTATTTAAAATGATTTTTAATATAATAAAATCATTTTTAATTAATTAATTTAATTCATTTATTAAATAACTTAATTATCATTAATATTTATTTATTAATGAAATTTATCATAAAATATTAAAAGTCATTAAAAATAACTTAAAATATTTTCTTATATCATGATATAATTTTAAATGATTCTTCAAATATTAAAATCATTTTTAAATAATTTATTTAATATTATAATTAAATAAATTAAATATTTTTAATTTTCCAAAAATATTAAATATTTATGAAATATATTTAAAATAATAAAAAACTAATTTTCAGAATTTAAATAATTTTTAATAATTTATTTGGTATTTTTAATAATTAAAAACTATTTTTTTCTATTTATTAATTAATTTCAGAAAATAAAATATTGTCTGTCGTTAAAGGTCACCTATAGTGACAAAACTGTCGCTATAGGTGTTCTTCATGTTCTTGAGCATTCATAAGGCAGTTTCGTGAGTACCACTTTGACCATTTATGAAACGCTACTAAATTTGTTTCTGGACATGTTGATGGTCCGATAATGTAGTACAAGTACAGGACTACATGATCCAACAGACAACATCATCAAAACATGCTTAACTAACGAGATCTGGAGCCTTGAACAAGCTGTCAGAGTTGTTCTTCATTTTCTAGGTTACCCAGAAATGAAGAACAGTTTGACTGGCTTGTTTTGGGCTTTCACAACTTGTTGATCTTGTAATGTTTTTGTTCTTTAAAACATGGAGTATGTAACCAACATAACAAGAAAGAGATTCATTACATAAAAGCAACAAAACAACAACCAAATAACAAGATCTATGTTGGTCAAACCCTATCAGAGATCACGTTCTTGAGTTTCTGGGTTACCTAGGAACTCAGTTCGTGATCATCTAGCCTGCTTTGACCAGCCATTGACTTTCCTCCATATGATTCTTAGGATATTATAAGGCATGAACATGTAGTACAAATATCAAGCTATAGACTAGATACAACACAAACAACAAAACATAAATACACTATAAGATCTGACCGGCTTAAAAGCTTGTCAGGCCGGTTCTTGGTTGTTTCTGGGTTACCCAGAAGCTCCCGGTCATGGTCGGTCAACTACTTTTGACCGTAAATAACTTCTATTCTAGACATCAAATGACCTTGAGTCCACTTGCAGATTACAGACCACAATACAGGCTACATGTAACAACTTAAAAACAACACAAATCATAAACGATCAATGATATGTGGCCACTGACATTCGTTGTCAGACCACAGAACCAAGTTTTTCCAGATTTTGCAAAAAATTAAATTCGAGCCTATAGATGTTATGGATCTAACATCCATCAACCCAGATCATCATTATACACTACTAACAACATATTCTAACACTCAAACATAACATCTAACAACCGAAATTTGGACAGATTTTGAATTTGGGTTTAATACCTTTACTTAGATCGATCTTGATCTTAGGCTTCTGATTTGTTATAGCTGATCGTGGGGCTTGTTTATGGAACTGATTTAGCTTATATTTTTGTGAGTTTTGGGTTGAGAGAAAAGGCTTGGGTGTTGTGTACAAAAATGGCTAGCAAATGATTTTCTCTCTCCTTTAATCTATTTATAGAACATAGATGCAATGTATCTATCATGCAAGGTGTCAATATGGATAAGGATTGGTTGTTTTTACACACATGGGATAAACACAAGTGATGAGTCATGCAATTCTAGAACACTCCATTTTTAAATAAAGGGTAATTTGGTCATTTGTATTGTTATTTTAAGGGTATACTTGTCCATGGTGCTTGAATCTAGGTTTTAATCCCTAGATTTTAATCCTTAAGGTATCCCAAATAATTTCTAGGGTTTTAAGGATTAAGATTAAAGTTCAATAAAATTTTAATTAGAACATACTAAATCAAATTTAGGATTTTTAAATAATTAGGGTTTCCAAAACATTATTAGGGTTCTAATCATTATAATTTTAATTACTAATTAGGTTTACCTTAATTAGCAATAAAATCTATCATACGCGTTATTATCCACATTAACACAATTTTTGACTAATCAAAATCTCTAGTTTAGGTTTCCAATTAAGGTTTCTAATTATTAGAAATTCAAAAATAAACTAGGGTATTAAATTTACAATTAGGGTTTCCTAATTATCATAACATTATATAACAAACAACGAAAATCATATAACACAGTTATATAATAGTCTTAAACTCACAATTCACAGTTACCAAATAGCTTCGAACTCGTATTCGTGTTTTAAATTAGGGTTTCACAGTAAAACTAGGATTTGTCATATAACACCATAATTGACCAAACATTATCGGTCCACGTATACAGTACATATTTATAGCACTGAAAAATCAAAATATAATTAATATTATATTATTATTCTCATACCTTGAAAATAATCCAAAATTAGGGTTTGGATTCCATATCTGATTTATTCTTCCTATTTAACCTTAATAATTAAGGTAAAATAATTAACTTAATAATCTGTACTAAAATTCATATAATAAAATAATTATTATATTTATTCTAAAAATCACTTCATATATTATTTAAATAATATATGATTATATTTACATGGAAAGTAATTAATAAAAACATTTCTACCATAAAAGTAATTATTATAAGAATATACTTTTATAATAATCAATAATTAAAATAAAATTATTTGTAAACATTTATGTAATAAATATATTTTTATTTACCACATAAATATATATACACAATATCTTGTACAAATCCTCATCCTTAAAATAATAATAAAAAATTTATACGCAAAATTTCTTATTTATTCATATAGAAAATATCGGGTTGTTACATTAGATTAGTTGCATCATAATTTAGTTGCATAGTTATATAGTTGCATTTTCATTGTTCATTAATTTGTATTGCTTGAGGGCAAGCAACGGTTCAAGTTTGGGGGTATTTGATAAGTGGGTTTTATACCTACTTATGGAGTACCAATTCATGCGAACTATGCCCATCTCAAGTACATTTTAGTAAGTTTTAGCTGAAATTCATGTTAGTTTGCATTGCGTATACTTAAAACTCCTTTTGGTGAAAAAGAGCAGGAAACAGCCTAATTTGGTGGAATTAGAGGGCATGAGGCGAATGGATGCATGAGGTAAGGCACAGCTGTGGACACATGCTATGAGGATCGAGAGGATCAAGAGACTAAGAAGACATGAACAAAGGAATGAGCAGAAGGACAGAACAGTTGCAGCAGCAGAACCATGAATCTCAGTTGCAGAAGCTGCTCGGCCGCGCGGCAGGACTAGCTTGGAGACGCGCGCCTACATGAGCACCCAGCTGGACATCATGACATACTGCAAGTCGCGCGCTTGCGCGAGGATTACGCTGGGGGAGCGCGCGGCCGGGCGCGATGCCTGACTAATGCTGAGCTGTTATTTTAATTTGAAAATTTTAAGGGTTGTAATGTTTTTAAAACGATTGCTGACTTGTGTCAGACTCTTCACTTTGACTATTATTCAGTTTTTTACGTCTTTTTACATCGTAACTATGGTTTACTCTCTGGGAGAGATTCCAATGCAGGAGGAGGCCAACACTCTTCTTTTCTACTTCTTCTTGGGATTTTATACCAGAGGGGATTATTATTAGTATTTGCTGGATTCATATGAGGATTTGAATATTAATAGTGGATTCTATTCAGCAATTGGGTTTGATTGTTCTATCTATCATCTTTCAATTGTTTGTTTATTAATCATGCTTAGATTTGATCCAATAATGGCTTTTGGTTCAGTCATGAACTAAACTCCATTATGGGATTCTAACAAATTTTAATATGTAGTTTGATTGCATGCTTGAATGCTGGATTATTTTACATATCATATGAGATGTCTATCATGATTGTTTTGCATGTATGAATGCTTGATCACCATTCGTTTCAGTACTTGTATGGAATTGACAATGAACATGCAAGTATGGATTGTAATCATGATAGTATATGTATATTGGGTTGTTTTATATGGCTTGTGTATTTCTTGAACCAGATAGACATATACTGTTTTACCGTATGAGTTAGAATAAGGGCTTGTACTTAAATTCAATATAGTTGCAATTTCACATAGACATATAGTGATTTTTGTTATATTGATGATTACATAGAGTCAATCATCTGTGGATGTTATGTATGTAGGTCTTAGTGCATTGAAAAATGGCTATGACTCTTTTAGTGCTTTTGGCTACTTTCCTGTGATATGTGAACAAGTCATGCATGATATTGGTGATTAAATGAAATATTAAATGAAGTTAAGATCCCATTATTTCTAAATTTGATTTATTCCGTTGTTATTATCGTTGTAGTCATCATTTGCGATTAGAGTAACAAACCAATCTTAGTCATTAGTTTGAGCATATTAATATAGTGATTTAATTAATGTATAGTGATTTAAATTAAACAACTTTCTTTATGAGATCGATACTTTACTTGTTCTGTATTGCTTGTTGACACATACATGCTTGCATGAGTTAGAGCTCTTTTGTTAAGACTAAAAACAGAGGCAACAATAGTCCTTGTAAATTATTTCCTTTTAAGGACTTTACAAAGCTATTTTACTTATGTAGGATCATACTTGTTCAATTCTTTCTAAGTCCTTGTACACATGATTCTATTATCTATCAAAGGACTTTACAGCTTTTTCTTAATGCAAGCATACTTAAATATACATTCATATATATATATATATATATATATATATATATATATCATAATCAAATCATATATAAATAGGAATAACATTCACATGCTTATTCTTGACAATCTCCCCCTCTTTGATTATGACAAAAACAATAAGTGCATATGCATGTTATGAATGAATCTTTTATACAGTGAACATCTGTATTTCTAAAACAGATAATCATGAATGTCATTTATAATGATGTGGAATTTAATACACTCATATTTACATCCTTGATCCAGAACATACCTAACTAGTTAGAGATGTACCTCTTTGGCTCCATGTATGTTTCCAGGATGTCTATTGATCAACTAATCATCTGTTTGATCTTCTTGTTACTGCTCCCCTTGGGATGATGACCTTCTTTCTTTGCTTTGCTCCCCCTCAGATGCATGCTCCTTTATTCCTTCTAGCACCCCCTCAGCTTCTGCATACATTGGCTCATCAATCTTTGGCTCCCCCTCGGATGATGACTTTGCCTCTTCTTCTGATGTCTTCTTCTTTGACTTCTTCTCTTGTTTAATCTTCTTGCTCCTCCTTGAATGCCTTTTGCCCTGCCTCTTTCTATGCCTCTTTTTCTCCCCCTTTTTGTCATTAATCATTTGGGAGAGCTGCTCCATGTTGGTCATGACCTGCTCATTAGGTAAGAGGAGTTTCCAACTTCCATTTTGAGTTCTTGTTGGCCTAGCTCAATTTTCACTGAGAAAAAGTGCTTCACGTCGTCAATCTTGTCAAAGACAGCTTGGATGTACTTTTCATTGACCTTCTATGCTCGTAGAGTTTATGCCTTCTGATCATTCATGACTTTCAGATAGATGTTATCTCTCTTTGAGTTTGAGAGATACATCAGTCATAGTAGCTTGAAGTTTGTTCTAGAATGAATTATCTCCTGCTGCCGTCAGCTACTATGACTCTTCAGTGAATAGAGATATTTTCTCAATCAGTTTATCAAAATTTTTCATCAGTTCCTTCTCTACAGATACTTGATCATCTGGTTTAGCAGTCTCATGTCGAGCATTAGATTAAACTCTATGATCTGCATCCTTGGACAGATTATTGAAGGTTTTGAGAATCTGAAGAATCGTTGAGTTCCAATCACTGGTTGAGGATGAAGGAATGTCATATAGCAGTACTTGAGCTGACGGAGGTTTCTGATTTTGACCTTAAACACCATCAGTAGTAGAGTGAACAGACTCTACGATCATTTCCTTGGTCATGTTCCTTCTTCCTTGAGAGTCCACTCTACGATCATAGGGGATATAGTGATTTCCTGCATTGCGATAGACTTTGAAGTGGGGCTGGTTGGTGATCATCTTTGTAGAAAAACTCTTTACCGTTGCGAAGTTTTGTGCCACCAGCTCCATGCTTGGAAAATGAGAGTAGTACCAGCTGAAGTAGCTTCCATCTCTTTCAGTATGGGCCTTTAGCCATGGCATCCACTGGAAGAACCATCACATAAGCAAGTCATCAAGATAATAGAGAATGGTCGTGCAGTCTATCTCCATGTTGTTCCAGTTTTTAGCTATATCAAAGGTAGTCATTTTTACCACCTTGAGCTGCTCATCTCCATAGTTCACCCATCTTTCTGGTGGAGCTTCTGGTGGTTCATTCGAGATTTCTACCACTATTCTCTAGGTGAATTTTGCTGGAGAGAGGACAAGATAGAATTATGGTTCCTCTGATTCCTGATTTTTAGAATTGGAATCATTCTCCATTTCTTCTCTCTTGGAGCCTGAACTATCTTGATCATTTCCAACAGTGAATCCTTCTTGCTGCATTTCATTTCCATAACCTTCTTCAGTAATATCCTTTTCTGATTCATCTTCTTCAGCACTTACAGCCTCATCATCACTTACTTCAATGACAACATTGGAGTGATCGTTTCTCCTTCTAGAGGCAAATTTGGCTTGTAGTCTGTAGCTTATCCTTCTTCTTGGAGGTTGAGTTTTTGGAGAGTCGGACTCTTCTTCCTCTTCAGACTCAGAAGCTTTTGGTTCAACAGATGAATTTCCTTAGGGTTTAGCAAGGGTAGGGGCAAACCCTTCTTCTTTGGACTCATCACCTTTTGAGCCATCATGGGGGCTTTCAGGATTTGAATGGGCATGTTCTTCTTCTTTAGAAACAGCATCATTTGACCCATCATTTGGACTTGTTGGGGCATTTGCCTTTGGGAATTGAGTTTGGTCGTCTTGAATCTCTTCTTCATCAACAGAGTGACTAATCTGAGGATTAGCCACTGGGCTTGAGCATTCTTCTTTATCAGTAGATGCTGCATTTTCATTCATTAATCCAGCTTCACCTTCATTGTTGGATTTGGTCTGTGGAGACTCAATCTTGAGATCGTCGATTCCCTTTGTTTCTTCTTACTCTGCGTTCTCCTCTTCATCAGATTTGCCATCTTTAGAAACTGAGGCTGGTTTGTTTACCACCTTAGCTTTCTTTTGTGATGGTCCTTGAAGCAGTCTGTTGCTTTTCCTCTTGGTGGTTTCTGCAGTCAGGATTCTTTCTTCTTCAGCCTTGTCTTTGGTGGAGAGACTTCTTGGTGGGCCCTTGATTTTCTTCGCACCTCTGGATATCTTCCTGGCTGGTGTGGTTGCTGCTGGTATAGAGTCATTAGAGTCAGAGCTTTCTACCTCTTCTATTTTCCTCTTTTTTGCAAAGGCCTTGCTGCTGCTTCCAGTTATCAGTCTTATGTTCTCCTTTGGGGTTTTCTTCCAATTTATAAACAATTGTGGAGCCATAACTTTGTGAACATTAAGAGGTTCTCCCTCATCATCCTTGATTCTTCCTCCTAACTTCTTCTTTATCACAATACTCAGCAGTCTTCCATGAAAGACCTTAGTCAAGGGTTTATCTTTAGATTTCTTCATCTTAGACTTTTCCAGCCATTTTGAGATTTGATCTAGTAGGATAACCCCAAAGTTAATTTATCTTTTCTGAACTATTGCTGACATAATCTTCAACTGCTGATCAAGCACAGTATCATGTGCAGTATCCTTGCTTAATATGCATTTTCCCACTATCTCTACAAGAAACTCGAACTCCTCTGGAAATTCCTTCTTCTTATGTCCTTCAAACTAGGGTTTTTTTGGTACCCCATGATCTCCTTTGCTCGTTCCGTATCGATATCATCAAGGCTCTTCAGTCATTGGTCAGGAAAGCCTAAGCATTGATTGAGGTCAGATGATTTCAGCTTTAGAGACTGACCTTTGACCTTAGTAGCAATGCTTCTGGACTTTATGGAAGCATTTGAGTAGAACTCTTTAACTAGGTCAACATATACTCGAGTGCTAGGCTCAAGGCATTCTGAGAATCCAGCTTTCTTTACAAGTTCAAGAATTTCTCTGAACATCTTTTCGAATTTCTCAAACGACATGGTTCCGAGCTGAATGCCAGTGATTACTCACCAGTTTTCCATTAGAGCAGTTCGAAGAATGTGGGTATTTGATTCAGAGGGGTTTACGAGAGATGGCTGATTGTGATTTGGGCAAGATTCTGGAAGGTTAATTGATTTTGGCTTTTGAGAGGATTCTAGGGTTTTAAAATTGGAAGGAGAAAGGTTCGATGGTTTCTGATAACTATGTGCAGATTTTGAATTAGTCTTAATGACACTTCCTTCTAACTCTGTATTATCAGTGACGTGTCAACCAATCATTGGTTGCACGATGCCCCATAATGAGCTGTAACTCCCCATAACTTTTCAGTTAGATATTTTTTTCAAAATAGTAGACGTTTTATTTACTTGGATTGATCGTTAGCCTCTTTGGTTCGTACAGTGGCATTGTAAGGAAGCTATGGACTCTGCATTTTCCTTGTTAACTCAACGATCAACTTTTAAGAGATGCTGCAGTGGATGGTTTTGATATTTATCCTCATTTTGATGCATCATAGCTTGATCACTGATATATTCAAACATATCTCCTCACTTTGAATGGTTGAGCAATTGTCCCACTTTCCAAGCTCATTGTGAACAGGAGTACCCTTTGGTAGGAATGCGATCGTCGAGTTGTCTTCTACGATCACTAAGGTTGCACTGCGATCGTGGTGTTCTCTTTAACCTCGAATCTACGATCGTTGACAGACTTGGTGTAACGACCGAGAAATTGGGATCTTATTATCAAATGAATTTATTAAATTAAATAATAATAAAATCATATTCTATGTGTTATCAAGATGGTTGTCATTGTATAACCTATTGATGTTAGAATGTCGTAGTATTTGAGCTACGTTGATAAATTAAAGTGTTTGAATTTCCAAGACGAAAATAAAAATTTTCCAAGAAGTTTTGCCAAAAAACACTATTCATCGGTATTTGCTCAGTATATAATTTTGAGTTTCTGAGAAATACGTAATGATGGAATAACAAGGTAAGATGGATTATGTAATAAAAATCTAGTTATGGAAAATGTAATAATTCGTTTGTGGACTTAATTTATAAACGTTAAAGAAGACGAAATAGTATTGAATAAGTAATAATGTAGGATACTTTGGCATTGTAGGGATTAATGAAAACGAGTATAATACTAGGTATTATACGAGTTTTTATGAAGGATGAAATATCATATATAAATTCTATATGAATTAGAATACGAAAATAATACCTAAACTATATGTATATGTATTAAGTAATGTTAATGGACTTGGAAGATTGGTTAACAATTATATTCAAGTCCAAGTAGATTTAAAATGTTAAGGCCCAATCATAAATTAATGAACCAATTAGTGTTTATTAATGCAAAGCCCAAAGATTGATTTAATGTAAGTCCAAATTAGAATCCATGAGTTGTATGACCAATGCGGCAAACCATATCATTATGGTTAATATGTGGTGATCAAGTTAAGAGTAATGGCCAAGACTTAATATGTGATAACCAAGTATTACGAGTGATGACCAAGTATTAAGAGTAATTACCAAGTTAAAGGAGTAATGACCAAGTGTAGGATAAAAGTTGTGCTAGCCAAGTAATGAATAGTAAGGAGGTGGCTTAAGGAGGTGGGTGATTTAATGACTAAACTACCCTAGCTTTGCAACTCCTATAAATATAGGAGGCTTACAAGCCATTTAACAGTTGTTCAAATAATCCAACATTTCAAAAGTGCTTAAGTGTTAGAGAGAATAAGCTACCAATAAGTCATTCCATAAGTAAGAAGAAGAAGCAAGCTACCTTATCAAGACTACACAAAAGTAAGACTTCTTCTCTATTATCTTCTATCTCTACCATGATAGGTTGATAAGAAAAGATGGATTAAGAAACATGAATGATAAGAAGCAAGAAGAATGAATAAGTCATGAACTTAAGCCACATAAGTTGTCAATAAGTCATTTGAACTTATAAAAGTTATAAACTTATTATAAGTTAACCTTGAATGTTAAGTATAAAAATTATGAACTTGTAAAAGGTTTATTAATAGAAGTGAATTAAGAACTTATATGATTATATGTATCAACTATACATAAGTAAAGTTATATGTGAAGAACATGTAAAGTATGATGATTAAGAAACTCTAATTGTCATAACATATGAAAAATCAAATCTTAAATAGTTTATAATTTGACAAGTTGTAAGCTCATAAAGAATCAATCAAAATCCAACAATGAATATAAGTTGTTGTATTAAGTATGTTAAGATGTTCACATGATGAATGAAGTTCATTTGTAATGTTGAACAAATCATAAGAATGAAGAATTGCCGGAAATTGCACGATTGGACGATAAACGTCGAATTCGTAAAATTCTCGGAATGGAGGTCAAATTTGGTGTTTGATCATGAAACCATTGTTTTCCAATAAAGACAAGTCATATTTGGCATTTAAGAGTTGTAAACTCGAAAATGACCGGATTCTGACTTAGAACAAAGAAACGATCGTTAAATGTTCACGAATGTTTAACGTTTTCGTTAAAAATGAACCAATAGGTGAATTTTTAGCAAACAAAGTCAAATAGAAAAAATTCTTGCATAAACATGTAGATTACGTAATTTGTGATCCGTAGGCTTTTGAACGAGCCAATTCAGACTTATAACGAAGAAGTTATGCGTCTGATAAGTTCACAAAAATTTAAAACTGAAATTGTTTTCTGGTGCACAGAGTTGGCGCCGCGGTGCCAACCCTAGGCAAAACGAGTCGCGTCATAGCGCGAAATAGTGTTCGAGCACACTGTAAGAGTTCATCGTAGCGCAAACTATAGTAAAATATGTAGTGCCGCAGCGCCATGTACAGTACCAAAATCCTCTAGAGAGTGGCGCCGCAGCGCGACCCATTAAGAAAGGACTCGCGCCGCAGCGCCAAGTCCGGGACAGTGATGCTATAAGCTCGCGCCGCAGCGCGAGATGTAATTATAAAGATGGCGCTGCAGCTCCAGTCTCAGAACAAGGATAGTAATGAAGATTTCTAAGTACAAAGAAAGAATAGCTAATTGATAAAGAAGTAAACACAACTTAATGAATATAATGTAACATTGTTAAACCTTTAGGATGTTGTATAAAGGTTGAGATAACCTAGTCGAATAAAATGAAAGGATAATGATAAACCGGAACGAATAGTAACTTAATCTAATACACACTTAGATTGAAATGAAGGGTATGATATAGTTATATACATACTTGATTATATGTGACCTAATGTAGGGCATTATGTGATCATGTATTGTAGAGACTTGAATTACTTGAACATAAAGTTAATATACCGTAGCAGACGCTAAAGGCAAGTATTCTAACTCTTGTCTCAGTTCAATCTGAACAAGTTTTTGAGGTTCATGTATTCTTTCGCATGAATTGAGGTATGCTGAAGTTAAAGCCAACTCCTTTGGCTAGACTTGATATAGTGATAATCTATTCATGTATTATCAAATGTTTCTATCTTTTGTCAACTACTTGATATGTTTTTCAAAAGAAGACTGAAATGTTAAACAAATGTTTTGTCTGTAAAACGACAGGCACGTGAGGTTTCCAAATGCTTAATCGTGCATACGTTTAATAGATGTAGTGTTGATCAACATAGAGTACAATAGGCTGATCACCTAGAAGTGCTCGTAAGTAATATCGGACTTACGGACTTGCTTTTGGGTTGTCCTTTTCAAATAAATAATGAATACTCGAGTTCTTTGACCGGAGTGAATGTTTTACTAAATATTGTTATTACTGTAAAACATTTTGAAAGAAAAGATGGAGTTCTATTTTGAGTTATCAATAGTACTTCATAACTATTGTTCAGTAATTGAAGATATACGATTTGTATGTTTCAAGCATGTTGTTATTAAATTGTTATAATTGCTGAGCTAGTTATGCTCACTCTTACTTGAACCATATTAATGCATCTAATACTGAACGTCCCGAAGGATCGAAAAACAATAAGGGAAAAGCTAAGGCAGATTACTAAGCTGTCTTGTAATAATATAGGTCTATTGTTGTAATGTAACTGATATTATAACAAATAACCTGTGTAATGGGTATAGAACCTGGGAAATATAAATATTAATTTAAATATATAGAAGTTATGTTCGTTCTTTAAGACTTTTCAATTGAATGAATGTATGAATGTTGTACAGTATAGAACCATCTGTCGGGTTGGAAGATACCCAGATTTAGGGACGCTACAAGTTGGTATCAAAGCCTAGGTTATAAAAAAACTTAAGGGGGAAAGTAGAACCTTAAGTCATAACCTTGAGAAAGAATAAAGAAGTAAAAGATGGAAAGTAACCCTATAAAAATGCATTATATTATGTTATGTATTTCTATTATTTTATTGACGTGTACTAATTAAACTATATTGTTTTATTGTAGATGTCAGGAGAAAATGATATGTATAGAGATATACATGTAGTGAGCGAGGATTCAGTTAATCGGGTAGAGATTCTACCAAATCTCGTAGTAGTAGAACTAGAGTATTTAGACTACATGTCTATATTTGATGGCATGCTAGAAGAGGAGGTGGACGTGATGTCTTTTGACCATGTTCCACCTAGTGAGGAAATGTCTACGGGGGAATCAATGAAGGTATTGTTTATGTCGGTATTGGATAGGAATGTCCATTACTACCAAGAGGTTAAGGAGTTGAAAGAGGAACTCCAAGCTGTCCGTGAGGACAAGGCTAGCATAGAGGGAATGTGGGAAGAGGAGCATGATGATAGAGTTCTATCTAAGGACAAGTTCGAGAGATGAAATGTGAAGTCTTCGAGCTCAAACAGGAGCTAAAGACTAAAAAGAGGAAGTTGGAGAGGATGTCCTATATACATAGAAGTTCTCATATAGATTTCCAGCAGCAGGTAGCTGGATATCAGATAGAAGCAGGACAGACCCGATACACTATCAGTAGAGATGTTATTGCCGGTCTGGCCAGCAAGGATTTCGAGAATGCCCTACGACAGATGCAGTCTAGCAATAGCTAGAGTAGATTAGATATGTACATATTATGTATCTAGTGGTGACGTAAAACCCTCTTTTGTATAACAAAGGGTAGTCTTTTGTAAATAATTTTTGGAAAGTAATTGCGGGATGGTAATGTAATCAGCTAAGGTTGAGTAATGTAAACAATGTAGTGTTAAAACTACAAGTTATGAATCAATATAAGTCTTTCTATTGAATATGTTGAGTAATGAGTATGAGTTGTTGTTTGATTACAAATAATAACAAACCAACAAGAATAAAGTATTAATGAGGTGTTATTTTCTTAACAGCAAACTGCCGCCAAGAAGGAGACAACCAAATCAAGGCGTGAATGTTAACCAACCGGAGGGTGGTCCGGTTAATCCAATGCATGAGTTTGTTAATCTTTTAACGGCTGCATTTAATAGAATGGGGACTAATGTACCCGTGATTCCTGGAGTAGTACGAGCTACTACTTTTAAGGATTTCAAAAGTGTAGGTCCGCCGGAGTTCAAAGGAACTACGGACCCTATAGAAGCCCAGACATGGGTAAAAGAAATCGAGAAAGCATTTGTAATAGCAAATGTTGAGGAGGGTCAAAAGGTTGTCTTTGCAACCTATTTGATGAAGGGAGAGGCCAACTTCTGGTGGGAGGCAAACCAGGCTAGGGCCGATATAGGAAACCTAACGTGGCAGAGGTTCAAGGAGATTTTCTTCGAGAACTATTTTCCCACGAGTATGCAAGGGAGGATGGAGATGAGGTTTCTTGAATTGAGACAAGGGGACATGACAGTTCCCCAATATGCTACCAAGTTTAATGAGCTGGCATAATTCGCTCCACATCAAGTGGACACTGAAGTGAGAAAGGCTAGAAGGTTTGAGTAGGGCTTGAAACCCTGCCTCTATAGCCGAATCTCTGTGTTCCAAAGTACTTCCTTTGGAACCATACTAGAAAAGGCAATAATTGCCGAAGGTGGGAATGAGGCTCTCAGCCAGTACCACAAGGATAAGAAAAACAAGGGCAAGGTTGATGGAGGAACCAAGACCGAGGGAGCCAGTGGAAGTGGCAACGGTCAGAAGAGGAAGGGCTTTAACTCTGGGAATATCGGGAAGACTCACTTAGGAGTCTATCTCAAAGGAAAGGCGGTTTGTTATAATTATGGACAGAAAGGGCACATTTCTCCTACCTGTCCCAATCCGAAGAAAAATCATTGATGCTTTGTATGTGGATCAACTGACCACATAGCAAAGAACTTCCCGAAGAAGGGGACAGAAGGAAATAAGGGAACTAATAGTGGTAAGTTAGCTATTAGTGGTCCAGCTCAGCCGGGGAAATCAATGGCCCGCACTTTTAATATGACGGTCCAAGATGCGGTGGCATCAGGGGATGTGGTTGCAGGTATTATTTCGATCAACAATATAAATGTATACGTGTTATTTGATTTAGGTGCTACTCATTTGTTTATAGCATGTGATTTTGCTAGACAACTAGAATTATTTCCCAAAAAATTGCATATACCTTTGAACATTAAGGTAGCAAACAAAGAGATAATTCATGTTGAAGATATTCATAGGAGTTGTTGTGTAAATATACGTGGTTATAAATTATTGGTAGATTTAATACCGATAAAGTTAGGGGAATTCAACTTAATTCTCGGGATGGATTGGTTAATTAACCATGGAGTAATTATAAATTGCCAAAAGAAATGTGTGAGAATCAGGACGTTGAAGCAACCTCCTGTAGTATTTTACGGTAGTAAATTACCGGGACGTCCGTGTTGCCTTCGATGACACAAACTGGAAAACTCTTAAGGAAGGGTTTTGTAGGTTACATATGCCATGTTGTTGATACCTAGAGAGTGGGAGCAACCATGGAACAAATACCTATAGTAAACGAATTCATGGATGTATTTCCAACTGAGTTACCAGGTTTACCGTTGGATAGGGAGATCGAATTTGTGATAGACACTGTGTCAGGAACGACACCAGTCTCAAGGGCACCGTATCGTATGGCGCCTGTGGAAATAAAAGAACAAATGGTTCAGCTACAAGAACTATTGGACAAAAAGTACATTCAACCAAGTGTTTCACTGTGGGGAGCACCGTTGTTGTTTGTCAAGTAGAAAGACGGATCGTTAAGGCTTTGTATCGACTATCGGGAGTTGAACAAGTTAACAATAAAGAATAAATACCCATTGCTCAGGGTTGATGATCTCTTTGATCAATTGAAAGAGGCAAAGTATTTTTCTAAAATAGATTTGCGGGGGGTATCATCAGTTGAAGGTTGGGAAGGAAGATGTACCAAAGTTTGCATTCAGGACTCGTTATGGTCATTATGAGTTTCTAATAATGTCATTTGGGTTGACGAATGCACCTGCTGCATTTATGGATATGATGAACAGAGTGTTCAAATTATATTTGGACAAGTTCGTTGTGGTATATATCGATGATATTCTAGTCTATTCTAAGACGTCAGAAGATCATGCTGAACACTTAAGATTAGTGTTGGAGACACTAAGGAAGGAGAAGTTATATGTGAAATTCATAAAATGTGAATTTTAGCTGGAAAAGGTATAATTTTTAGGTTATGTCATTGACCAAGAGGGGATTTCAGTGGATCCAGCGAAGGTGGAAACAGTAATGAATTGGGAACAACCGAAAATACCGACTGAGGTACGGAGTTTCCTAGGGTTAGCAGGGTACTATCGAAGATTTATCCAAGATTTTTTGAAGATAGCTACCTCGTTGACTAATTTAACAAAGAAGACGGTGAAATACGTATGGACAGATAAATGTGAGGACAGTTTTTAGTAACTGAAGAAAAGATTAAGTGAAGCTCGTGTTTTGTCATTAACAGATGACATAGGAAATTTTGTAGTATATAGTGATGCTTCGCATAGAGGAATTGGTTGTGTTCTTATGCAGTATGGCAAAGTCATTACGTATGCATCTCGGCAGTTGAAGGATTATGAGAAAGTTTATCCTACTCATGATCTGGAACTGGCTGCGGTAGTGTTTGCCCTAAAGATATGGAGACATTATCTTTATGGAGAAAATGTGAGATATATACAGACCATAAAAGTCTAAAGTATATCTTCACTCAGAAGGAGTTGAATATGAGACAGAGAAGATGTCTGGAGTTAATATAGGATTATAATTATGAAATCATGTATCACCCTGGAAAGGCCAATGTAGTTGTCGACGCCTTAGGTAGGAAGGGTCGGGAAAAGTTGTCTATATTAACGGCTCAAAATGAGTTAATAACAGAGATGGCTAGGATGGAAATAGAATTAAAAATGCCGAGTGATTCGGGGCATTTACTCTTTGTGACAGAGATGCAATCTACCATCGTAGAAAGAGTTAAGGAGGTACAACTCAAGACGGACAAGTGTAACCAAAGGAACAAACGATTATCCGAGAAGGAAGATGCTAAGTATAGTCTTGATAATGAGGGATTATTAAGATTTGAGGGATTAATTTGGGTTCCGAATGAGACAGAATTAAAGGAGCAATTGTTACAAGAAGCTCATAGTTCGAGGTACTCGATACATCCTGGTAGCACTAAGATGTATCAAGACCTTCGACAGAGTTTTTGGTGGCCAAATATGAAGAGAGAAATAGTAGAGTATGCGAGTAGGTGTTTAACTTGTCAAAAAGTTAAGGCCGAAGATCAACGACTCAGTGGCTTAGTAAAGTCATTGGAGATTCTAGAATGGAAGTGGGAGCATATCATGATGGACTTTGTGGTGGGACTTCCGACGACGCATAAAGGGTACGATTCGATTTCGGTAATAGTGGACCGGTTGACGAAGTCGGCTCACTTTTTGCCAATTAGGGTCAAGTATAACTTAGACCAGTTAGCTAAACTTTATGTTAAGAAAATTATTTCCAGACATGGAGTACCAGTATCGATTGTGTCAGATCGTGATCCACGATTCACATCGAACTTTTGGAGGAGTTTGCAAGAAAAGTTGGGAACACAACTGAAGTTAAGCACAGCTTATCATCCACAAACTGATTGGCAGAGCAAGAGAACAATTCAGACATTAGAAGACATGTTGAGGTCTTGCGTCATGGATTTCAAAGGTAGTTGGGATGATCACCTACAACTAGTAGAGTTTGCGTATAACAACAGTTATTATGCAAGCATAGGCATGCCGTCGTACGAAGCTTTGTATGGAAGGAAGTGCAGAACACCTTTGTGTTGGGATGAGGTGGGAGAAAGCCTGATGCTAGGACCAGAATTGGTGCAGTAGACAGCGGATGTGGTGAAGTTAATTCAGATACGTCTCGTCACAGCTCAGGACAGACAGAAGAAGTATGAAGACTCGCATAGAGTAAGTCTAGAGTTTGAGGTGGGCTCGTATGTGTTTCTAAAGGTATCTCCCTGGAAAGGAAAGATACACTTTAGAAAGAAAGGAAAGTTAAGTCCAAGGTTTATAGGACCTTTTGAGGTGTTAAAACGGGTAGGAGAGGTAGCTTATATGATAGCATTACCTCCAGACTTAGAACGAATACATAACGTATTTCACGTATCTGTATTACGTCCATATAAGCCAGACTATAAGCATGTGATCGAGTATGAGCTGATTCATATCGAGAAAGACTTAACATATGAAGAGTCGTTGTTGCATATCATTGATAGAAAGGAACAAGTTCTGAGGAACAAGGTAATACCATCAGTAAAGGTATTATGGAAGAACCACGATGCTGAAGAAGCAACGTGGGAACAAGAAGAAAAGATGAAGAAAAATTTTCCTCATCTATTTGATTAAAGTAAAACGAGATTCTGGGTACAGAATCTTTATAAGGGGGGAAGAATGTAACGACCGAGAAATTCGGATCTTATTGTAAAATGATTTTATTAAATTAAATAATAATAAAATCATATTCTATGTGTTATCAAGATGGTTGTCATTGTATAACCTATTGATGTTAGAATGTCGTAGTATTTGAGCTACGTGGAAGAATTAAAGTGATTGAATTTCCAATACGAAAATAAAAGTTTTCCGAGAAGTTTTCTGAAAAACACTATTCATCGGTATTTGCTCGGGATATAATTTTGAGTTTTGGAGAAATACGTAATTATGGAATAACAAGGTAAGATGGATTATGTAATAAAAATCTAGTTATGGAAAATGTAATAATTCGCTTGTGGACTTAATTTATAAACGTTAAGGAAGGCGAAATAGTATTGAATAAGTAATAATGTAGGATACTTTGGTATTGTGCGGAGTAATGAAAACGAGTATAATACTAGGTATTATACGAGTTTGTATGAAGGATGAAATATCGTATATAAATTCTATATGAATTAGAATACGAAAATAATACCTAAACTATATGTATATATGTATTAAGTAATGGTAATGGACTTGGAAGATTGGTTAACAATTATATTCAAGTCCAAGTAGATTTAAAATGTTAAGGCCCAATCATAAATTAATGAACCAATTAGTGTTTATTAATGCAAAGCCCAAAGATTGATTTAATGTAAACCCAAATTAGAATCCATGAGTTGTATGACCCATGCGGCAAACCATATCAATATGGTTAATATGTGGTGATCAAGTTAAGAGTAATGGCCAAGACTTAATATGTGATAACCAAGTATTAAGAGTGATGACCAAGTATTAAGAGTAATTACCAAGTTAAAGGAGTAATGACCAAGTGTAGGATAAGAGTTGTGCTAGCCAAGTAATGAATAGTAAGGAGGTGGCTTAAGGAGGTGGGTGATTTAATGACTAAACTACCCTAGCTTTGCAACTTCTATAAATATAGGAGGCTTACAAGCCATTTAACACTTGTTTAAATAATCCAACATTTTAAAAGTGATTAAGTGTTAGAGAGAATAAGCTACCAATAAGTCATTCCATAAGTAAGAAAAAGAAGCAAGCTACCTTATCAAGACTACACAAAAGTAAGACTTCTTCTCTATTATCTTCTATCTCTACCATGATAGGTTGATAAAAAAAGATGGATTAAGAAACATGAATGATAAGAAGCAAGAAGAATGAATAAGTCATGAACTTAAGCCACATAAGTTGTCAATAAGTCATTTGAACTTATAAAAGTTATAAACTTATTATAAGTTAACCTTGAATGTTAAGTATGAAAATTATGAACTTGTAAAAGGTTTATTAAGAGAAGTGAATTAAGAAATTATACGATTATATGTATCAAGTATACATAAGTAAAGTTATATGTGAAGAACATATAAAGTATGATGATTAAGAAACTCTAATTGTCATAAGACATGAAAAATCAAATCTTAAATAGTTTATAATTTGACAAGTTGTAAGCTCGTGAAGAATCAATCAAAATCCAACAATGAATATAAGTTGTTGTATTAAGTATGTTAAGATGTTCACATGATGAATGAAGTTCATTTGTAATGTTGAACAAATCATAACAATGAAGAATTGCTAGAAATTGCACGATTGGACGATAAACGTCGAATTCGTAAAATTCTTGGAATGGAGGTAAAATTTTGTGTTTGATCATGAAACCATTGTTTTCCAATAGAGACAAGTCATATTTGGCATTTAAGAGTTGTGAACTCAAAAATGACCGGATTCTGACTTAGAACGAAGAAACGAGTGTTGAACGTTCACGAACGTTTAATATTTTCGTTAAAAATGAACCAATAGGTGAATTTTTAGCAAACAAAGTCAAATTGATAAAATTCTTGCATGAACATGTAGATTACATAATTTGTGAACCGTAGGCTTTTGAACGAGCCAATTCAGACTTATAACGAAGAAGTTATGCGTCCCGGAAGTTCACAAAAATTTAAAACTGAAATTGTTTTCTGGTGCATAGAGTTGGCGCCGCGGTGCTAACCCTAGGCAAAACGAGTCGCGCCGCAGCGCGGAACAGTGTTCTAGCACACTACAAGAGTTTTCCGCAGTGTGAACTATAGTAAAATATGTGGCGCCGCAGGGCCATGTACAGTACCAAAATCCTCTAGAGAGTGGCGCCACAGCGCGGCCCATTAAGAAAGGACTCGCACCGCAGCGCCAAGTCCGGGACAATGATGCTATAAGCTCGCGCGGCAGCACAAGATGTAATTATTAAGACGGCGCCGCAGCGCTAGTCTCATAAAAAGGATAGTAATGAATATTTCTAAGTATAAAGAAAGAAAAGCTAATTGATAAAGAAGTAAACACAACTTAAGGAATGTAATGTAACATTGTTAAACCTTAAGGATGTTGTATAAAGGTTGAGATAACTTAGTCGAATAAAATGCAAGGATAACGATAAACCGGAACGAATAGTAACAAAATCTAATACACACTTAGATTGAAATGAAGGGTATAATATAGTCATATACATACTTAATTATATGTGACCTAATATAAGGCATTATGTGATCATGTATTGTATAGACTTGAACGACTTGAACATAAAGTTAATATATCGTAGCAGTCGCTAAAGGAAAGTATTCTAACTCTTGTCTTAGTTTAATCTGAACACGTTTTTGAGGTTCATGTATTCTTCCGCATGAATTGAGGTATGCTGAAGTTAAAGCCACCTCCTTTGGCTAGACTTGATATAGTGATAATCTATTCATGTATTATCAAATGTTGTTATCTTTTGTCAACTACTTGATATGGTTTTCAAAAGAAGACTGAAATGTTAAACAAATATTTTGTCGGTAAAACGACAGGCACGTGAGGTTGCCAAATGCTTAAACGTGCATACGTTTAATGGATGTAGTGTTGATCAACATAGAGTACAATAGGTTGATCACCTAGAAGTGCTCATAAGTATTATCGGACTTACGGACTTGCTTCCGGGTTGTCCTTTTCCAATTAAGAATGAATACTCGAGGTCTTTGACCGGAGTGAATGTTTTACTAAATATTGTTATTATTGTAAAAAAATTTAAAAGAAAAGATAGAGTGCTATTTTGAGTTATCAATAGTACTTCATAACTATTGTTCAGTTATTGAAGATATACGATTTGTATGTTTCAAGCATGTTGTTATTAAATTGTTATACTTGCTGAGCTAGTTATGCTCACTCTTGCTTGAACCATATGAATGCAGCTAAGACTGAACGTTCTGAAGGATCAAAAAAGGATAAGGGAAAAGCTAATACAGATTACTAAGCTGTCTTGTAATAGTATAGGTCTATTGTTGTAATGTAACTGATATTATGAAAAGAACCTATGTAATGGGTATAGAACCTGGGAAATTTAATATTACTTTAAATATATAGAAGTTATATTCGTTCTTTGAGACTTTTCAATTGAATGAATGTATGAATGTTGTGTAGTATAGCACCATCTGTCGAGTTGGAAGATACACGGATTTGGGGGCACTACACTTGGTCCTTGAGATGAGCTTTACTAAGTATTCCTTCTGGGTCAAGGTAACTCAGGAAGGGCCAACCTCTTAGAGTGAACTAAGGGTCAGGTTTGTCCCAGAGGCGCTTTTTAGATGAAATACTTTAAAAGTGATTTACAGTGATATCTCATTCGACCTTTTCTGGTGGGGAGGTCCTCTACCACCTTTAGACAATTGCATTTTCTATAATCGTGGTGTCCTCCTACTCTTACACTACGATCGGATGTTTGATCGCAGGCACTCCACGATGTTGGGTTGGGTGGCTGATAGGTTACCAATAGTACATTTTGAGATGTTCCTACTGACAATGGATCTTCATTTGGTTCATCAGTCACAAAGTTTTAGGAATCTATAGTTGGTACATTTTTTCATAGTATATCTTAGTTCTGTTGTTTCATAACAGATCACTGCTCCCCCATTGTTGACGCTGTCTTCCCAGGTAGATGTGATTCCCTTTACTTTAGGATCATTTGAAGGCAGCCTTGCATATCTCCTTTTGACTAGAATCACAATTATCACTTAGATCTCCTTGTATCGTAGGCATGGATATTTTTAAGACTGATCATTCTACGATCATTTGACAGCACTATGAACGTAGTTTTTTTTGACAGTCTTGTGTGTGTGAAGTTCTGCTCCCGTAATGAGTTCCTCTTGACTGATGCTCGATAATCCTCTGATGTGAGCTTCTTTGAGGATTATTCTCATATAGCATGCTTTGCCTAATTTGAGCATATAAGACCCTTTTCATCTTTGTTTGCATGGCCTGCTTCTATATACAGATTAGCAACCATATGGGCTTCATTCAGGTTAGCTCAGCGGGTCTTCAAGGAAAGGCTTAGACATATAGAAGTTTTCTTAGAATTATTTCTAAACAGTCCTTAGCCTTCTGCTGGTTGAGTCTTCTTGATTGAAGTTTTTTGCTTCAGCATTCCTTAGTGTGGTCAGACAGACCAAGCACCTGCATGTTAGATACATTTCTATTTTTGGTACCCATAATTAAATGGGTCCTGCTAGGTTAGTTTTCTAAACCCATGTTCCTCATATTTGGATAATCATCACATTTATCACCAACTATCATATTCATGCATGCAACTAGTTTTAGATAATACATTTTGAGATGTATAAAGGTGAGTGTGTGTCAGAATTGTCATTTTCATAACACACTATTTCTCTTTGATGGTTTCATCGTTTGCTGGGTTATGTTCACAATGTTTGAGTGTTCACAGAGTGAAAATTAACTCTACGATTTATGTGTATCTTGTTGATTCATAGAGGTGATCAGTTTCTACAAATCATCAAAATATACTTGTAGAACTTGATCATACTCTATGGGTTATCAAATACTTAGAACATAGATTTGTACATATATACTAACCCATCAGCAAAGATTACTCCACATAAAAATTGATTTAACCTTTGATATACTTATGACCTATTTCAGATTTCTTTCAAGATGTCATCTTCAACCTAAAACTTGGATGGAGAGAAAGTTTGTAGGCATTTGAGTTTCCATCCTCACGGTACTTTCTCTCTTCACCTTTTAGATAGATTATAACTCTTTGATGGAATACTGTTATAGTTCATAAGGAGGTGAATTCATGATTAACACATTTATAATAGTGATGAACCGTACCTTTTTTTTGTCAGTTACTTAACAGTAATTTATATTTAATATAATGAGTTTAGGCATTGATGTGCATAGCTTCATATTTGCTCCTAACAGCTTGTTACTCTTGGTGGCCTATAATCAATCAGTCGTGGTCTTGAAGATGCAGACTAGAAGAATCTCAACATCTTTAGTTCTTTGACATCCTTCAGTTTACAAAGTTTACATCCAGCTGCTGGTTGGCCAGACACAAGTTTGAGAAGTTCTTCTTTTTTCTCTGGATAAGCATTTCTTTGCATGTATAGCCTTTCCATCTTTCCAGGCTGGTGGATGTTTGTCTCTTTTCTGTGTATGTCTCTTGAGCTTTCTAGCCTGGTCGTCAGACTACAAGATTGACTATGAGCAAAGATTGGTCTTGTTGATATGTCAGTCAAGAACATGTACCAATCTGAGCAGCTTCAGGTGTATATACACATTTAACATGTACACAATATTTCCAACGTATGAGCTCATCTGCATATAACAGGTGACTTACTACTAAACTAAGTTTAGAATAATTTTTGTGTCAAGGATCAAACTCAAAGCGATTACCTTTTGAATATAGCATGAGAACCTGCTCTGATACCAATTGTTAGTTCTCAGTAGGCACAATAGATCTAGAAGGGGTGTTGAATAGATCCTTTTTCAAATAATTTTCTGGTTTATTTTGTATTTCTCATAATTTAGTATATGACAAACATAAAAATCTTTTCAAGCATAGCAGAATAAGTAAAAGATCCCCTTTATTGATATATTCGTAATCATACATACATTGTTCGTAGAGTAAGTTCAATAGTAAGCAGTTAAAATATACATAGCAATTATAACAGTTAATAGACATAATGTAAATGACATAAGGTAAAAGACACAAGGGGTTTTAAGTGGTTCTGAGACTCAAGCTCCTAATCCACTCTTCTGCTATCAACTAGTAGGATTTCCACTAAAGAAGGGCATCACCCTGAATCACCAAGATTCCTTTAAGGCCAGCAGCCTTGGGATTTCAATTCACTAAGAACTCTTCAAGGCCAGCAGCCTTGGAACTTCTCTAGTTCCCCCGGAACTCTTCAAGCCCAGCAGGCTTGGAACTTCATTTAGTCCCTCCAGACAAGGATCCCTCAGGCCTTGGCTTCCCATAGTAATTAGAGTATTCCCATGATGGACACCAAGATAACATGACGCTCTTCTTTCTCTCGGCAGTTTAGAACACTCTTCATGTAGTAGAACTTTCACTTCTACATTGTATAACTCTCACTTCTACTTCTTTCTTTGTATGTCTCTGAGTATTCTTGGTGGATCATACAGTGATCCTTCAGACTCAATATCTTACATGGTTTAGAATAGTCCACTGTTACTCCAAACTCGACAACTCCAGCAACCTTTGATCTTTGAAGCTCTAGCAAATTTATACTCTTTCCCAATCTTTCAGTTTGAGAGTAGCCGTTGAAAGCTCTTTGAAATGCTTCACAGATCTTGAGTTGCTTGGTGCAGACTGCAGATGTGATATATCACTTTAATGTCTTGGGCAGGTTGAAGACTATATTCCCTCCTTCTGATTTCTCGATCAGAGGTTATCCTTTTGCATCGATGCTCTCAATAAGCACTTGTTTGAATATTACCGTTCAGATTCAACCGTTGTCAATGCTTCAGTCTTCAGCTATTTGAACTCTACTATTCTGACTGGTAGAGACATATTGACTGGTTGAGACAACACTACGATTTTGAAGAGTGTTGATTGAATCTTCAATTGAGAATACCTCTTCCTTCTTTTAGGCAGTGCTTCAACACTTCTGTTTGCCTCAACAATTCCCAGATACTGATGACTTGACTTCATTGCTCTGGCCCCTTCTGAATAACAAAACACTTCAGATTTATGGTGTGTCCAGCTCACTTTCTCCTTGTGATCTCCCGTTCACTTATCATCAATGGACTGACCCAATGCTTAATCGCTTTAGCCTTGTTCTTCAGAAGCTGTCCAGTATCTCTGTATGTACTTCATCAGTTCTTTCTTTGTTTGGCAAATACTACGATCCTGGTTGCTTCCAAGATCGTTGTCTTCTGTCTGCTTGACAGCTACTGCACTTGCTGACTTTCCTTTGTCAGTTATTAAAGTCTTCTTCTGATCTCCTTGTGGAAGGCTTCATCTCGAATGGCTTCACAACTTAATCTTGATGCTGATTAGGTTGGTGCTTAGATCTTTTGTTAGCTTGTAAGCCATTCATTGAGTGCTCTATGGTTTCCTTCAAGTTGGATGTAGTATTGCATCTTAAACCAGAGGCTTGGTTCCTTTGGATATTCTGGGAGTGCTCATTCGTTGAGAATCGTATTAGAGCTACGATTCTGCCTTGGCATTATGATCACAACTGTTGAGGTCGTAGTTCTGCACTCTACGATTCAGCTTTGACTATGTAGACCCTACGACTTCGGGATTAGATCTTGACACTTTACAAATTATGTCTTTGTGCTCGATGTCTTCATCTGATCTTGCTCGACTACAATCTCTATATGTAATCAATAAACTCTACGACTTAGAGTGTAGTCTATAATCCTTGACTTGGCTTCGGCATCAGTAGTGTGACAACCCGATATTTTTTATATAAATAAATAAGAAATTTTGTGTATAAATTTTTTTTTATTTTATAAGAATGAGGATTTGTACAAGATATTGTGTATATGTATTTTTGTGGTAAATATAAAATATATTTATTACATGAAAAATTGTAAATGATTTTATTTAGAATCATGGTTTACTATCAATTATAATTTTATAATAATTAATTCCATATTGGAAAGGTTTTTATCAATTATTTTCTATGAAAATAAAATTGACTATTAGTTAAATAATCTATGAAATTATTTTAGAATAATTATAACAATTATTTTATTAAAGGAAGTTTGTTCAGATTATTAAGTTAATTATGTTATCCAAACCCTAATTTCGGGTTTTTATCAGGGAATGAAAATAATAATATTATATTATTATTTATTAGTATTATAGATGTGTATGATTATGTGAGCAATGTTAATGTGTGAAACTATTTTATTATATTACGACCAAACCCTAATAATATTTTTACCGACCCTAATCTTGGTCTTGGATAACGAATAATAATAACATTATGATATTTGAATATTTTAAGTGTTATAATATGAACTGCATGTACGAGAGCTGATAATAATTGATCAATTGTGTTATAGTATTCAAAAACCCTAGTTTCACTGTATAAGATTTAATACTGTATATATCTGTGTTATATGATATAAATTTATGTGTTACTTTAAAGTGTATTAAATTAGAAAACCTCAATTATAATTGTATTTTCTAATTATTAGAAAACCCTAATTGTGTTTTTAGAAATCCTAGTTAATTGAATTGATAAACCCTAAATTGCTAAGATTAGCTAGATTAAATATACTAGTGTTAATAAACCCTAATACTTTGTCCAAATTATTTTTGTTCCATAAAAATTAATAATAAAATGACTTTTATGCCCTTTTTGCACATGTGCTAGGAGATTGAGTGTGGATCTTGCTAAAGCTTGAGTTGGTCACCAACTATGGATGTTTTGAAGACTTTAAGCAACATGTGGCAGCACCATAACTCAGCCAATCATTCCCTAGATCTAGTATATAAGGTTAAAGAAGAGAAAAAATTGCTCATTTTGCTATTTTATTCACCAACACTCCTCTTAGACTTTCTCTCTCTAAAACCAACGAAAAGCAGTGTTATATTAGTCCAAAAATCCAGCCCCGCGAAATCCTATATCAAATCATTAGCTTTAGATCAAGATCAAACCAATAGAGGTATAAAATTCAGGCTAGAAAATCTGTCCATATTTTGTGTTTAGATTTTGTGTTTAAGTGTTGCATTATTTTAGTTCTAGTATCTAGTGATAATCTGGGTTGCTAGATGTTAGATCCATAACATCTAGACACTCAGAATTGAAGATCTACAATGTCCGAAAATAGCTTGATTCTGTGGTCTGACAATGAATGTCAGTGGCCACAGATCCTTGCTCGAAGATGTTTTGTGTTATTTTTAAGTTGTTAATAGTAGTCCTGCATGTTGTCTTTAATCTGTAAAAAAGAAGTAAGGTCATATCTGTTTTAGATCAAAAGTTATTTAAGGTCAAAGCACGTTGACCGAGCTTGACCGTCTGAGTTCTGGGTAACCCAGAAACGGTTTTCAGTGTCTGACAATATGTTTGTGGCTTCTGATCTTGCTGGTAGTTGTTGTTTTGTTTGATTTGTTGAAGCTAGGTTGTAGTCTAGTATATTGACTATAGAATCATGCTTTTATATTGTTAAAACATTTCCTATACTGAAATTTGTGGCTGGTCAAAGTAGTAGAGAAATCCATATTTACGGTTTTCTGGAAAACCTAGAAAACTTATGAACACAGATTCTGTCAGTGGTTGACCGGCTTGAAACTGTTTGATGTGTTGATGTTTGGTTTATTTTATGTAATGAAAAAGTAGTCCTACATGTGGTCTACACATTAAAGCTCTTAGATCTCAAAAACAGTTAACATGTAGCATGTTGATGGCGATCAAAAGTAGTCAGTCGGACTGTTCTTCAATTCTGGGAAACCCAGAAATGAAGAACATCCTCTGACAAAGAGTTTAGACGACTAGATCTGGCTGGTGTTATGTGTTTTATCTATGATGATTGTTGTATCTTATAGTCTTGTAATTGTACTACACAATCTGACCAAAATCGAGTCCAGAATCACTGCACGCATGGAGTTAATCACGGTCAAACATAGCCTCTCGGTTCTGAGTTTGAAGTTCTGGGTTTGAATGAAGAACATAAAGAACACCTATAGCGACGGTTCTGTCGCTATAGGTGGTCTTTAGCGACAGAAAAGATTTTATTTTCCGGAAATTAATAAAAAAATAGAAAAAAATAGTTTTTAATTATTAAAAATACAAAATAAATTATTAAAAATTATTTTAAATTCTAAAAATTAGTTTTTAATTATTTTAAATATATTTCATAAATATTTAATATTTTTGGAATATTAAAAGTATTTAATTTATTTAATTATAATATTAAATAAATTATTTAAAAATGATTTTAATATTTGAAAAATCATTTAAAATTATATTATGATATGAGAAAATAATTTAAGTTATTTTTGATAACTTTTAATATTATTTGATAATTTTCATTAATAAATTAATATTAATGATAATTAAGTTATTTACTAAACAAAGTAAATAAATTGATTAAAAATGCTTTTATTATTTTAAAAATCATTTTAAATAATAATAAGATATTTAAGAATATTTTAAGTTATAAAATATAACTTTTAATATTTAATGGTTAATTTCATTAATTAATGATTACTAATGATATTAAAGTTATTTAATAACTATATTAAATAATTTGGTTTAAAAATGATTTTTATATTATAATAATCATTTTAAATGAAAATAAAGTGTTTAAAGATATTTTAAGTTATAAGATGTAAATTTTAATATTTAAGGATAATTTCATTAATAATTTAATATTGATGATATAATAATGATATTAAATTTATTTAATAATTATATTTAATAAATAGTTTAAAAATGGTTTTATTTATTTAAAAATCATTTAAAAAGGATATAAGTGAATTAAAAATATTTTAAGTTGTAATTCATAATTTTTAATATTTGGATAATGATAAATTAATATTTTAATAGAATTGTTTGATATTTAAATCATTTAATAATGATTCTGATATTTCAAAAATTATGATAAATGGTAATAATTGTTTTAAAATTATTATGAAGTCATGAAAAATAGTGTGACTGTTGTTTAAGTTATTTATTCAGATATTTCGATGCAGAATAGAGTCTTAGACTCGATTATTATCTGATAAGGCTGTCGATAGCTCGACATATTTCAGAAATTGATCTGAACTTAGATAGGATTGATTGGTAAATTGTATAATTGTGATATAATGGTCGTTAAGTTATGTGACAACGTAATTAGGAATGTGCTGACTGCTATATGCAGTATTATGTGTTATTATACAATGTTCTAATCGAATGATTGATTTGCTTAATGATAGGTTGTGATAAAAAAAGGTAGAATTAAGTTAAGAATTTGTAGCAGCGCATCAGGCAAGTACCCTACCTTTGCATTTTCTTTATGCATTGGATAAATGTAAGAATGTTTCAAAGTTATATTATTACTGTACAAATTTTAAAGTCTATATTATATACGCCCATTGATTATCAACATGTTAGTATATTATAATTCAGATATATATTTTGTTCGTTAATTTCTATAAATGATTATACAAGTGTCCCCACTTGGATAATCATAGTATTTAATCGCATGTTGATATTCCTTTGATATACATATATGTTAAATTATAGATTATTGTTGGATAAGATAAAACCTTTGACTTGGAACCCTGACAAATATGAACATCCCTTACCAGGGAAAAACTTTTATGCGCCTAAGGCGGATCATGTAATTGGTAACACCATTTTTGTAAGGTAGTATTGATCAATGCAGGACACAACGGGCTGATCACCCCCGTGTTCGTAAGTTATGACGGTTTACAGATGAATTTTTTGTTTAACCTTTTCAAAAATGAAAATAATGTTCATACTATGTCATATAAGACCTTTATATAGTCTGTACGTAGTTTCAAAAATTTGAAATAGTTATGTAATTATTATTGGTATAGATTACTTCACAACTTTTGCCTTGTTGTAGAAGAATAGTATATAGAAAACATTTAAATGCTTTCAGTTCATATATATATTGTTAATACTTGCTGGGCACTCAAATGCTCATCCTTGCTTAATCTAAATGTTTTCAGTTAAGAGCGAACAACCTGAAGGTTCTGTCAAAAACAAAGGGAAAGGGAAGATAGCTGGTTGACTGCAGTTATTATTATTTGTAATATTTAAGACTATGAAGACTATGATATATGTTTTAATATTATTATAACTAGTAATGTATGTTTAAAGGTTACGTACTTGGGTGATGAACTCTGATGAATAAGTATTATAAAATGATTGTTTATATATTTTTATTATTATTATTAGTAGAATTCCGCTCATAGAAATGATATCGTGAAGTACCGAATTCGGGTTTCAAGTATCCGGGTTCGGGGACTTTATAAGTAGACTCTACGACTCTGAGTGTAGTCTACGTTTCTGACTTTGATTCGGCAGATGCTCGGTCGGCTCGTAGGCAGGCTGTCTCTACGATTCTGAACATAACTTCCTCAGCAGACATCGGCTACGAGGAAGTTCTACTCGACACACTACGATCCTTCCTCGTCTCTCTTGGCAGTCTACAAACTCCGAGATCTACTATCTTGCAGACTACGATTCTACCTTTACAGCTCTCGAGTTCTCCTTAACTCTCCAGGCAGACTACGATTTTTGGTGCAGTGCTCGATGACTAGACAAGCCTATCTATTACATCATAAGATCAACCTAACATGCTTGATCTTTCTATGTTTATAGTCCTTGTACATCATTTCTTTTTAAGGACTTTACAAAGCTATTTTGCTTATGTAGGATCATACTTGATCAATTAATTCTAAGTCCTTGTACACATGTTTCTATTATCTATCAAAGGACTTTAAAGCTTTTCTTAATACAAGCATACTTGTATATTAATTCATATATATATCATAATCAAATCATATATAAATAGGAATAACATTCACATGCTTATTCCTGACAAATCTTACCGACCAACTAACTCTATTTGAGTTAGTACTTATCCTAATCAATGCGGTTATTAGTCTCAGGTATTCCTACCTAAGGTTCATAACCTATATCTTTGATACCAACTATGAGAGCCCAAAATCGAGTCCCAAATAACTACGGATATGGTACAATCATTCTACAACTATTGCGAACGATATAAACATAAATTGTTTATATAATAAACTTTACACACTATCCCCAAGGTTGAGTAACCTTAATTTAATACACAATTCATAACTTATTTGACTTACAATAACCTTAAGATACATTACTGTTATAAATCTAACTGCACACGTATACTAAAGCTAGAACTGTCTTTGACATTTCCTTGTATCCGAAGTATTCGTCTCAATCTGTAATGTTTATCATGATATAGCAAGGGTGAGAATAAGTTTTCCCAACAAGTTTAAGTTCAATAATTAAACGATATATCATGATTGAAAGAATTTGAATAATAAGCTGGCTATAATTTAACAATATAATTGCGAACTAGCAGGAACAAGTTTTCTGACTGAACAAGCATTTAATATGAATAAATATATCTGAACCAAATGGTAATGAAGGTAATCAACCTTTCATACCTAATGAATACATGGCATACGCACAGGGTGCAATTTAATAATTCTTAGACATGTCAATCAGAAATGATTAACCATAAATATAATTGAATAATACAACTCGAGGTCGAGTTAAGAAAGACTTGCCAGAACCGTTGATTACTGCTATGCATTTAATAAGCTTTGTCTGAACCTAATATATAAATAATATCAATATACCAATTAGAATAATATCGTCACAGTATTTAAAATAACCTAAACACATTATCACATAATCATATACGTCTATAAAACATATAAAACTTAACCTCAAGTCAAACTTTGACAGTCTGAGTCGAGTTCGGTATAATTCTAACATCCCAACGGTCTAGTCGGACAAACTTTCGAGTTTAAATTCAATTAAAATCTGTATAAACACTTAACCATTATCTAAGATAATTTATTAATAGTCACAATAATTTTCATAAGCTCGTACTAATTTTCAGATAATTAATATCATTTATCATGAATTTTCCATCATTAAAAACGTATTTATACGAATTAAATACCACATAATTCATTTATCATTAATATTTATTTAATATAAAATATTTATAAAAATCAAAACATAATATTATAATATATTTATAATATATCAAAATATTTTTTTAATACCTTAAAATCATATTTATATGATTTTTAAAAAATTAAATTCATTATTCGATAATTTCTATTAATTTAATATATTAATATTTTTATGTCAAAAAATCAAAAGTTATATTTTATAACTTAAAATATTTTTTATAAAACTTAAATCATTTTTATATGATTTATAAATCATTAATTCTATTTTTAGATAATTTATTTAATATATTTAGTAAATAAATTAATTACCATTAATATTAATTTATTAATGAAATTCCTCATAAAATATTAAAAGTCATTTAAAATAACTTAAAATATTTTCTTATATCATAATATAATTTTTCATGATTTTTCATGTATTAAAATAATTTTTAAATAATTTATTTAATATTATAATTAAATAAATTAAATACCATTTATATTCCAAAAATATAAAATATTTATGAAATATACTAAAAATAATTAAAAACTAATTTTTAGACTTTAAAATAATTTTTAGGAATTTATTTTGTATTTTTAATAATTAAAAACCGTTTAATTCAATTTATTTAATTAAAATATTAATTTTCGAAAATTAATTATTAATAAAGGGGCCCTATAGCGACAGAACCGTCGCTATAGGTGTTCTTGGTGTTTTTGAGCAAGAACCTAGAAACGCATGTCAGACTACAAGGTACATACTTTGACCGGTTGTAAACGTTTGATCCTTAAGTTTCTGGGCTAGTATCTGAGTTAATGTTGTAGTACTGATGTATAATTACAACTATAAACCAATTTCATGGTCAACATGCATCATAACAAAGCGATATTAGCCATCACATTTCATGTCAGAGGTTGTTCTTCATTTCTGGGTTTTCCAGAAATGAAGAAAAGCACAAGGTGTCTACTTTGAGCCCTTGAAGCTATGTTTTCCAATCTTACTTTATATGATATAATGCTTCTATCTTCCAGTCCAGATGACAGGGAACATGTATACATTAACATATCATCAAAACAATACCAAAATCATAAGATTCAAGCCGGTCAAACGACCTCTCAGGAAAGTGTTCTTGAGAAATTTGAGTTTTCTAGATTTCGTCATAGGCGTTGGTCACAGCCGATTTGACCGTGATTATCTTTGATTATATGACCAATATGGATGATCTATTAGTGTGATTGTGTAGTACTTATACCAGTCTACAAGATCAAAACAACAACATTGCTTAATCACTTAAACACAGTAAGATCAAAGGCCATAAAAAGCTTGTCTAAAATTCTGGGAAATCTGGGAATTTTCTGGCCTGCCCAGAAAGCATAATCGTGATCGGTCAACGCTGTTTGACTGCTCATATCTCTCACTCTGTTCATGATCTGGCCCTATTTCTAGTTTCAGATCAAAGTCTACATGGCATACTACACATACAAAACTTTAAACACCAAAAATCATTCATGCAGAAGAAATTATAGGCACTGACATATGACTGTCAGGCCATTTTCCAAATTTTTCCCAAATTTCTTAAAATGCTATTTTCGTACATCTAAGTGTTATAGATCTATCATCTATCAACACAGTTCTCTTATTAACACCCTATAATGCAACTCTAACCAATAAACAACAACATATAACATCAGAGCATAAATTTTTGAAAATTAGGGTTTATACTACTTTGATGCTCCATTTTTTATTCTGATCCTACTGATCTGATCTTGGCTTGGTAAGTAATGATACTAACATATCTTATCTCAATTTCTCACTCTATATTCTTGGAATTCTTGACAGAGAAGGTCTTGGTTGCTTTGATAAATAAAGTAGATTTTTCTTACTTTTTCATTTCAAAACTTTGATGCAATGTATATGGATAATAAATGGGCTGATTGTTGAGATATTAGTCACATGCTAGGGTTTAGGGTTGGTGAACAACCACCTTAGGTTTAGATCTACAAGCAACATAATAAATAATGCACAAAGGGCATTTTGGTCTTTTTATCCCACATTTTAATGACAAATTGGTTTGTGATCCAACCCTTAGGGTTTAACCTTTAGGGTTAAAACCTAATGTTTTAAAAATTTAAATTTTTAAATTTTCTAATTTAGGTTTTCAAAATAAAAATTAATATTTCTATATTATAATTAGTGTTTCCTAATTATATTAAGATTTCCTAATCATAATTTCAAACTTGCTAATTAGGATTATTATTTCCTAATTAAAATTTCTAATTTAGCAATTAGGGTCATAATTGTACGTTAGGGTTTATAACCCATGAATTAAGGTTTTAAATAGAAAAATAATTTTTCTAATTTAGAAATTAGGTTTCTTAATTAGATTAGGGTTTTCTAATTACTTATAACTTGAAAATTAAGATTAATATTTCCTAATTAACATTAAAATTTATAAATTAACAATCATGTTTTCCCTAATTAAAAATTATGTTTTGTAATCCAAAAATTAGGGTTTTCTAAATCAATTAGTGTTATCCCTAATTAGGTTATTATTAATCACATTTAAACCTTATATTAGCATTTAAATCTCCAAATTAGGGTTTTCAACTTTCGAATTAGGGTTTTGAATTCCCGGAACTAAAAATTAGGGTTTCCAGTCCTATCGTTAGAGTTTCTTATCAATCGCTAGGGTTTTCTAAATGAACGTTGACGTTCTCAATATATACTTAGGGTTTGTCACAGATATAGCTTATCTGGTCAACCCCTGACCCTTAACCAAATACTATACACATATATTACCATATAATCAGAACATATTCACGTATACCCTTAATCCTGAATAATTCATCATAGAAATTTTAAATTCATAGAATTCCTTCTCAAAAATCTCAAATCCGTTCAGTTTTTTTCTGACTAGGTTTATTATTTAACCTTAATTCAATATTTTAAAATTTTATAAATATTCAAATTCTCGGGTTGTCACATTCACCCCTTCTTCTAAAAATTTTGTCACCGAAATTTACCTTACACCTTATACCATACACCATTCACCATTCATTCTCATCATCACATGCTACCGAATACACCTCTCACAAAAGTAAAAATTTTGAAATTGTGCTGAGGGGTTATACAGACTATTGTCTGTCCTTTTCGTAAAAGTTTTATGGAAGTTCATCCGCAAATCGTCATAACTTACAAACATAGTGGGTAATTAGCTCGATATGCCATGTACTTATTAAGTACTGCTGGTCAAATCTGTTTCTCGTCACTGCCATAGCACAAAAATTTTACCTCAGTCTTATAGAATTCTGGTTCGGGAAAAATTTCAAAGAACGCTTAGAATTTTCATAAACGTTGGTCTAGCCGAATAAATTAGCTTAGACTCATATCAATAATCAACTTCAATCGAATTACAAATATGTGTAGCCAAACGCCATTGGCAAATTAAAAGTTTAAAATAGTTTGAAAATGACGCCATGATGTCGTACTGTATTAACAGCCCGTTTGAGGATGCCGTCATCTAGTGACTTTGTCATAACACATCATACAATAGTGGAATAATGATTTTAGATCAAAATCAACACTAAGTATTCTTGCATTTTTAACTCCATCAACTTTTTATCATCTCTGCACCAGGTTACATAGTACATAAGTGATAAATAAAAATATTTTTGGTATTTCAAATCATTATCGTCTAGCTAAAATAAGTAGCGTACATTATTCTTTAAACCGTTCAAAAATTCATTTTAAATTTTTTTTATCATCCCAACGGGTAACGATTGTGTCGGTGGCCCGAAGTCCACGCATACACAACGGTAACCAAGAGCTAATATAAAAAAATAAAAATAAATTCATTTTCAAAAAGGCACACAGTGCGTATTTAGCTTGATTTCCAAAAAGTTTGAAGTCTAGCACAAGTAGGGATTTTGGAAAACTTAATGTCTCCACTAATGATCAATTGCTTAATCAATCTATTTGTTCCTATAATCCTCAATATTCCGTTTACACATAGTGCTACCAAGTTTTTCAAACCACACTGATGAGTTCAGGAACGTTCCATAATCATATGAGTTTAAGAACTTGTGCTAGTCAGACCTTTGGTGTCCATTCGCTGAGGGGTTCAGAAACATTTCATATTATCATGAGTCGCGAACGTACCATAAGTATAAGTTTTAAGAACTCGTACTTAACCTGATATTCTCTACGTATACCCTATCTATCTGATATACACATGAGAAAGGAATCACCCTCTTAACAAGCATATAACAAATAGTACGACACAGAAATTTCAATGATTATCAGTGCCAAAAACTAAATGGTTATTACACTAAGTACAATTCATCTCCAATACAAAGAATCATACAACTTAGCTGCTGACGCGAGTCCTCAATTGAATTCCCCACCTAATCTTAACTCCCTTCTCAATACGAATTTCATTTAATTCGTATTCATAATCCTTTCCTGAATCCGTACCAATCCATAGACACAACAATATTGTTGTAAACATTTCAATCATTCGCTTAATCCTTCTCCACACTATAACCTTATCAGATCACGGGGTGATCTCATTGTATATATTACGATTCATCTCTATACTATGATCATTTTGTTTTTCGATCTTCTATCACTGTACTTTTAGTCTTTTAGACTCTACCTATTAACCATTACTGTTCAACTTTATTATCAGAGTTAGAGAACTCTGTATCTTATACCCCGCCAAGATTCGTTTTTGAATCTTACCGACCAACTAACTCTATTTGAGTTATTACTTATCCTAATCACTGCAGTTATTAGTCTCACGTATTCCTACATAAGGTTCATAACCTACATCTTTGATACCAACTGTGAGAGCCCCAAATCTGGGTCCCAAATCACCACAGATATGGTACAATCATTCAACAACTTGCAAAAGATATAAAAATAAATTGTTTATACAATAAACTTTACACACTATCCCCAAGGTCGAGTAACCTTAACTTAATACATAATTCATAACTTATTTAACTTACAATAACCTTAAGATACATTATTGTTACAAATCTAACTGCACACGTATACTAAAGCTAGAACTGTCTTTGACATTTCCTTGCATCCGACGTATTCGTCTCAATCTTTAATGTTTATCATGATATATCAAGGGTGAACATAAGTTTGCCCAGTAAGTTTAAGTTCAATAATTTAACGATATATCATGATTGAAAAAATTTGAATAATAAGCTGGCTATAATTCAGAAATATAATTGCGAACTAGCAGGAACAAGTTTTCTAACTTAACAAGCATTTAACATGAACAAATATATCTGGACCGAATGGTAATGAAGGTGATCAGCCTTTCATACCTAATGAATACATGTCATACGCACAGGGTGAAATTTAATAATTCTTAGACATGGAAATCAGAAATGATTAACCATAAATATAATTGAATAATACAACTTGAGGTCGAGTTAAGAAAGACTTTCCTGAACCTTTTATTACCGTTATGTAATTTAATAAGCTTTGTCTGAACCTAATATATAAATAATATCAATATACCAATTAGAATAATATCATCACAGTAGTTAAAATAACCTAAACACATTATCACATAATCATATCCGTCTATAACACATACAAAACTTAACCTCAAGTCAAACTTTGACAATATGAGTCGAGTTCGGTATAATTCTAACATCCTGACGATCTAGTCGGACAAAATTTCCAGTTTAAGTTCAATTAAACTCTGTATAAACACTTAACCATTATCTAAGATAATTTATTAACAGTCAAAATATTTTTCATAAGCTCGTATTAATTTTTAGATAATTAATATCATTTATCATAAATTTTCCATCATTAAAAACGTATTTATACGAATTAAATACCACATAGTTCTTTTATCATTAATATTTATTTAATACTAAATATTAATAAAAAGCATAACATAATATTATAATATATCAAAGTATTTTTTAATACCTTAAAATCATATTTATATAATTTTTAAACAATTAAATTCATTATCCGATAATTGCTATTAATATTAAAATATTAATATTTTTATGTCAAAATATCAAAAGTTATATTTTATAACTTAAAATATTTTTATAAAACTTAAATCATTTTTATATGATTTATAAATCATTAATTCTATTTTTTCATAATTTATTTAATATATTTAGTAAATAAATTAATTACCATTAATATTAATTTATTAATGAAATTTCTCACAAAATATTAAAAGTCATTTAAAATAACTTAAAATATTTTTTTATACCATAATATAATTTTTCATGATTTTTAATGTATTAAAATAATTTTAAATAATTCATTTAATATTATAATTAAATAAATTAAATACCATTTATATTCCAAAAATATTAAATATTTATGAAATATACTCAAAATAATTAAAAACTAATTTTCAGACTTTAAAATAATTTTTAGAAATTTATTTTGTATTATTAATAATTAAAAACCATTTAATTCGATTAATTTAATTAAAATATTAATTTTCAGAAATTAATTATAGCGATAGAACCGTCGCTATAGGTGTTCATGGTGTTCTTGATCAAGAACCCAGAAATGCATGTTAGACTACAAGGTACATACTTTGACCGGTTGTAAACGTTTGATCCTTAAGTTTCTGGGCTAGTATCTGAGTTAATGTTGTAGTACTGATGTATTATTACAACTATAAACTAATTTCATGGCCAACATACATCATTATAGAGCGATATTGGCCATCACATTTCATGTCAGAGGCTGTTCTTCATTTCTAGGTTTTCCAGAAATGAAGAACAACACAAGTTGTCTACATTAAGCCCTTGAAGCTATACTTTCCAAGCTTACTTTATATGATATAATACTTCTATCTCGCAGTCTAGATGACAGGGAACATGTATATATTAACATATCATCAAAACAATACTACAATCATGAGATTCAAGCCGACCAAACGACCTGTCAGGAAAGTGTTCTTGAGAAATCTGGGTTTTTCCAGATTACGTGCTAGGCGTTGGTCAACGCCGGTTTGACCGTGATTATCTTTGAGTATATGACCAATTTGGGTGATCTATTAGCATGATTGTGTAGTAATTATACCAAACTACAAGATCAAAACAACAACATGGCTTAATCACTTAAACACATTAAGATCAAAGGCCATAAAAAGCTTGTCAGAAATTCTGGGAAATCTGGGAATTTTCTAGGCTGCCCAAAAAGTATAACCATGATCGGTCAACGCAATTTGACTGCTCATATCTCTTACTCTATTCATGATCTAGCCTTGTTTCTAGTTTCAGATCAAAGCCTACATGGCATACTACACATACAAAACTTCAAACACCAAAAATCATTCATACAGAAAAAATTATAGGCACTGGCATATGACTGTCAGGCAATTATCCAAATTTTTCCTAGATTTCTTAAAATGCTATTTTCGTGCATCTAAGTGTTATAGATCTATGATCTATCAACCCAGATAACTTATTAACACCCTATAACATCAGATCATAAAATTTTGAAGATTAGGGTTTATACCACTTTGATGTTCCATTTTTGATTCTGATCCTATTGATCTGATTTTGGCTTGCTAAGTAATGATATTAGCTTATCTTATCTCACTTTCTCACTCTACATTCCCAGAATTCTAGAGAGAGAAGGTCTTGGTTTCTTTGATAAATAAAGTAAGAGATTTTTCTTACCTTTTCATTTCTAAACTTTGATGCAATGTATATGGATAATAAATGGGTTGATTGCTGAGATATTAGTCACATGCTAGGGTTTAGGGTTGGTGAACAACCACCTTAGGTTTAGATCTACAAGCAACATAATAAATAATGCACAAAGGGCATTTTGGTCTTTTGTCACACATTTTAATGGCAAATTGGTCTTTAATCCAACCTAAGGTTTCAAAATTTTAAATTTCTAAAATTCCTAATTTAGGTTTTGAAAATAAAAATTAATATTTCTAAATTATAATTAGTGTTTCTTAATCATAATTTCAAACTTGCTAATTAGGATTATTATTTCCTAATTAAAATTTCTAATTTAGCAATTAGGGTCATAATTATACATTAGGGTTTATAACCTAGGAATTAGAGTTTTAAATAGAAAAATAATTTTTCTAATTTAGAAATTAGGTTTCCTAATTAAATTAGGGTTTTCTAATTACTTATAACTTGAAAATTAGGATTAATATTTCCTAATTAACATTAAAATTATTAAATTAACAATCATGTTTTCCCTAATTATAAATTAGGGTTTCTAATCCAGAAATTAGGATTTTCTAAATCAATTATGGTTATCCCTAATTAGGTTATTATTAATCACGTTTAAACCTTATATTAGCATTTAAATTCCCAAATTAGGGTTTTTAACTTCCGAATTAGGGTTTCGGATTCCCAGAACTGAAAATAGGGTTTCCAGTCCTATCGTTAGGGTTTCTTATCAATCGCTAGGGTTTTCTAACTGAACGTTGACGTTCTCAATATATACTTAGGGTTTGCCACATATATAGCTTATTTGGTCAACCCCTGACCCTTAACCACATACTGTACACATATATTACCATATACTTAAAACATATTCGCGTATACCTTTAATCTTGAATAATTCATAATAGAAATTTTAAATTCATAGAATTCCTTATCGGAAATCTCAAACTCATTCACTTATTTTATGTCTAGGTTTATTATTTAACCTTAATTCAATATTTTAAAATTTTATAAATATTTAAATTCTCAGGTTGTCACATAAATATATGGTATACACATATTATAAACATAAACTAACATATACATCACATCATATATTCATATATTGCAAATTTCTTCAATCACATAAGACTTAGAGATAGCTTTTTCTTTTACAAAATATAAGAACGTGAATAAGGTTTGGTTAAAGAGATTACCTAGCAATGTAGATTAGTAGGAGATGAAATCCCTTCCAGATTCTTCTTCAATCACACAATTTCTCTCAAATTCTCTCTAACTCTCTCTGAATTTTCTAAGTTAAGTCTGATAAATGAAATGCGTAAGAGAAACCAGACTGATTAATGCGCACCGTTGTGGTCAGTTAATCCATACGTGGTTTAAATGTTCCCAACTCCTCATAGTGCCTTGTTTGGCTATCACATAAAAGGTTCTTTACATTTAATTTAATAAATCTCTTATAATATAGTTTAATAAAGTGATAAATAGGATTTACACCAACTTATGGAGTACCAATTCATGCGAACTATGCCCATCTCAAGTACATTTTAGTCTGTTTTAGCTGCATTTTATGTTAAATTGCATTTCGCATACTTAAAACTCCTTTTGGTGAATAAGTGCAGGAATTGACCTAATTTGGTGGTGATATCGGGTACGAGGCTAATGAAAGCGTAAGGCGAGGCAAAAGATAGGATGTGCATGGGATTGAGTGGAGCATGGATGGACAAGCATGGATATACATAGGACATGTCAGTAGCAGCAGCAACATTGCAGAGCCAAGCTAAGGAGCAGAATCATAAGTTAGAAACTGCAAGCAACGAGGCAAAGATAGCTTGGAAGCGCGCGCGCGCGAGATCCCAGCCAAACCAGGACAACCTACTGCAAGTTGTGCGGCCGCGAGAAAAATAAGCCTAGGGAGCGCGCGCCCGCATGCGAGAACGGCCAAACATACGAACCTACTGCAAGTCTCGCGGCCGCGAGAATATCATGCTGGAGGAGCGCGCGGCTGCGCGCGAGGCCTGAAGCTGCTGACTTATTTTATTTTATTTCCAAATTTTAAAGGTTGTAATTGATTTAAAACAACTCCTGACTAGTGTCAGGGGAATGACTTGACATTTTATTAGCTTTTCACGTATCTTCACTTGGTAATTAGGGTTTTACTCTCTGGGGAGAAATTCCAACGTAGAAGGAGGCTACAACTCTATCTTTCTATTCTTTCTTGGGATTTTCTACCAGAATGGGATTATTATTATTAGTTTTTGCTGGAATCGTATGAGAATTTGAATTTTGATTCGTATTCTGCAATTGGATTTGATAGTTTCATCTTTCTTCTTTCAATTGTCGTTTATTGATCATGTTTAGATTTGATCCCATAATGGCTTTTGGTTTAGTCATGAACTAAACTCCATTATGGGATTCTAACAAATTTTAATATATAGTTTGATTGCATGTTTAAATGCTGGATTGTTTTACATATCATATGGGATGTCTATCATGATTGTTTTGCATGTATAAATGCTTGATCACCATTTATTTCAATATTTGTATGGAATTGACAATGAATATGTAAATATGCAATGTAATCATGATAGTATACATATATAGGGCTGTGTTATATGGCTTATGTATTTCATGAACCAGTTAGACATATATTGTTTCACCGTATAAGTTAGAATAAGGGCTTGAACTTAAAATCAATATAATTGCAATTTCACATAGACATATAGTGATGTTAGTTGTATTGATGATTATATAGAGTCCATCATCTGTGGATGCTGTGTAAGTAGGTCTTAGTGCATTGAAAAATGGCTAATACTCTTTTAGTGCTCTTGGCTACTTTCCTGTGATATGTGAGCAAGTCATGCATGATAGTGGCAATTGAATGTAGTATTAAATGAAGTTAGAATCCCATTAGTTCCAATATCATTTATTCTATCGTTATTATTGTTTTAGTTGTTATTTGTAATTCAAGAACAAACCAGGTTTAATCAATAGTGTGAGCATATAAATATAGTGATTTAATTAATGAATAATAGTTTAAGTTAAACAACTTTCTCTGTGGGATCGATACTTTACTTGCTCTGTATTACTTGTTAACGCATTTATGCTTGCATGAGTTAGAGCTCTTTTGTTAGTTGTAAAAAAGAGGCAACAAGTATTTGGCGTCGTTGCCAGGGAAAGGCGTTTAATTTAGTATTATTATCATTAGTTTTAAGCTATATTGTATGACTTAGACAATTCTAGTCTTATCTTATTTCAGTTTTTTTTTGTTTTGGGAAGTTGGATAAATTTTTATGTGCACACGGTCAAACAACCCCGAGTTAACACCTGTTCAGGATAACATAAACGGGAGAGATTGGAAAGCGGGTGTTCGTAGAAATTTACAAGAATAGTTGGAAAACAGGACAACTAACATGGCAGCCGAGCCACAAGTAGAATATCAAAGAGAGGAGCATAGGGCTCTGAAGGAGTATTCCATGCCCAATATTAATGGACTACAGTCTAGCATAGTCAGACCAGCGATAGCAGCAAATAAATTCGAGATAAAAACTGGCACTATTCAAATGGTGCAGAATACAGTTCAGTTTGGGGGTGCTGCTACAGATGATCCGAATGAACATCTGTTGAGTTTCATCAAAATTTGTTATACATTCAGATACAACAGTGTGACGGAGGATGCTATTAGACTAAGGTTGCTCCCATTTTCATTAAGGGATAAAGTGAAAAGTTGGCTTCATTCTCTGCCAGCATGATCTATAACTACATGGGAGGATTTAGCACATAAATTCTTAGCTAAGTTCTTCCCGATGGCTAAGACTGCCCAGATGAGGACATCTATCTCTCAGTTTAAGCAACAACAGGGCGAGTCGTTATATGAAGCATGGGAGAGATACAAAGAAATGCTGAGAAAGTGCCCACATCACGGTATGCCAGATTGGATTGGGATGGCAGTCGAGACCGATTGTAGATGCAGCTGCAGGAGGGGCATTATGGGCAAAGAGCTATGAGGAAGCCTATGATCTTATCAAGACAATGGCATCGAATGATTTTCAAAATCCTACATCCCGAATGCCACAAACCAAAGTTACAGGTGTATTAGACGTTGATGCTATTACTCAGTTGTCAGCACAGATGGCAGCCATGGCAAAGAAGATAGATACTTTGGTAGAAGGAAAAGTAAAGACGGTTGCCTTCGTATATGAGATTTGTGCGGGGTCACACTCGACGGATCAATGTACTATCAGCTCAGAATCAGTGCAGTATGTGAGCAACTATAGAAAAGACCAAGGTCAATTTCAGAACACATACCACCCCAACAAAAGAAATCATCCAAATTTTAGTTGGTCGAATAATCAAGGGAATCAGCAGACTCAGTTTCAACCAAATAATCAATTTCAGACGCAGCCAGCTCAACCGCAGTTTAATACTAGACCACCCTTTCCACTAGGATTTTCTCAACGTTAACAGCAACATCACACTCCAGCTGAACCTCAGCAAGAAAAGAAATCAGAAGTGGAAGAGTTGATGATGAAATACATGGCAAACACAGAAGTTATGATCAAGAGCCAAGCAGCGGCTATAAAGAATCTGGAAACTCAAATGGGGCAGATGGCAAACATGCTTACTAATAGGCCCCAGGGTTCATTACCAAGTAATACGGAGACAAATGCAAGGAGAGAAGGGAAGGAATAGTGTCAAGCGATCACATTGAGATCTGGGAAAGATCTGTCATTTACTGCAATTCGCGCGCCCGCACGACAATGCACTGAGGAGGATGCGCGGCCGCGCGAGGCAGAGGAGCTAGCCATTGAGCAGGAAAATTTGGAGAAATTGGAGGATCAACAGGAAGAGAAAGATAAAGCAGGTTCAGAGGCGACAGTTAAGAGTCCAGTACCACCAATGCATATTCACGTTCCGTATCCACGGAGATTAAATAAAAAATGGAAGATAAACAGTTCAGCAAATTATTGGAGGTGTTCAAAAAGCTGCAGATCAACATACCATTTGCCGAGGCATTGGAACAAATGCCAACCTACGCAAAATTTATGAAGGGTATATTATTAAGGAAGATGAGATTAGATGAGTTTGAGACAGTAGCCTTGACAGAGGAATGCAGTGCAGTGCTTCAGTAGAAACTACCTCCAAAGCTGAAAGATCCAGGCAGTTTCATAATTCCATGCACAATTGGAAAGATGAACTTCAGTAAGTGTTTATGTGATCTTGGGGCAAGCATAAATTTGATGCCCTTTTCAGTATTTAACCAGTTGGGGTTGCAGGATCCAAAACCAACAAACATATCATTACAGCTAGCTGATAGATCGATCACTTATCCACGAGGAATTGTTGAAGATGTGTTGGTTAAGGTGGACAAGTTTATTTTCTCAGGTGACTTTATTATCCTAGACTACGAGGAAGATAAAAATATACCAATCATATTGGGAAGACCATTATTAGCCACATGAAAAACTCTGATAGATGTGCAGAAGGGGGAACTCACTATGTGTGTTCATGATCAAGAGGTCACCTTTAATGTTTTCAAAGCTATGAAGTTTCCAGCAGATGAAGAGGAATGTTTCTTGGTTGAGTTGGTGGAACGGGTCATAAATGATGAAGTACAAAGTCGAGTGGCTGCTAAACCTTTGAGGAGTGTAATTGCTGAAAATTCAGATTTGGAGGACGAGGAACTTGATGAACTTGTGCAATATCTGGATACCACTCCACCAGTCAGGAAATTTAGGATACCTATTGAGCCATTGACAAAAGTAGGAGAAACCTCCGTAAAATTAAAACCATCTCTGGAGACACCTCCAGAACTTGAATTGAAACCACTTCTAGATCATCTCAGGTACGCATTTATAAATATAGATTCTAAGGTACATGTGATTATTTCTTCTGTATTAACATCCTGTCAGGAAGAAAAACTGCTACGAGTGCTTCGAGAGTTCAAATCAGCGATTGGATGGACCATAGCGGATATTAAAGGGATCAGCCTATCCTTTTGTATGCATAAATTCCTGATGGAAGATAAAAGTAAACCATCGGTTGAGCAACAAAGGAGACTTAATCCGATAATGAAAGAAGTGGTTAAGAAAGAGGTGCTAAAATGGTTGGATGCAAGAATAATCTAATCTATCTCAGATAGCTCATGGGTGAGCCCAATGCAGTGTGTATTGAAAAAGGGTGACATGACAGTAGTGACTAATGAGAACAACGAGTTGATTTCAACACGAACAATGACAGGGTGGAGAGTTTGCATGGACTACCGCAGGCTTAATAAAGCTAAAAGGAAATATCATTTTTCACTACCATTCATTGATCAAATGTTGGACAGATTAGCAGGTCATGAGTACTATTGCCTGCTTGACGGGTATTCGGGATATAATCAAATAATGATAGCTCCAGAAGACCAAGAAAAGACAACTTTCACATGTCCATATGGCACATTCGCCTTTAGAAGGATGTCTTTTGGGTTGTGCAACGCTCCAGCCACTTTTCAGAGATGCATGATGGCTATAATTTCAGATATGGTAGAGAAGAATGTGGAAGTATTTATGGATGACTTCTCAGTTTTCGGAGACTAGTTTGATCTATGCCTCGAGAATTTGGTGATGGTGTTGAAGCGATGTGTTGAAACAAATCTGGTATTAAACTGGGAAGAATGCCATTTTATGGTACAGGAAGGAATCATATTTGGACGCAAAGTATCGAAGAAGGGACTCGAGGTTGATAGAGGAAAGTTGGAAACTATAGAGAAATTGGCACCACCTACTTCGGTTAAAAGGTGTTCGCAGCTTTCTGGGCCATGCAGGTTTCTACCGCAGATTTATCAAAGACTTCTCCAAGATATCTAAACCATTATGCAGTTTATTGGAGAAGGATTCGTATTTCATCTTTGATGAGGCTTGCATAACGGCATTTGAGTATCTAAAAGGGAAACTAACATCAACACCAATTATTACTGCTCCAGATTGGGAATTGCCATTTGAGTTGATGTGAGACGCCAGTAAGTATGCCGTAGGAGCTGCTTTGGGACAAAGGAAAAAGAAGATGTTTCATGTGATTTACTATTCCAGCAAGACCCTTACAGACGCACAGTTGAACTACACCACCATGGAGAAAGAATTATTAGCAGTAGTGTACGCCTTTGATAAATTTTGAGCTTATTTGATCGGCACAAAGGTGATAGTGTATACGGATCACGCTGCTATTCAACATTTTGTGGCAAAAAAGGAAGCAAAGCCCCAGTTGATCAGATGGATTTTACTACTCCAAGAATTTGATTTGGAAGTCAAGGACAGGAAGGGCACTAAATACCAAGTGGCGGACCACTTATCTCGACTTGAGAATCCGGAAATGGAAACAAATGACAAGGTGTTAATTAATGATTCTTTTCCAGATAAACAGTTGTTTGTGGTGAAAGGGGAAGTGCCATGGTTTGCAGATTATGCGAACTATTTGGTAAGTAAAATGCTACCTTCCGATTTGGTAGGTTATTAAAAGAAGAAATTTTTGCATGATGTCAAATGGTACATATGGGATGAATCGTATTTGTTCAAACAATGCACTAATCAAGTTATACCGAGGTGTGTTCCATATAGCGAGACTGAAGGGATTCTGCAGGATTGTCACTCTACTGTGTATGATGGACACTATGGTGGTGAAAGAACAGCAGCGAGAATACTGTCAGGAATAAACATGTGAATGATATTCCTATTTATATATGATTTGATTATGATATATATATGAATGAATATGCAAGTATGTTTGCATGAAGAAAAGTTGTTAAGTCCTTTGATAGATAATAGAAATATATGTACAAGGACTTAGAATGAATTGATCAAAAATGTTAGGTTGATCCTACATAAGCAAAACAGCTTTGTAAAGTCCTTAAAAAGAAATGATGTACAAGGACTATAAATATAGAAAGATCAAGCTTGTTAGGTTGATCTTATGATGTAATAAATAGGCTTGTCTGATCATCGAGCACTGTACCAGAAGTCGTAGTCTGCCAGGAGAGTCAGAGTCAACTCGGGAGCTATCGAGGCAGAATAAGAGTACGCAAGATAGTGAGATCTCGGAGTTCGTAGACTTCCGGGGGAAACGAAGAAGGATCATAGTGTGTCGAGAAGAGCCTCCTCGGGATCGTAGTGTAGTGAGGAAGTCATGTTCTGAATCGTAGAGACAACCTGCCTATAAGCGGAACGACAATCTGTCGAAGCTAAGTATGAAATGCACTCTACGCTCAGAGTCGTAGAGTCTAACGATGCCGAAGTCAAAGACAAGGATCGTAGACCACACTCTGCGATCGTAGAGTCCACTGAACAAATGCAGAGATCGTAGTCGGACAAGATCAGATGAAGACAACAAGCTCAAGGCAGAAATCGTAGAGTGTCAAGATCTGATCTTCGGGAACGTAGAGTCTGCACAGCCGAAGCTGAATCGTAGAGTGCAGAAATCGTAGAGTGTCAAGATCTGATCTTCGGGAACGTACAGTCTGCACAGCCGAAGCTGAATCGTAGAGTGCAGAAATCGTAGAGTGTCAAGATCTGATCTTCGGGATCGTAGTGTCTGCACAGCCGAAGCTGAATCGTATAGTGCAGAACTATGACTCCAACAGTAATGCTCACAATGCTAAGTCAAAATCGTAGAGCAGATACGGTTCTCAACGAATGAGCACTCCCAGAATATCCAAAGGTACGAAGCCTCTGGTTGGCACTACAAAGATGTAATCCACAGAATGGAACCAGAGAGCACTCAACGAATGGCATGCAGGCTAGCAGAAGAAGTAAGCACCAAACCAATCAGCATCAAGATTGAGTTGAAAGGCCGTTCGTGATGAAGTCTTCCACAAGATGATTCAAAGAAGACTTCAGCAGTTGACTAAGGAAAAGTCAGCTAATGCAGTTGCTATCAAGAAAACAGAAGACAACGATCTTGGAAGCAACCAGGATCGTAGTGTTTGTCAGACAAAGAAAGAACTGATGGAAGGTGAACCGAGATACTGCTCAGCTTCTGAAGAGCAAGGCTAAAGTGATTAAGTGCAGGGTCAGTTCATTGATGATAAGTGAGCGGAAGATCACCAGGAGAAAGCAAGCTGAACGCGCCACAAATCTGAAGTGTCTTGATATTCAGAAGGGAACCAGAGCAAGGAATTAGGCCATCAGTATTTGAGAACAGTCAAAGCAAACAGAAGTATTGAAGCACTTCACAATACAAGGAAGAGGTGTTCTACATTGAAGATCCAATCAACACTCTTCTAGATCGTAGCGTTGTCTCCACCAGTCAACAAGACACTACGATCAGGTCCCTGAAGACGTGCATCAGAATCGTAGAGCTCGGATACCTGAAGATTGAGGTATTGGCAACTGTTCAATCTGAAGGGTAATTCGGACAAGTGCTTATTGAGAGCATCGATGCAAAAGGACAACCTCTGATCAAGAAATCAGAAGAAATAAAGTCTTCGACCTGCCCAGGGCAGTAAAGTGATACATCTGACAGGGTAGGTGAAAAAGTAGACTGCAGAGTCAGAAAAAGTATGTCATGTCACATCAAGCAGTCTACATCAAGCAACTTGAGATCTGTGAAGACATTTGAATAGCTTCCAACGGCTACTTTCCAACGGAAGGATTGGGAAGGTGTATAAATGAAGAAGAGCTTTAAAGATCAAAGAGTGCTGGAGGAGTTGAGTTTTGGAGAGAAGGTGGACTGATCGAATCAAGTAATAGTGAGTCCAGAGACTCACTCTATGATCCACCAAGAACACTCAAAAGTCAGATCAATCAAGAAGTAGAAGTGTGAGTTCTACTATGTAGAAGTGAGAGTTCTACTACATGAAGAGTGTTCTGAACTGCCGAGAGAAAGAAGAGCATCATGTCATCTGGATGTCCATCATGGGAAGACTCTAAATACAATAGAGAAGAGCTTACGGTCATCTTAGCAAGTCCATCATGGGAAGGCATCGAGTAGCAAGAAGGGAGATCACAAAAGCCATCTTGGTGTCAAGCTTGAGAAAGCTTCTAGGTACCTTGTAGAAGAGCTTACAGTCATCCTAGAAGCCTCTCATGTGCAGCCATCAAGTACCAAGGAGAATGATCTTCAAGGAAGTTCATCAAGGGGTCATCCAGAGTAGTTGAGAAACCTAACAAGCTGAGCATCATGCAACACTCAACTGCTCTTCAAGGATGATCAAGCCGAAGCTGCTAAAGATAGAAGATGTTCAGAGCATGAAGACATCTTAGCAGCTCAGCACCGACTCCAACAACAACAACAACTCAAAGAAGCCAGGGCCTGAGGGGTCCTTGTCCGGATGGACTAAACAAAGCAGGGCCAAAGGGTCCTTGTCCAGAGGGACTAAACGAAGTTCCAAGCCTACTGGGCTTGAAGAGTTCCTAGGGAACTAGAGGAGTCCCAAGGCTGCTGGCCTTGAAGAGTTCTTAGTGAACTGAAGTCCCAAGGCTGCTGGCCTTGAAGGAATCGTAGAGATTCAGGGTGCTGCCCTTCCTTAGTGGAAATCCTGCTAGTTGAAAGCAGAAGAGTGGATTAGGAGCTTGAGTCTCTGAACCACTTAAAACCCCTTGTGTCTTTTACATTATGTCATTTACATTATGTCTATAACTGCTATAACTGTTATGTATGTTTTAACTGCTTACAACTAAACTAACCCAACGAACAATGTTTGTATGATTATGAATATATCAATGAAGGAGGGGAATCTTTTACTTATTTCGATGTGCTTGAAAAGATTCTATGTTTGTCATATAATCTAATATGAACAATACATCATAAATCAGAAAAGTATTTTAAAAGAAAAGAATCTATTCAACCCCCCCCCCCCTTCTAGATCTATTGTGCCCTCTGGGATCTAACAATTGGTATCAGAGCAGGTTCTCATGCTGTATTCTAAAGCTAATCGCTTTGAGTCTGATCCAAGGCACCAACATTTTTCTAAACTTAGTTTAGTAGTAAGTAACCTGTTATATGCAGAAGAGCTCACACGTAGGAAATATTGTGTATAGGTAAAAAATGTGTATACACCTTAAGCTGCTCAGATTGGTTCATATCCTCGATTGCTATATCAACAAGACCAATCCTAGCCTGCAGTCAATCTTTTAGTCTGAAGATCAGACGAGAGAAAGAGAGCAAGAGACATCAGTAACAAGGAGTAAAGCATTCATCAGTCTGAAAGATGAAGAGGTCACGCGTACGAAGAAATGACTGATCAAGTAGAGATAGAAGATCCTCTCAATCTTATGAGTGACCAACCAACAACCGAGTGCTGTCTCTGAAAACTCAAGGATGTCAAAGATCTTAATGCCACGATTCTCTTGATCTACATCTTCAAGACCACGACTGATTGATGAAAGGCCGACAAGAGCATTAAGCTGAAAAGGGGCAAAAGTAAAAGCTATGCACATCAATACCTGAACTCAGTATATCTAAAGTAAATGACTGTTAAGAAACTGACAGTAAAAAGGTACGGTTCCTCACCATCATTAATGTATACATCATAGTTGCACCATCTTATGAACTATGACAGTATTCTGTCAACAAGTCATAATCTTCCTAAAAAGGTGAATAGAGAAAGTAGTCTAAAGATGGAAAATTCAAATGTCTACAAACTTTCTCTTTAACCAAGTTTTAGGATGAAGATGATATCTTGAAAAAAATCTAAAATGGATCACAAGAGTATCACAGACCAAATGAGTCTTATGTTAAGTAATCATTAATGTTGTGCTAGTATGTGTACAAGCCTATGTTCTAAGTGTTTAACAACACACAGAGAATGATCAGTTCTACAAGAGGATCTTGTTGATTTGTAGAAACTGATCACATCCATAAATCAACTAGATACTCATAAATCGCAGAGTTGATTCACACTATGTGAACACTTAAACATTGTGAACATAACCCAGTAAATGATGAAACCATCATAGATAAAGAGTGTGTCATTAATTGTCAAATCCTACACACACTCACCATCATGCATCTAAAATGTATTATCCCAAGATAGTTGCATGCATGAATGTCTGTTGGTGATAAACATGATGATTATCCAGATAAGAGGAATAGGGGTTTAGAAAACTAACCTAGCAGGACCCATTCAACAATGGGGACCAAAAGTAGAAATTACTTGAACCTGCAGGTACTTGGTCAGTCTGACCACACTAAGGAATGCTGAAGCAGAAGACTTCATTCAAAAGGATTCAACCAGCAGAAGGCTAAGGACTATTCAGAGAAAAGTTTGATAAAGTTCATATATGTCCAAGCCTGTCCTTGAAGACCCTCTGAGCTAACCTGAATGGAGCTCAATGGCTGCAAATCTGTATATGGAAGCATGCCATGCAGCAGAAGATAAAAGAGGATTCTATGTGCCCATGAGATACGCTTTATGGAAAGGATCCTCAAGGGAAGCTCATAATAGAAGATCTTTGAGCTTGAGATAAAAGGAGTTCTCTACGAAGCAGAACTTCTTTAAACTAAAGACTGTCAAAGATGACTACGTTCGTAGTGCTGTCAAATGATCGTAGAGTGATCAATCCTGAAAATACTCATCTCTACGATACAAGAAAGACTAAGCAACGATGATGATTCCAGTCAGAAGTAGAAGTGCTGGGCAGCACTCAAATGAACATGAAGAAAGAATCACATCTATCTGAGATGACGGCATCAACAATGAGGGAGCAGTGATCTGTTAAGGAATAACTGCGTCATTAACCTGGAAGAGATGTACCAGCTACAAAGTCCCAAAACCTTGTGGCTGATGAACCAAATGAAGATCCATAGTCAGTAGGATCGTCTCAAAATGAACTACTGATAACCCATCAGCCACCTAATCCATAATCGTGAAGTGCCTACGATCAAACACATGATCGTAGAGTAAGAGTAGAAGGACACCACGATTTCAGCAATGCGGATACTTAAAGATGATAGAAGATCTTTCCATCAGAAAAGGTCTAATGAGATGTCATTGCAAACCACTGACATAGTATTTCATCTGGAAATCGCCTCAGGGACAAACCTGACCCTTAGCTCTCTCTAAGAGGTTGGCCCTTCCTGAGCTACCTTATCCCAGAAGGAATACTTGATCTAGTTCATCTCAGAAGAATCAAGTCAGTCAAAGATCGTAGAGTTGAGTTTGAAAAGGACTAAACGATCGTAGTGCAACTGCAGCGATCGTAGAAGACAACTCAACGATCGTAGTTCTACCAAAGGGTACTCCAGCTCACAAGGAGCATGAAGAATGAGACATCTGCTAAGACACTCAAGTTGAGGAGATAAGTTTGAATACATCAGTGATTGAGCTATGCTGCATCGAAGTAAGGAGGAAAGACGAAGCCATACACTACAGCATCTCTCAAAAATTGATCGTTGAGTAAACAAATGAAATCGTAGAGTCTATAACTATCTCATCATGTTACACTACGAATCAAAAGGTCAACGGTCAAAGCCACGTTAATTAAACGTCCACTCCTCTAATAACTAAAAAGCTGTGGGGAATTATAGCTCATTACTGGGCAACGTGCAACCAATGGACAATTGACACATCACTGAGTATGCAGAGTTAGAAGGAACTGCCATAAAGACAAGTTCAAATCTGCAGACAGTTACCAAAAGATATCGAACCTTTCTCCTTCCCATTTTCAAAACCCTAGAAAGCTTTTCAAGAGCAAATTCAGTTAACCTCCAGAGCCTTACCAACCAGACAGTCATCTTGCATAAACCTTTCTATATTTAATACCCACATTCTTCAAACTACTCAAAATGGAAAACTGGCAAGTGATCACTGGTATTCAGCTTGGAACCAAATCGTTTGAGAAATCTGAAAAGAAGTTCAGAAATATTCTCTAGCTTGTAAAGAAGGCTGGATTTTCAGAATGCCTTGAAGCAAATACTCGAGTCTACTACAACATGGTTAAAGAATTCTACTCAAACGTCTCTATAAATTCGGAAACCCTTACTACCAAGGTTAAAGGTCAGTCTCTCAAGTTAAAATCTTCTGACCTAAACAAATGCTTAGGATTTCCTAACCAAGGCCTAAAGAACCTTGATAATGTCAACACTGAATTGGCTAAGGAAATTATGGGGTATCAAAGAAACCCTAGTTTCAAGGACATGAAGAATGAGTTCCCTGAGCAATATGAGTTCCTTGCTGAAATAGTTGGAAAGTGCATACTATGTAAGAACACTGCACATGACACAGTGATCGACCAGCAGTTGAAAATCATGTCTGCAATAGTTTTGAAGAAACAAATCGACTTTGGGTCAATCTTGATTGATCAGATCTCCAAATGGGTAGAGAAGACTGAGAAGAAGCCTCTGACCAAGGTATATCATGGAAGGCTGTTAAGTATAATACTGAAGAAAAAGCTAGGGGGAAAGATCAAGGATGATGAGGGAGAAGCCCTGAATGTGCACAAGGTGATGTCTCCACAACTATTTGAAAACTGGAAGAAGAACCCTAAGGAGAACAAAAGGCTGACAGCTGGGAGCAGTAGTAGAGCCTCTGCAAAGAAGAGGAAGACAGTAAAGGCAGAGAGCTCTGAGTCCAGTGACTCTGAAGCAGCTGAAATCACACCAGCAAGGAAGAAATCAAAAGTGGTGAAAAGAGCTGGTGACCTGAAGAAAGCCCAGGCCCCACCAAGGAGAGTCTCCTCCTTGAACAAGAGTAAAGAAGAAAAGGCCCAAACTGCTGAGACCACAAAAAGAAGAAGCAGCAGGTTGCTTCAAGGGCCAGTCAGCAAGAAAGCTAAGGTGGAGGACAAACCAGCCTTAGCTTCTCAAATCAATACATCTGTTGATAAGGAAAGGTGCTCTAGCCCCATGGCCAATACTCAGAGACGCAACTCTAATGAAGAAAAAGAAATTTCTGATCAAAGTGCATCCCCAAATGCAACTGCCCCAACCAGCCCAGAGAATGGGTCAGAAAATGCTATCCAAGAAGAAGAAGAAGAACATGTCCCCTCAATCCAAGAGAGCTTTCATGATGACTCAGAAAGTGATGAGGACAGGGAAGAAGAATCTGCCCCTGCCAGTGCTGATATTCAAAGAAGTTTATCTGATAAGGAAGTGGAGTCAGAGACTGAGGAAGAAGAAGAATCTGTCTCTCCGATAGTTGAACCTCCACAAAGAAGAAAGAGCTACAGGCTGCAAGCCCAGTTTGCCTCCAAAAGGAACAGTGGCCAATCAAATGCCATCATTGAATTAAGTGATGATGAATCTGTATCCCCAGGAGAAGATGCTGAAGAAGAAGCCAGTAGTGAAGAAGAAGTATCTAAGGAAAGTCTTAATGAAGAAAGTTCAGATAATGAAATTCAGCAAGAAGGATTCTCTGTTGGAGATGATCAAGAAGAGTCTGAACATGAAATGCAACATGAAGATGATCCCTCTGCTGAAGCTGATCTAAATGGTTCTGGTTCTGAGAAGGAAGAAGCAGGAAATGATTCCAACTCTGAAGATCAGGAATCAGAAAACTCAGAACTCCACCCTGTTCTCTCACCTGCAAGATTTATCAGGAGAATAGTAGTAGAAGTTCCCAATGAACCATCAGAGAATCCTCCTGACAGATGGATAAACCATGGAGGTGAACATATCAGAATAGTAAGAATGACCTCCTTTGACTTGGTCAAGAACCAGAACAACATGGAAATGGACTGCACAACCATTCTCTACAACCCTGATGATCTGCTAATGAGATGGTTCTTCCAGTGGATGCCATGGCTAAAGGCCATTACTGAAAAAGATGGAAGCTACTTCAGTTGGTGTTATAAGCAGTTTCCAAGCATGGAACTGGTGGCTCAGAACTTTCCAAGAGTGAAAAAGTTTGCCACCAAGCTGATCACAAACCAGCCCCACTTCAAGATCTATCGACATGCTGGAAATCTCTACATCCCCTACGATCGTAGGGTGGACTCTGAAGGAAGAAGAACCATGTCCAAGAAGCTGATCGTAGAGTCTGATCACTCTACTGCTTATGATGTTCAAATCCAATCTCAGAAGTCTCCTTATGATCAAGCACTGCTAACAGACACTCCATCATCCTCCACAGGCAATTGGTACTCCACAATTGTTCAGATTATCCACACCTTTGAAAATCTGTCCAAAGATGACAATCTTAGAGTCCAATCCATTGCCCATACTGAAGCTACCAATCAAGAGGACCAAACTACTTTGGAGCAGGAACTACTGAAGAGCTCTGATGATTTAAACAAGAAGATATCTATGCTCACTGAAGAAACACAGACGCAGACAACAACAGGAGATGATTCTTTCCAGCACAAGCTTCAAGCTATCTTGGCTGATGTATCTCTCAAACTCCAAGAGAGAGATAACATCTATAAGAAGGCCATCCAAGATCAGAAGACAGAAGCTCTACAAGTTCAAGAGGCCAATGCAAAGCAGATCGAAGCCCTCTCTTACAAGATTGACGATCTGAAACAGTCCTTCTCTATGCAACTTGAACTCGGACAACAAGAGCTAAAGTTTGAAGTTGCAAACTCCTCCTACCTGATGGAGTAGCTTATGTCCAACATGGAGCAGCTCTCTCAAATGATTGATGACAAAAAGGGGGAGAAAGAGAGGAGAAGAAAGAAGAGGAGCAAGAGGCACCAAAAGAAGAGCAGAGGGTTAAGGGAGAAAAAGTCAAAGAAGAAGAAAGCAGCAGCAGATAGAGAATCATCATCTTAGGGGGAGCCTGAAGATGATGATACCAAGTTCACAGAAGCTGAAGAGGAGCCAGATCAGAAAGGTGATGAAGGGGAATCAAGCAAAGATAGAAGGCCACCATCAGAGGGGGAGCAAGAAGCAACAGCAAATGAGTAGCTGATCAACAAGCATCCTGGAACCATACATGGAGCCAAGGAGGTATATCTCTAGTCTGATAGTATGTTCTAGATCCAGGATTTAGAATGTCTGAATATATAATTGCCATATTAATATAAATGACATTCATGATTAACTGTTTAGAAATACAGCTGCTCACTGTATCTAAGATTCATTCATAACATGCATATGCACTTATTGTTTTTGTCATAAACAAATAGAGGGAGATTGTCAGGAATAAACATGTGAATGATATTCCTATTTATATATGATTTGATTATGATATATATATATATATATATGAATGAATATGCAAGTATGTTTGCATGAAGAAAAGTTGTTAAGTCCTTTGATAGATAATAGAAATATATGTACAAGGACTTAGAATGAATTGATCAAAAATGTTAGGTTGATCCTACATAAGCAAAACAGCTTTGTAAAGTCCTTAAAAAGAAATGATGTACAAGGACTATAAATATAGAAAGATCAAGCTTGTTAGGTTGATCTTATGATGTAATAAATAGGCTTGTCTGATCATCGAGCACTGTACCAGAAGTCGTAGTCTGCCAGGAGAGTCAGAGTCAACTCGGGAGCTATCGAGGCAGAATAGGACTACGCCTGCTTAGGATCGTAGTGTACTGAGGAAGTCATGTTCTGAATCGTAGAGACAGCCTGCCTATAAGCCGAACGACAATCTGCCGAAGCTAAGTATGAAATGCACTCTACGCTCAGAGTCGTAGAGTCAAGTAATGCCGAAGTCAAAGACAAGGATCGTAGACCACACTCTACGATCGTAGAGTCCACTGAACAAATGCAGAGATCGTAGTCGGACAAGATCAGATGAAGACAACAAGCTCAAGGCAGAAATCGTAGAGTGTCAAGATCTGATCTTCAGGAACGTAGAGTCTGCACAGCCGAAGCTGAATCGTAGAGTGCAGAAATCATAGAGTGTCAAGATCTGATCTTCGGGAACGTAGAGTCTGCACAGCCGAAGCTGAATCGTAGAGTGCAGAAATCGTAGAGTGTCAAGATCTGATCTTCGGGATCGTAGTGTCTGCACAGCCGAAGCTGAATCGTATAGTGCAGAACTACGACTCCAACAGTAATGCTCACAATGCTAAGTCAGAATCGTAGAGCAGATACGGTTCTCAACGAATGAGCACTCCCATAATATCCAAAGGTACGAAGCCTCTGGTTGGCACTACAAAGATGTAATCCACAGAAGGGAACCAGAGAGCACTCAATGAATGGCATGCAGGCTAGCAGAAGAAGTAAGCACCAAACCAATCAGCATCAAGATTGAGTTGAAAAGCCGTTCGTGATGAAGTCTTCCACAAGATGATTCAAAGAAGACTTCAGCAGTTGACTAAGGAAAAGTCAGCTAATGCAGTTGCTATCAAGAAAACAAAAGACAACGATCTTGGAAGCAACCAGGATCGTAGTGTTTGTCAGACAAAGAAAGAACTGATGGAAGGTGAACCGAGATACTGGTCAGCTTCTGAAGAGCAAAGCTAAAGTGATTAAGTGCAGGGTCAGTTCATTGATGATAAGTGAGCGGAAGATCACCAGGAGAAAGAAAGCTGGACGCGCCACAAATCTGAAGTGTCTTGATATTCAGAAGGGAACCAGAGCAAGGAATTAGGCCATCAGTATTTGAGAACAGTCAAAGCAAACAGAAGTATTGAAGCACTGCACAATACAAGGAAGAGGTGTTCTACATTGAAGATCCAATCAACACTCTTCTAGATCGTAGTGTTGTCTCCATCAGTCAACAAGACACTACGATCAGGTCCATGAAGACGTGCATCAGAATCATAGAGCTCGGATACCTGAAGATTGAGGCATTGGCAACTGTTCAATCTGAAGGGTAATTCGGACAAGTGCTTATTGAGAGCATCGATGCAAAAGGACAACCTCTGTTCAAGAAATCAGAAGAAATAAAGTCTTCGACCTGCCCAGGACAGTAAAGTGATACATCTGACAGGGTAGGTGAAAAAGTGGACTGCAGAGTCAGAAAAAGTATGTCATGTCACATCAAGCAGTCTACATCAAGCAACTTGAGATCTGTGAAAATATTTGAATAGCTTCCAACGGCTACTTTCCAACGGAAGGATTGGGAAGGTGTATAAATGAAGAAGAGCTTTAAAGATCAAAGAGTGTTGGAGGAGTTGAGTTTTGGAGAGAAGGTGGACTGATCGGATCAAGTAATAGTGAGTCCAGAGACTCACTCTACGATCCACCAAGAACACTCAAAAGTCAGATCAAGCAAGAAGTAGAAGTGTGAGTTCTACTATATAGAAGTGAGAGTTCTACTACATGAAAAGTGTTCTGAACTGCCGAGAGAAATAAGAGCATCATGCCATCTGGATGTCCATCATGGGAAGACTCTAAGTACAATAGAGAAGAGCTTACGGTCATCTTAGCAAGTACATCATGGGAAGGCATCGAGTAGCAAGAAGGGATATCACAAAAGCCATCTTGGTGTCAAGCTTGAGAAAGCTTCTAGGTACCTTGTAGAAGAGCTTACAGTCATCCTAGAAGCCTCTCATGTGCAGCCATCAAGTACCAAGGAGAATGATATTCAAGGCAGTTCATCAAGGGGTCATCCGGAGTAGTTGAGCAACCTAAGAAGCTGAGCATCATGCAACACTCAACTGCTCTTTAAGGATGATCAAGCCGAAGCTGCTAAAGATAGAAGATGTTCAGAGCATGAAGACATCTTAGCAGCTCAGTACAGACTCCAACAACAACAACAACTCAAAGAAGCCAGGGCTTGAGGGGTCCTTGTCCGGAGGGACTAAACAAAGCAGGGCCAAAGGGTCCTTGTCCATAGGGACTAAACGAAGTTCCAAGCCTACTTAGCTTGAAGAGTTCCTAGGGAACTAGAGGAGTCCCAAGGCTGCTGGCCTTGAAGAGTTCTTAGTGAACTGAAGTCCCAAGGCTGCTGGCCTTGAAGGAATCGTAGAGATTCAGGGTGCTGCCTTTCCTTAGTGGAAATCCTGCTAGTTGAAAGCAGAAGAGTGGATTAGGAGCTTGAGTCTCTGAACCACTTAAAACCCCTTGTGTCTTTTACATTATGTCATTTACATTATGTTTATAACTGCTATAATTGCTATGTATGTTTTAACTGCTTACAACTAAACTAACCCAACGAACAATGTTTGTATGATTATGAATATATCAATGAAGGAGGGGAATCTTTTACTTATTCCGCTGTGCTAGAAAAGATTCTATGTTTGTCATATAATCTAATATGAACAATACATCATAAACAAGAAAAGTATTTTAAAAGAAAAGAATCTATTCAACCCCCCCCCCCCCCTTCTAGATCTATTGTGCCCTCTGGGATCTAACAAATACTATAAGCGGGATCTTAGGGTTCGCGTTCTTGCAATATAAGTTTACGCGACTAACTTCCTTTACTAGTTTATGGCTTTATGACATACAGAGATGTCTTACTCATACGTTCATCATCTTGGATGATTTATATTCTTATCTTATTCTTATAACTTATCGAGGACTCAGCACATATCGCGTCTCTGCTAGTAGTCCATATGGTACTCTGAGTAGTTTCCCACAAAAAACCAACAAACAAGTTTTTGTCTCATCTACACTACCATCACAGTGAGTTAGATTGGTTGCCAGTTTTGGATATACCTTCGCTCTCTGAAGGAATTGTTTAGCCCAGCTCCCATATTTTAACCATCAAAGGTTACGATTGTACCATAACCTAATTTCACTTAACTTATACGAACTATTAAACTATAATGTTCGATTAAGTCAATTTGTTATTCCTTAAGGCTTTCTGACAACTAAATGTCATCCCTCCTGATTCATTTTTTATCGAATCACATTCGACTTTCATTAATCTTATTGCCGTTTCTTATGGCTTTCTTGATAATTCATTTACTATTTAATACTTTTGTTATCCATTATATGAACCCCATGTTCATTACTCGTTCTTAGTGTCAAAGCCATACTGATCATTGTGTGCTAGGACCAAGCATCCATCGTAACGACGTTGCGTTCACAGCGTCTATACGCTTCACACTTATCTCTCATTATAATGATATAACATCGAAATGTTATTCATTGCCCTTGTCACTCAATGTCTAAGGAATCACAAACATAGCAATTCCTCACGTTCATTCATTCCGACTACGGTCCTCGGATATCGGTTACGTAACCCGCGATTATATTCTTTGTCATTTAATCTTGTTTAATCTATACGTTCAACCTTTAATAAAGGTTTACATCACTTGACTAAGTGTTACATTATTTGAATATTATATTCTTTATCTTCTCGTACATTTCCTCCAAGAGTTGAGAAGTTAAAAGCTATTCTCTTGCTTTTTCCCAACATTGGCACTGTGACGCCCCCAAAATAGGTCTATTCCATCCAACACATTCTGAGTCGCCAAATACATGGTACAGAAACAACTACAACTTTATTAATACAACATAAAAACTGTGAGTTTAAATACAAATATTGTCATCTAGACAATATCCACACTCAAATAAGTCCTCATTTCAATTACTGATACATTATTTTATAGAATAGTGAGTACGACTAGAACAACTTCTAGAACCATCATTCCATACCCCGACTAGTACTCACTACATTCTCGCCTCCTGAGAAGAAAAATGGAACAACAAGGAAAAGGGTGAGCTCAACTAGCCCAGTAAAGAACATTATGACTAAGATAATATAGAATAAATTATCGTTAGTCCTTAACATGGAAAAATTTAATAGAATACAATAGACAACCAGTTTTAAATCAATCTTCGCAGCGGAAAAAAATAATTCATTAGAAGAGTTAAGTAGAGAATGCAAACTACTATCTTCTATATTGGAATTTAAAAGTTCATCGTCGATATTTTATCCTGTAACATCAATCAATATATATCTAGAATCAAATATTCATCTTTGCACTACAGGCCAAAGATATTCATCAGTTGGTCATGTTCATCTAAACACCTGTTCATCTTTGCACTACGGGCCAAAGATATTAATCAGCCGGTCATGTTCATCTCAACACCTTTTCATATTTGCACTACGGGTCAAAGATATTCATCAAGAAATTATTCATCTTTGCACTACAGGCCAAAGATATTCAGTAATATCATCATTTAGAACTGAGGATGATGAAAAATATTTTAAAGAAAGCGAATCTGGTGAAGCAAAAGAACAAATATTAAGGATTCCCATTTTAAACAATTCCCATTCAAAAATACTTCATAAATATCCAGAATGGGGTAAAATTCAAGAATGATCAAAACATGGATACAATCAAAGCTAGTATCCAGAATAGATATTTTGGACAAAAAGAAAAAATTTCATTTTTCGGTGAATAGTATCGTATTCGTGAATAGTGCCGTATACGTAAATAGTAACTCTAACACCAAAAGATAGAAATTTCACAAAAAAAAAAAATCATCATGCTTCGTGCATAGTAACTCGTGAATAGTAACTCATGAATAGTAACTCGTGAATAATAACTTATGAATACTCATGAATAGTAACCCCGACATGAAAAAATTCCAAATTTGATAAAAAGTTCCAACTAATATTTCAGCATAATCACATTGTACAAATAATATCATTTGAGAAGAAAATAACATCTCATATGTAAGACCCCAGTTTTTATAAATAAAGATGAATTTTCTATAATTATTATTATGGAATAAATTTGATATAATGTTATAGTTGTGGGTAATATTTATAAATTTTGCAAAGTACGCAAGTTGTTATAAAATATTCGTTTGGTCGGGGAATATTCTTTTTGTCGGGGAATATTCGTACGACGGCATAATCATTGGTGGACCCCACAACGGAAGTATTGTCGTAGTTAGAAAACGACAAAATTATCTTTCTATAAAAATAACGGCGGAGGTGTTACCGTTAAAACTGTTGAACTACTCGGTAGTAAAAGTACAGTAATACGCGTTGTTGCATAGTAGCACACGGTATTGATTATTGATGCTTACGTGAGAAGTCACTCAGCTATACTCAATTATTGCTACAGTAATTGCTGCATCATATCTCTTATATTATTGATTCAATTATTGTCACAGTATCATCTATATAATATGTTATATTATTAAATCAATAATTGAGACGACAAGTTATAAATGATTAATAATTGTTGAAAGATTAATTATGTGTTGATTAAAAATAAAATGATTTTTGGTAATTTTTGTTCAATCCTTGATGTATATAAAGAGTCTATTATGAGACGTTGGTGATAAGTTTAATTATTTATGGGGGGCCATATGTCGTCATCTAAGAGTCTCTTTCGTAAATAGTAATTACCTTTGTAAATAGTAATTACCTTCGTAAATAGTAATTACCTTCGTAAATAGTAATTACTTTTGTAAATAGTAATTACTTTCGTAAATAGTAATTACCTTCATAAATAGTAATTACCTTCGTAAATAGTAATTACCTTCGTCAATAGTAGTTATCTTCGTCAATAGTAGTTGTCCCTTCAATATTACCAAGAGTTAACTGCCTCTTCGGTGTTCCAAGGGTTAATTACCCCTTCGTAAATAGTAGTTGTCTCTTCAATATTACCAAGAGTCATTTTGACCCTTCGTTAAGACCAAGAGCCACCCTCAGTTTTTCTATAAATAGAAAGCTCATTCCTTCATTATTTCTTACGAATTCGTTCAAGCTATAGAGAAAGAAAGTATAGAGAATAAGAGAGAAAGAAGAAGAGTTTTCTGCTACTTCACTTATATCCAGTTCTTCTAAGGTAGGTAATATTATTTGTTGTACCCGTAATGGGTGTTATTCTTTCTTATTCATGAAGAGAACTGTTGTTATTCCATTGCTTATTATTCTGTTGGAATAACCTGTATACGCGGTTTACTCTATACTTGGTGACATTCTTCTATTATTCTGTTGGAACATCTTGTCTGTGTGTTTTACACCGGACCTGGTTCCTTTTACTATTCCGTCTTTATATTTCTGTCGAAATATTCTGTCTGTGCTATACGCTGGACCTGGCTCCATCATTTACTATTTCGCATTTATTATTCTGCTAGAACATCCTGTCGGTGTGAATTTCACCTGACCTGGTTCCGTTATTATTATTCTGCTTGAATAACTTGTTTGTGCGGTCTCTATCGCATGCATGGTGATATCTTTTGTTATTGTATTCGATATTACTCAGTTGATCAAAATTCTGACTTCTATACTCCATGAAATTAGTGGAATATTCTTGATATTTGCGCTTCATCCAGTATATTTTCATGGAAATATTCTTCTGGGCATTCTTGAATTTTACACCACAAAACAGTATCGTGTTGACAATTTGGACGTTAATAATTTCTGGATAAAATAATTCTTGAACTTGTTTTATTGAATTCTTATAAAATTGTCATCATCCTCTTATTTATATTTTTGAAAGTCATCTGTGGCCTGTAGAGCATGGATGGACTTGGTATGATTATGACCAGGGATTATTCGGTGTAATCATGACCGTAATGTTACAAATGATGTGGTAAAAGTCTCATTTTCCGTAGTGCATTGATGGACAGTTGTTGGCATGATCATGACCATTAATGATTACACAAATATTCTTGGCCGTAGTGCATGAATAATTGTGGTCGTGATACTAAATAATATCCTTGGCCGTAGTACAGGGGTGATTCGATGACGTGGAATATTTATTAAGCTGAGTCTCAGCTATAACAGTGATGAAAAACCTTTTAAATCATAAAAGATAGTAGATTTTATTTTCTACTTGACTCTTTTAATGGATTGCTGATTCTGCTGCAGTTAAACTTGATGTTTATTATATTTTATCAATTTAACATTGTTGAAGGCTAATGATAATTTATTTTGCATTATCTTAGTCATAATATTTCTTACTGGGCTAGTTGAGCTCACCCTTTCTTTCACTGTTCTCTTCAGGAAATGAGAATATAGCTGGGATGAGTCGGGGAACGGAGTAATGGACCAGAGAGTAGTATTAGTAGTCCTCACTATTCTGTAAAATAGTTTGTATGATCTCTAGTAGACAATAATTGTATTCAAACTCACAGTTATATTTTGTCGTATTGTACACGACAGTGGTATTAGTAAGTTGTATTTGAATTCTGTACCATGTATCTTGCGACTCAAGATGGGTGATGTATACCTAATTTTGGGGGCGTCACAGTTGGTATCAGAGCTTAGGGATATGATCCCTGGCTAAGATGTGAGAATAGTACTAGGAGGGGAGAGACGGGGAATTCCTTCGCTAGTATGACCTACCTAAGTTTATGTGCTATTTTATTGGTCGGTCAGAATATAGACATAATATGTTACATGTCAATTAACCTTTTGTTTTGTGGCAGTATCTGAAAATGACATCTGAGAATGTTGAGAATGGCAATGGAGCACAGGCGATCGTTGATTCACCACATATCAATAATCAGGATAATGTGCATCAGGAAGGCGACAATCCTCATGCAAACAACAACACTGACCAAATGATGAATGATCAAGTGTTCAGAGGTTTTATGCAATTCATGCAACAGCAGGCGAGAGCAACTCCTGTCCACAACATAGATGGAAACACGGGAAACTCTCAGGCGGTCACCGCTAAACAGTTCAAGGAGCTGGGACCACCGGAGTTTAAGGGAGAGCCAAAACCACTTATGGCAGAAACATGGATAAAGAAGATCACCAAGATATTTGATGTCTTGGGATTCTCCGAGGAGCAAAAGGTTCCCTTTGCCGCCTTTATGTTGCGCGGAGAGGCAGATTACTGGTGGGAATCAGTAAAACGTACTCAACCTGCTGTACTAAAGATATCTTGGGAGAAGTTCCAGGAGCTGTTCAACGACAAATACTTTCCCGAAAGTATTCGCCACATGAAGGAAGTGGAATTTATCAAGTTGGAACAAAACAATATGACCATGTCGCAATACGAGGCAAAATTTGCAGAGTTATCACGGTTTGCGTCCCACTTGGTGGATAATGAAGAGAGAATGGCGCGAATGTTTTTAAGAGGTTTGAAGTCGGAGATACGTCAACATCTTATTTCTCATAAACTGTGTTTGTATTCAGATGTTGTAAATAGGGCTCAGTTAGTGGAGCGCGATAACGAGTCAACTCAACTAAAAGAGAGCAGCCGGCAAAATTATAATACCAGCGAGAGTGGTCATCGAAGCGGTGACAACAAGCGTGGAGGGAATCAGCAGGACAGAAATGGTTACCACTTCGGTGGTAATCAGGGCCAAAACAATAAGAACGGACATTTCAAAAAGAGGAGATTCAACAATGATGGAAAGACGTCAGCACCAACACCCGTTGTTAAGGAAGGAGAAAGACCACCTATCATATGCTTCAAATACGGAGGGGAGGGACACATCAGTCCAAATTACGCGATGCCATCCAAAGCATGTTATAATTGTGGAATAGAAGGTCACTTAGCTCGATTTTATCGTTTACCAAAGACAAATTCAGCTAGGATGGAGGCACCAAAGGCTGTCCCAGAAAGGTCAAAGCCGGTAGTGCAAGGGAGAGCGTTTGTTGTGACCTCCAAGAAAGCCAGGAACCCGAATGAGGTCATCATGGGTAAGCTTATCATAAACTCTAACGAAGTCTATACTTTATTTGATACCGGTTCTACCCATTCTTTTATTTCTCCTACTTGCGCTCATCGATTAAATTTGACTCTGGAGAAATTAGACTTTGACTTATCTGTGGAAACTCCGTTGGGAGAAACCTTCATTACATCCACCGTTTATAAGTCTTGTTTGGTTCAAATCGGTACCCTCACATTACCTGTAGATCTTATTTTATTGAAAATACATGCATTTGACGTGATTTTAGGGATTGATTGGTTAACTACTCATCATGCAAAAATTGATTGTTTCCATAAGGTTGTTAGCTTTCATATTCCTAATCAACCTATTATGCGAATTCAAGCGACCAAACCATTAAAATCAATCATGGTCATCTCAAGCCATAAAGCTATTCGTTTATTGAAAAACGGATGTCAAGCTTTCTTAGCTCATGTCACATATTTAAACAAAAATACGTCAGTTTTGAACGATATTTCTATTGTTAATGAATTTCCTGACGTATTCCCCGAAGAACTTCCTGGCCTACCCCCAGAGCGTGAGATTGAATTTTGTATCGACCTTGAACCCGGTACAAAACCCATTTCTAAAGCCCCATATCAAATGGCTCCTATTGAACTTCAGGAGTTAAAAACCCAACTGCAGGAATTGTTAGACATTGGCTTTATTCGTCCTAGTACTTCTCCTTGGGGTGATCCTGTTTTATTCGTGAAGAAGAAAGATGGGAGTATGCGACTTTGTATTGATTATCGGGAGTTGAATCATGTCACCATAAAAAATAGGTATCCTTTGCCACGTATTGATGACTTGTTTGACCAGTTGCAAGGAGCCAAATTCTTTTCAAAGATTGATCTTCGTTCTGGGAATCACCAATTGAAGATTAGAACCGATGACATTCCAAAGACGGCTTTCAGAACTCGGTACGGGCATTATGAATTCCTAGTTATGTCCTTTGGATTGACTAATGCTCCTGCTGCCTTCATGGATATGATGAACCGAGCATTCAAGGAATATTTGGATCACTTTGTGGTCGTCTTTATTGATGACATCCTTATTTATTCCAAAAGCCGTGAAGATCATGAGCAACACTTGAGGCTGACACTCCAAAAGCTTCGTGAATATAAGCTTTATGGCAAGTTGAAGAAATGCGAGTTCTGGCTTGAGGAAGTAGCATTCCTTGGGCACGTGGTATCAAGTCATGGAATATCTGTTGACCCAGCAAAGATTGAAGCTATTCAAAGCTGGGAGCAACCTAAATCAGTGACCAAAGTACGTAGCTTTCTCGGTTTAGCTGGTTATTATCGGAGATTCGTGGAAGGATTTTCTCGAATCGTTACTACATTGACTCAGCTGACTCAGAAAGATACAAAGTTCGGTTGGAGCGAAGAATATGAGAAGAGTTTTCAAGAACTCAAGAGGAGACTCATTTCAGCACCTGTTCTGACAATACCATCTGGCTCGGAGGGATTTGTCATCTACAGTGATGCTTCGGGCAAAGGGCTGGGATGTGTTCTCATGCAACATGGAAAAGTCATAGCCTATGCCTCGCGACAACTCAAAGAATATGAGAAGAATTATCCTACTCATGATATAGAGTTGGCAGCTGTTGTCTTTGCACTTAAAATTTGGAGGCATTACTTGTATGGGGAGAAAGTGGAGATCTTTATGGATAATAAAAGCCTCAAATATTTCTTCACTCAAAAGGAACTCAACATGCGACAACGACATTGGCTTGAACTTTTGAAAGATTATGATCATACCATCCAATACCATCCTGGAAAAGCAAACGTGGTAGCTGACGCATTGAGTAGAAGATCACATGCAAGTACGAGTGCGATATTGTCAACGCAAGGGCCCATTTTGTGTGACTTGCAAAGGATGGAGATAGAGTTAAAGACTCCAGGGACGCATGTGATGATGGCGAATATACAAGTATAACCGACTTTAATCGATAAAGTTAAAGTTGCTCAAGCTACAGACCTGGAGCTGATGCGTATGAGGAAGAAAGTGCAAGAGGGTGCTATGCCGGAAGCAAGAATCGATGAAGAAGGAATACTTCGAGTCAACTCCAGACTTTGTGTTCCTAACAACCCTGATTTAAAGTATAAAATCATGATGGAGGCACACAATACACCGTTTGCAATCCATCCTGGGAGTACCAAAATGTATCATGATATTCGTCATACATTTTGGTGGAGCAATATGAAGAGAGAGATAGCGTTGTTTATCTCAAGGTGTCTAACTTGTCAATGAGTTAAAGCGGAGCATCAAGTACCAAAAGGTCCATTGCAACCACTTGAAATTCCAGAATGAAAGTGGGAGCACATTACCATGGATTTCGTTACCGGTCTTCCTAAGGTTTCTCAAGGCATAGATGCGATTTGGGTCATTGTTGATAGATTGACCAAGTCTGCTCATTTCTTACCGATACAAGAAACTTATACACTTGAACGTCTTGCTCGTATATACATAAACGAGATTGTAAGACTGCATGGTATGCCAGTATCCATAGTTTCTGATCGAGACCCAAGATTTACTTCACAATTTTGGGTTAGTTTGCAAAAAGCTATGGGCACAGACTTACGATTTAGCTCAGCATATCATCCTCAGACGGACGGACAGTCGGAGAGGACTATTCAAACTCTTGAAGATCTATTAAGACTCTGTGTCCTTGATTTCAAGGGAAGTTGGGACAAGTTCTTACCATTGGTGGAGTTTTCCTACAACAACAGTTATCAAGCAAGTATTGGCATGGCTCCATTCGAAGCGTTGTATGGAAGAAAGTGTCGTTCTCCAGTATGCTGGGATGAGGTGGGTGAAGCAACGTTGTTGGGACCGGAGTTGGTACGTATGACTACGGAAAAGATTCAAACGATCCGACAACGTATAAAAACCTCACAAAGTCGACAAAAGAGTTATGTTGATCTTCATCGAAAGGACGTGGAATTCAATATAGGAGATCATGTGTTGTTACGTGTTACTCCATGGAAAGGAGTTACAAGATTTGGAAAGAGAGAAAAACTCAATCCTCGATTCATCAGTCAATTTTTAATCCTCGATCGAATAGGAACTGTGGCCTATAGACTCGCTTTACCGCCAAATATGTCTCGTGTTCATAACATTTTTCACATATCCATGTTACGTAAATATGTGAAAGACCCGAACCACATTATTGAGTTAGAACCGGACGAAATAGCGGAAGATTTGACGTATGAAGAAGTTCTTGTTCAAATTTTGGATAAGAAGGAACATATTCTACGCTCCAAGGTTATACCTCAAGTCAAAGTGTTGTGGAGAAACCACGCTGTTGAGGAAATGACTTGGGAGTTAGAATCTGAAATGAAATCAAGATATCCTTACCTCTTCGACATACCAGGTATTTACCCTAATTTCGAGGGCGAAATTTCATAAGAAGGGGAGGTTGTAAGACCCCAATTTTTATAAATAAAGATGAATTTTCTATAATTATTATTATGGAATAAATTTGATATAATGTTATAGTTGTGGGTAATATTTATAAATTTTGCAAAGTATGCAAGTTGTTATAAAATATTCGTTTAGTCGGGGAATATTCTTTTTGTCGGGAAATATTCGTACGACGGCACAATCATTGGTGGACCCCACAACGGAAGTATTGTCGTAGTTAGAAAATAACAAAATTATCTTTCTATAAAAATAACGGCGGAGGTGTTACCGTTAAAACTGTTGAACTACTCGGTAGTAAAAGTACAGTAATACGTGTTGTTGCATAGTAGCACACGGTATTGATTATTGATGCTTTCGTGAGAAGTCACTCAGCTATACTCAATTATTGCTACAGTAATTGCTGCATCATATCTCTTATATTATTGATTCAATTATTGTCACAGTATCATCTGTATAATATGTTATATTATTAAATCAATAATTGAGACGACAAGTTATAAATGATTAATAATTGTTGAAAGATTAATTATGTGTTGATTAAAAATAAAATGATTTCTGGTAATTTTTATTCAATCCTTGATGTATATAAAGAGTCTATTATGAGACGTTGGTGATAAGTTTAATTATTTATGGGGGGCCATATGTCGTCATCTAAGAGTCTCTTTCGTAAATAGTAATTACCTTTGTAAATAGTAATTACCTTCGTAAATAGTAACTACCTTCGTAAATAGTAATTACTATTATAAATAGTAATTACTTTCATAAATAGTAATTACCTTTGTAAATAGTAATTACCTTCGTAAATAGTAATTACCTTCGTAAATAGTAATTACCTTCGTCAATAGTAGTTACCTTCGTCAATAGTAGTTGTCCCTTCAATATTACCAAGAGTTAACTGCCTCTTCGGTGTTCCAAGGGTTAATTACCCCTTCGTAAATAGTAGTTGTCTCTTCAATATTACCAAGAGTCATTTTGACCCTTCGTTAAGACCAAGAGCCACCCTCAGTTTTTCTATAAATAGAAAGCTCATTCCTTCATTATTTCTTACGAATTCGTTCAAGCTATAGAGAGAGAAAGTATAGAGAATAAGAGAGAAAGAAGAAGAGTTTTCTGCTACTTCACTTATATCCAGTTCTTCTAAGGTAGGGAATATTATTTGTTGTACCCGTAATGGGTGTTATTCTTTCTTATTCATGAAGAGAACTGTTGTTATTCCATTGCTTATTATTCTGTTGGAATAACCTGTATACGCGGTTTACCCTATACTTGGTGACATTCTTCTATTATTCTGTTGGAACATCCTGTCTGTGTGTTTTACACCAGACCTGGTTTCATTTACTATTCCGTCTTTACATTTCTGTCGGAATATCCTGTCTGGGCTATACGCCGGACCTGGCTCCATCATTTACTATTCCGCATTTATTATTCTGCTGGAACATCCTGTCGGTGTGAATTTCACCTGACCTGGTTCCGTTATTATTATTCTGCAGGAATAACCTGTTTGTGTGGTCTCTATCGCATGCATGATGATATCTTTTGTTATTGTATTCGATATTACTCAGTTGATCAAAATTCTGACTTCTATACTCCATGAAATTAGTGGAATATTGTTGATATTTGCGCTTCATCCAGTATCTTTTCATGGAAATATTCTTCTGGACATTCTTGAATTTTACACCACAAAACAGTATCGTGTTGACAATTTGGACGTTAATAATTTCTGGATAAAATAATTCTTGAACTTGTTTTATTGAATTCTTATAAAATTGTCATCATCCTCTTATTTATATTTTTGAAAGTAATCTGTGGCCTGTAGAGCATGGATGGACTTGGTATGATTATGACCAGGGATTATTCGGTGTAATCATGACCGTAATGTTACAAATGATGTGGTAAAAGTCTCATTTGCCGTAGTGCATTGATGGACAGTTGTTGGCATGATCATGACCATTAATGAATACACAAATATTCTTGGTCGTAGTGCATGAATAATTGTGGTCGTGATACTAAAGAATATCATTGGCCGTAGTGCAGGGGTGATTCGCAGGAAATGAGAATATAGCTGGGACGAGTCGGGGAACGGAGTAATGGACCAGAGAGTAGTATTAGTAGTCTTCACTATTCTGTAAAATAGTGTGACAATAATTGTATTGAGGACTCCTTTTGAGTTTGTATGATCTCTAGTAGACAATAATTGTATTCAAACTCACAGTTATATTTTGTCGTATTGTACACGACAGTGGTATTAGTAAGTTGTATTTGAATTCTGTACCATGTATCTGGCGACTCAAGATGGGTGATGTATACCTAATTTTGGGGGCGTCACATCTTACCTCACAAAAACAGTACTTCTGACTGGAATACTGGATATAGTGCTGAAAGAACTTGTACCGTATAGCAATACTCAAAATACTAAAATACTCACAAAATACGCTCGATATTATAGAGAGAGAAAGAGAGAGAAATCTTTAGTTTCTGGTGTGATTTTCAATTCTAACCTAAGCACCCTATTTATAGAAAATTGCTTAGAACACCAAAGTAGAAAATCTAATATAATATTAATATTTATAACCAAATTTCTTACGTCCATTCTTAGATCTGAAATCAGCCATCTTGCACATGCTAATGATGCCAACCAAGTATAAAAAACATTTTTATTATTTAAAATAATTAAAACTTCCAAAAATTAATATTCAGGAATTTCGAAACTTTAATAATTCATAATAAATATCTCTTTTATTAGAAAATTCGAATCTCGAGAATTTTTATAGGAAATTCAATTCTCTACAACTTTGCAGAAGAAAGTTTTTCCAAATTCCAAACAGAAATTGACCGAAATCTATAAACGGGCGATTTTACAGGCTATAATCAAATTTCAGTCAAGAAATGGGGTCCACCGACACACAAAACATGTGTTAAACAACTTTTACAACAAAAATACTCTTCCTCCTCATATACTCATATATCCCACATTCATTGTAAAAGTATTATCATTATTATATTATTAAAATATAATAATATATTTAAATAAATTTTTTTATCAGAAAAAGATAAAATATTAATTTTCAACAATTTGTCACTTTAAAATTTTTTTCCATCTATATCCACATAAAATCAATATTTTCCTCATCATATACATCAATAATTAATTATTCACAAATAATATTACAGAATCACAGTTCTGACAACAATGCCGTTCCCAAGAAAAAGGGGGCTTTCCAATAAGAATTTCTCCTTACTGGTGCGTAATTAGGTGACCAAACCTCTCCTTAGATAGAACTTTCAAGACATTGCCAATAATATTTTCTAATAATATTATTCAGATAATATGAATTATTGCTTCGATAATGAAAAATACTATGTAGTGAAAATTATTGAAATAACAGTAATATAAAATATCAACGCAGCAATTATTGAATCAATAAAATAAATTACTGAACAGTAATTACTGTAACAATTATTGAGTAGTGCTTTCTTACGTAAGAATCAATAATTGGTGCAATACCGTGTGCTACTATGCAACAACGCGTATTACTATTTTTTAACCACCGGGTATTCCAACAGTATTAACGGTAACAACTATGTCGTTATTTATAAACAACTTATACTTGTCATTTTCTTCATCCAGTCGCTTTCCATTATGAGGCCCACACAAGGCTGCGCCGTCGTACGAATATTCTCCGACAGCAAGAATATTCCACGACCAAACGAATATTCTCCGACAAAAATGAGTATTTTATAACCACTTTCTTATTTAAAATATTTGCGCATTTTACCCATAACTAACCACATTAATCAAATCAACCCTTACTATTTCAAAATGATAAATAGAGAAATTAAATCTTTATTTATAAAAAGTTGCGATCTTTCAACCTCCCCTCCTTATGAAATTTCGTCCTCGAAATTGATGTGCGTATGACATGCTCCTTCCTATCCAAGATCTTAACAGGTACTTCCTCGTACGTTAAATCTTCGGCTATCTCGTCTGGTTCTAACTCAATAATGTGGTTCAGGTCGTCCACATATTTACGTAACATCGATACGCGAAAAATGTTATGAACACGCGTCATACTTTGCTGTAAAGCGAGTCTATAGGCCATAGTTCCTATTCAATCGAGGATTTCAAATGGACTAATAAATCAAAGGTTGAGATTTCTTCTCTTCATCAACTCTTACTTCTAGAATAACGCCTTCATGCACCTTCTTCTTTATATTCATCAGCTCTGGTGTGTAGCTTGAGCGGTTTTAACTTTATCGATTAAAGTCGGTTCTATGCGTATATTCGTTATCTTCACGTATATTCTTGGAATCTTTAACTCTATCTCCATTTTCTGTAAGTCGTGTGAAATAGGTCTTTGTGTTAACAATATTGCACTCGTAACCACATACGATTTTCTACTCAACACGTCAGCTACCACGTTCATTTTTTTCATGATGGTATTGAATGGTATGGTCGTAATCTTTCAACAGCTCGAGCCAACATCGTTGTCGCATGTTGAGTTCTACATTCCTCTCTCCATTCGAATTTTATATCTTTTCGAGTCAGCTGAGTTAATAGAGTAGCGATTCGAGAAAATCTTTCCACAAAATCTTTGATAATAACCAACTAAGCATAGAAAGATACGTATTTCGATTACTGACTTAGGTTGCTCTCAATTGTGACTCATATCCCAATCTTGGATAGCATGTCACAATGACACCTATCAGTTTACTACCACACAAATATGGCATCCCCTACAGAGAGTCTGGCTTCGGTGCATTCCACAAAGGAAGTCACCAGATAAAGGCTTGGGTACAAAGTTCTATAGTTAGGTTTTTAACTCCTGAAGTTCAATAGGAGCCATTCTATATGAGATTTTAGAAATGAGTTTTGTGTCGGGTTCAAATTCGATACAAAATTTAATATCACACTTTGGGAGTAAGCCAAGAAATTCTTCGGGAAATACATCAGGAAATTTACTAACAATAGAAATATTATTCAAATTTGATGTATTTTTTTTCAAGTCCATAACATGGGCTAAGAAAGCTTGAAATCTGTTTTTCAATAAACGAATAGCTTTATGACTTGATATGAAAGTGTTTGACTTCAATGGTTTGGTTGCTTGAATTCGAATAACAGGTTGCTTAGGAATATAAAAACTAACAACCTTACGAAAGCAATCAATTTTGGCATAATGAATAGTTAATCAATCAATCCCCAAAATCACATCAAAAGAGAGTATCTTTAAAGAAATAAGGTCAACAGGTAATGCGATGGTGCCAACTTGGATCAAACAAGATTTATAAAAAGTGGATGTTATGAAAGTTTCTCTTAACGGAGTTTTCACAGATAGGTCAAAGTCTAATTTCTCCGAAGTCAAGTTTAAACGTTGAGCACAAGCAGGAGAGATAAATGAATGGGTAGCACCGGTATCTAATAAGGTATAAGCTTCATAAGAATTTATAATTAAGTAACCCGTGCTAATTTCGTTCGGGTTCCTCGCATTCTGACCAGTCACAAAAAACGCTCTTCTAGGAACCGTTGACTTTGACTTGTCCGGGACAGCCTTTGGAGTCACCATCCCCGCTGGACTGAGTTTCGCTACCGTACAATCTGGAGCGATATGTCCTTCCTTTCAACAATTATAGCATACCTTGAACTGTTGTGGATAGTTTGGGCTGATGTGTCCCTCTTTTCCACATTTATAGCATACGACCAGTGGTCGTTCTCCTCCCTTAAAACCAGTTGCTGCTGGTGCTGACGTCTTCACAGTGTCATTGTTGAATCTCCTCTTTTTAAAATCTCCCCCCGACTCGCTTCTTCTATTTTCATGGCCACGAGTACCACCAGAGTGGTTGTCGCTTTTGTCCGTATTTTTCTTTCTCCGCTGGTTATCGTTGTTCTGATGACTGTTGTCACCTGTATGATCCTAGTTGCGGTCTCTTGGTTGAACTTACTCGCTATCTCGCTCTAATAATTGAGTCATGTTGACAACATCTGAATATAAAGAAAATTTATGAGAGATAAGATATTGTCGAATCTCAGGTTTTAAACCTCTCAGAAACATCCTCGTCATTCATTCCTCATTCTCTATTAAATGAGGTGCAAACCTGGATAACTCTGCGAACTTCGCCTCGTATTGGGACACCGTCATGTTATTTTGTTTTAGTCTATTAAACTCTACCTCTTTCATATGGCGAATACTTTCAGGAAAGTATTTTTCGTTGAAAAGTTTCGAAAACGTTTCCCAAGACATGCTGGGTGCACCAGGCTGGGTCTGTTTCACAGACTCCCACCAGTAGTCTGCCTCGCCACAGAATATAAAGGTGGCGAATGGAACCTTCTGTTCCTCCGTGCATCCCAAGACATCGAATATCTTGGTAATTTGCTTGACCCACGTTTCCGCCATGATCGGATCCGATTTTCCCTTAAATTCTGGTGGTCCCAACTCTTTGAACTGTTTGGCCGTGACAAGCCGCGCGTTGCTATCATTTCCACCCGTATTCTGTTCCCGAGTCTCCCTCGTCTGGTTTTGCATGAACTGCAAAAAGCTCCTAAACATCATGTCGTTCATCGTCTGCTCAGTGGTGTTTTTTACAGGAGGAATATTGCCTTCCTGTTGCACGTTCCCCTGGGTGGTGATTAAAGGTGTTTCCACGGTCTCATTAACTCCACCGTTAATATTCTCAGCTACCATTCTTAAATACTGCCATAAAACAAGGGTTAATTAAACAAATTAACATATCACATATTAACCATATAGTTCGACTGACCAACAAATAAGCTTAGGTATGACATACTAGCGAAGGATTTACTCGTCTCTCCCCTCCTAATTCTATTCCCCGATCTCCGCCAGAGATCATATCCCTAAGCTCTGATACCAACTGTGACGACCCCAAAATAGGTACATTCCATCCAACCCATTCTGAGTCGCCAAATACATGGTACAGAAACAACTACAACTTTATTAATACAACATAAAAACTGTGAGTTTAAATACAAATATTGTCATCTAGACAATATCCACACTCAAATAAGTCCTCATTTCAATTATTGATACATTATTTTATAGAATAGTGAGGACTACTAGAACAACTTCTAGAACCATCATTCCACACCCCGACTAGTACTCGCTACATTCTCGCCTCCTGAGAAGAAAAATGGAACAACAAGGAAAAGGGTGAGCTCAACTAGCCCAGTAAAGAACATTATGACTAAAATAATATAGAACAAATTATTGTTACAACATACTGTGACGCACCCAAAATAGGTATACAACACCCATTCTGAGTTGCCAAATACATGGTACAGAAATAACTACAACTTTATTAATACAACATAAAAACTGTGAGTTTAAATACAAATATTGTCATCTAGACAATATCCACACTCAAATAAGTCCTCATTTCAATTATTGATACATTATTTTATAGAATAGTGAGGACGACTAGAACAACTTCTAGAACCATCATTACACAGCCCGACTAGTACTCACTACATTCTCGCCTCCTGAGAAGAAAAATGGAACAACAAGGAAAAGGGTGAGCTCAACTAGCCCAGTAAAGAACATTATGACTAAGATAATATAGAACAAATTATCGTTAGTCCTTAACATGGAAAAATCTTATAGAATACAATAGACAACCAGTTTTAAATCAATCTTCGCAGCGGAAATAATAATTCATTAGAAGAGTTATGTAGATAATGTAAACTAATATCATCTATATTGGAATTTAAAAGTTCATCGTCGATATTTTATCCCTGTAACATCAATCAATATATATCTGGAATCAAATATTCATCTTTGCACTACAGGCCAAAGATATTCATCAGTTGGTCATGTTCATCTAAACACCTGTTCATCTTTGCACTACGGGCCAAAGATATTAATCAGTCGTTCATGTTCATCTCAGCACCTGTTCATCTTTGCACTACGGGCCAAAGATATTCATCAAGAAATCATTCATCTTTGCACTACAGGCCAAAGATATTCAGTAATATCATCATTTAGAACTGAGGATGATGAAAAATATTTTAAAGAAAATGAATCCAGTGAAGCAAAAGAACAAATATTAACGATTTGTACTTTAAACAATTCCCATTCAAAAATACTTCATAAATAACCAGAGTGGGGTAAAATTGAAGAATGATCAAAACATAGATACAATTAAAGCTAGTATCCAGAATAGATATTTTGGACAAAAAGAAGAAATTTCATTTTTTGGTGAATAGTGGCGTATTCGTGAATAGTGTAGTATACGTGAATAGTAGCTCCGACACCAAAAGATAGAAATTTCACAAAAAAACATCATCATGCTTCGTGAATAGTAACTCGTGAATAGAAACTCATAAATAGTAACTCGTGAATAGTAACTCGTGAATAGTAACTCATGAATAGTAACCCCGACATGAAAAAGTTTTAAATTTGATAAAAAGTTCCAACCAATATTTCAGCATAATGATATTGAAGAAATAATATCATTTGAGAAGAAAATAACATCCCTTACCTCGCAAAAACAGTACTTCTGACTGGAATACTGGATATAGTGCTGAAAGAACTTGCATCGTATAGCAATACTCAAAGTATTAAAATATTCACAAAATACTCTCGATATTATAGAGGGAGAAAGAGAGAGAAATCTTTAGTTTCTGGTGTGATTTTCAATTCTAACCTAAGCACCCTATTTATAGAAAATTACTTAGAACACCAAAGCAGAAAATTTAATATAATATTAATATTTATAACCAAATTTCTTACGTCCATTCTTAGATCTGAAATCATCCATCTTCCACATGCTAATGATGACAACCAAGTATAAAAAACGTTTTTATTATTTAAAATAATTAAAACTTCCAAAAATCAATATTCGGGAATTTCGAAACTTCAATAATTCATAATAAATATCCCTTTAATCAGAAAATTCGAATCTCGAGAATTTTTATAGGAAATTCAATTCTCTACATCTTTGCAGAAGAAAGTTTTTCCAAATTCCAAATAGAAATTGACCGAAATCAATAAACGGGCGATTTTACATGCTATAATCAAATTTCAGTCAAGAAATGGGGTCCACCGACACACAAAACATGTGTTAAACAACTTTTACAACAAAAATACTCTTCATCCTCATATACTCATATATCACACATTCATTGTAAAAGTATTATCATTATTATATTATTAAAATATAATAATATATTTAAATGAATTTTTTATTAGAAAAAGATAAAATATTAATTTTCAACAATTTGTCACTTTAAAAATTTTCAACAATTTGTCACTTTAAAAATTTTCTCCATCTATATCCACATAAAATCAATATTTTCCTCATCATATAAATAAACAATTAATTATTCACAAATAATATTACAGAATCACAGTACTGGCAACCAGGCCGTCCCTAGGAAAGAGGGGGCTTTCCAATAAGAATTTCTCCTTACTGGCGTGCAATTAGGTGACCAAACCTCTCCTTAGACAGAACTTTCTAGACATTGCCAATTGTAAAGTCCCCGAACCCGGATACTTGAAACCTGAACTCGGTACTTCACGATATCATTTCTATGAGCGGAATCTACTAATAATAATAACAATAATATATAAACAAACATTTTACAATACTTAATTATCAGAGTTCACCTCCCAGATACGTAACCTTTAAACATACATTAACAGTCATATTAATAATAACATATATCATAGTCTTCATAATCTTAACTATTACAATTAATAACAACTTCAGTCAACCAGCTATCTTCCCTTTCCCTTTGTTTTTGACAGAACCTTCAGGTTGTTCGCTCTTAACTGAAAACATTTAAATTAGCAAGGATGAGCATTTGAGTGCCCAGCAAGTATTAACAATATATATATATATATATAAACTGAAATCATTTAAATGTTTTCTATATACTATTCTTCTACAACAAGGCAACAGTTGTGAAGTAATCTATATCAAAAATAACTACATAACTATTTCAAATTTTTGAAACTACGTACAGACTATATAAAGGTTTTATATGACATAGTATGAACATTATTTTCATTTTTGAAAAGGTTAAACAGAAAATTCATCTGTGAACCGTCATAACTTACGAACACGGGGGTGATCAGCCCGTTGTGTCCTGCATTGATCAATACTACATTACAAAAATGGTGTTACCATTTACATGATCCGCCTTAGGCGCATAAAAATTTTCCCTAATAAGGGATGTTCATATTTGTCAGGGTTCCAAGCCAAAGGTTTTATCTTATCCAACAATAATCTATAATTTAACATATATGTATATCAAAGGAATATCAACATGCGATTAAATACTATGATTATCCAAGTGGGGACACTTGTATAATCATTTATAGAAATTAACGAACAGAATACATATATGAATTATCATATACTAACATGCTGATAATCAATAGGCGTATATAATATAGACTTTAAAAATCTATACAATAATAATATAAATTTGAAACATTGTTACATATATCCAATGCATAATTAAATGCAAAGGTAGGGTACTTGCCTGATGCGCTGCTACAATTTCTTAACTTAATTCTACAACCTATCATTAAGCAAATCAATCATTCGATTAGAACATTATATCATAACACATACTACTGCATATAGCAGTCAGCACATTCCTAATCACGTTGTCACATAACTTAACGACCATTACATCACAATTAAACAATTTATAAGTCAATCCTATCTAAGTTCAGATCAATTTCTGAAACATGTCGACGTATCGACAGCCTTATAAGATAATAATCGAGTCTAAGACTCTATTCTATATCAAATATTTAAATAGATAACTTAAACAACAGTCACACTATTTTCATGACCTCATAATAATTTTAAAACAATGATTACCATTTATCATAATTTTTGAAATATTAGAATCATTATTAAATGATTTAAATATCAAACAATACTATTAAAATATTAATTTATCATTATCCAAATATTAAAAGTTATGAATTACAACTTAAAATATTTTTAATTCACTTATATCCTTTTTAAATGATTTTTAAATAAATAAACCCATTTTTAAAACTATTTATTTAATATAATAATTAAATAAATTTAATATCATTATTATATCATTAATATTAAATTATTAATGAAATTTATCCTTTAAAAGTTACATCTTATAACTTAAAATATCTTTAAACACTTTATTCTTATTTAAAATGATTATTTATAATATAAAAATCATTTTTAAACCAAATTATTTAATATAATTATTAAATAACTTTAATATCATTATTAATCATTAATTAATGAAATTAACCATTAAATATTAAAAGTTATATTTTATAACTTAACATATTCTTAAATGTCTTATTATTATTTAAAATGATTTTTAAAATAATAAAATCATTTTTAATTTATTTTTTTACTTCATTTAGTAAATAACTTAATTATCATTAATATTAATTTATTAATGAAAATTATCAAATAATATTAAAAGTTATCAAAAATAACTTAAATTATTTTCTCATACCATAATATAAATTAAAATGATTTTTCAAATATTAAAATCATTTTTAAATAATTTATTTAATATTATAATTAAATAAATTAAATACTTTTAATATTCCAAAAATATTAAATATTTATGAAATATATTTAAAATAATTAAAAACTAATTTTCAGAATTTAAAATAATTTTTAATAATTTATTTTGTATTTTTAATAATTAAAAACTATTTTTTTCTATTTTTTATTAATTTCCGGAAAATAAAATGATTTCCGTCGCTAAAGACCACCTATAGCGACAGAACCGTCGCTATAGGTGTTCTTCATGTTCTTCATACCAGCCCAGATTTTCAAACTCAGAACCGAGAGGCCAAGTTTGACCGTGATTAACTCCGTGCGTGCTGTGATTCTGAACTCGACTTTGGTCAGATTGTGTAGTACAATTACAAGACTATAATATACAACAATAATCATGGGTAAAACACATAACACCAGCCAGATCTAGCCGTCTAAACTCGTTGTCAGAGGCTGTTCTTCATTTCTGGGTTTTCCAGAATTGAAGAACAGTCCGACTGACTACTTTTGATCACCAGTAACTTGCTACACGTTAACTGTTTTTGAGATCTAAGAGCTTTAATGTGTAGACCACATGTAAGACTACTTATTCATTACATAAAATAAACCAAACATCAACACATCAATCAAATACAAGCCGGTCAACCACTGACAGAATCTGTGTTCATAAGTTTTCTGGGTTTTCCAGAAAACGGTAAATATGGATTTCTCTACTACTTTGACCAGCCACAAATTTTAGTATAGGAAATGTTTTAACAATATAAAGGAATGATTCTATAGTCAATATACTAGACTACAACCTAGCTTCAACAAATCAAACAAAACAACAACTACCAGCAAGATCAGAAGCCAAAAACATATTGTCAGACACTGAAAACCGTTTCTGGGTTACCCAGAACTCAGACGGTCAAGCTCGGTCAACGTGCTTTGACCTTAAATAACTTTTGATCTATAACAGATTTGATCTTGGTTCTTTTTACAGATAAAAGACAACATGCAGGACTACTATTAACAACTTAAAAACAACACAAAACATCATCGAGCAAGGATCTGTGGTCACTGACATTCATTGTCAGACCACAGAATCAAGCTATTTCCGAACATTGTAGATCTTCAATTCTGAGTGTCTAGATGTTATGGATCTAACATCTAGCAACCCGGATTATCACTAGATACTAAAACTAACATATTACAACACTTAAACACAAAATCTAACAACAAATTCTGGACACATTTTCTAGCTTGAGTTTTATACCTTTCTTGGGTTTGATCTTGATCTAAGCTACTGATTTGATATGGAATTTCGTGGGGTGATTTTGGGACTAACCTAGCACTGATTTTCGTTGGTTTTAGAGAGAGAAAGTCTAAGTGGGGTGTTGGTGATTAAAATAGCAAAATGAGCTATTTTTTTCTTTCTTTAATCTTATATACTAGATCTAGGGAATGATTGGCTGAGTTATGATGCTGCCACATGTTGCTGGAAATCTGGAAAATATCAAGAGTTGGTGACCAACTCAAATCATAGCAAGATTCACACTCCATCTACTAGCACATGTGCAAAAAGGGCATAAAAGTTATTTTATTATTAATTTTTATGGAACAAAAATGATTTGGACAAAGTATTAGGGTTTAATAGCACTAGTATATTTAATCTAGCTAATCTTAGCAATTTAGGGTTTATCAATTTCATTAACTAGGATTTCTAAAAACACAATTAGGGTTTTCTAGTATTTAGAAAATACAATTATAATTGAGGTTTTCTAATTTAATACACTTTACAGTAACACATAAATTTATATCATATAACACAGATATATACAGTATTAAATCTTATACAGTGAAACTAGGGTTTTCGAGTACTATAACACAATTGATCAATTATTATCAGCTCTCGTACATGCAATTCATATTATAACACTTAAAATATTCAAATATCACAATGTTATTATTATTCGTTATCCAAGACCAAGATTAGGGTCGGTAAAAATATTATTAGGGTTTGGTCATATAATAAAATCGTTCCACACATTAACATTGCTCACATAATCATACACATCTAAAATAATAATATTATATTATTATTCTCATTCCCTGATAAAAATCCGAAATTAGGGTTTGGATTCTATATCTGATTTACCTTTCATAAAAAACTTAATTAACTGAACAAACTTCATTTAATAATTGTTATAAATATTCTAAAATAATTTCATAGATTATTTAAATAATAGTCAATTTTATTTTCATAGAAATAATTGATAAAACATTTCTAATATGGAATTAATTATTATAAAATTATTTTTGATAATAACAAGGATTCTAAAATAAAATCATTTACAATTTTTCATGTAATAAATATATTTTATATTTACCACACCATATATATATATACACAATATCTTGTACAAATCCTCATCCTTAATATAAACAAAAAATTTATACACCAAATTTCTTATTTATTTATATAAAAAATATCGGGTTGTCACACCAATAATGTTTTCTAATAATATTATTCAGATAATATAAATTATTGCTTCGATAATGAAAAATATTGTGTAGTGACAATTATTGAAATAACAGTAATATAAAATATTAACGCATTAATTATTGAATCAATAAAATAAAATACTGAACAGTAATTACTGTAACAATTATTGAGTAGTGCCTTCTTACGTAAGAATCAATAATTGGTGCAATACTGTAAGACCCCGAAAATTTTTAAATAAAAATGAATTTTCTTTATTTATTATTTTAAAATAGTAAGGGTTGATTTGATTAATGTGGTTAGTTATGGGTAAAATGCTCAAATATTTTAAATAAGCAAGTGGTTATAAAATATTCATTGTTGTCGGGAAATATTCGTTTGGTCGTGGAATATTCTTGCTGTCGGGGAATATTCGTACGACGGTGCAGTCTTTTGTGGGCCCCATAACGGAAAGCGATTGGATGAAGAAAACGACAAGTATAAGTTATTTATAAAAAATGGCGTAGTTGTTACCGTTAATACTGTTGGAATACCCGGTGGTTAAAACACAGTAATACGCGTTGTTGCACAGTAGCACACGGTATTGCACCAATTATTGACTCTTACGTAAGAAGGCACTACTCAATAATTGTTACAGTAATTACTGTTCAGTATTTTATGTTATTGATTCAATAATTGCTGCATGGATATTTTATATTACTGTTGTTTCAATAATTATCACTACACAGTATTTTTCATTATCGAAGCAATAATTCATATTATCTGAATAATATTATTTGATAACATTATTGGAAATGTCTAGAAAGTTCTGTATAAGGAGAGGTTTGGTCACCTAATTGCGCGTCAGTAAGGAGAAATTCTTATTGGAAAGCCCCCTCTTTCCTGGGAACTGCCTGGTTGTCAATATTGTGATTCTGTAATATTATTTGTGAATAATTAATTATTGATTTATATGATGAGGAAAATATTGATTTTATATGGATATAGATGGAGAAAATTTTTAATGTGACAATTGTTGAAAATTAATATTTTATCTTTTTTTCATAAAATAATTCATTTAGATATATTATTTTAATAATATATTAACGGTGATATTTTTATAATGAATGTGGGATATGAGTATATGAGGAGGAAGAGTATTTTTGTGGCATTAAATGTTTAACACATATTTTGTGTGTTGGTGGACACAATTATTGACTGAAATTTGATTATAGCCTGTAAAATCGTCCGTTTGTGGATTTCGGCCAATTTCTGTTTAGAATTTAGAAAAACTTTCTTCTGCAAAGTTGTAGATAATTGAATTTCCTATAAAAACACGCGAGATTCAAATTTTCTGGTAAAAGGGCTATTTATTATGAATTATTGAAGTTCCGAAGCTCCGAAATAATTAATTTTTGGAAGTTTAAATTATTTTATAAAAGAAAAATGTTTTTTTTATTTTTTTCTAGAAGGGAGCATGTGGGAAATGCTAGGAATTGAGTACGTAGAAGATTATATATATATATATATTAATATTATATTAAATTTTCTGCTTTGGTGTTCTAAGCAATTTCCTATAAATAGGGTGCTTAGGTTAGAATTGAAAATCACACCAGAAACTGAAGTTTTCTCTCTCTATATTATCGAGCGTATTCTTGTGAGTATTTTGAGTATACTTTGAGTATTGCTATACGGTGCAAGTTCAAATCATAGCCTACATCCGGTGTTTCAACTAGAAGTACTGTCTTTCGAGGTAAGGGATGTTATTTTCTTCTCAAATGATATTATTTCTTCAATATCATTATGCTGAAATGTTGGTTGGAAGTTTTTATCAAATTTGGAATTTTTTCATTTCGGGGTTACTATTCATGAGTTACTATTCACGAGTTACTATTCATGAGTTACTATTCACGAGTTACTATTCAAGAGTACTATTCACAAAGCATGAAGATGTTTTTTGTAAAATTTCTATCTTTTGGTGTCGGAGTTATTATTCACGTATACGGCACTATTCACGTATACAACACTATTCACGAATACGGCACTATTCACCGAAAAATGAAATTTCTTCTTTTTGTCCAAAATATCTATTGTGGATACTAGCTTTGATTGTATCCATGTTTTGATCATTCTTGAATTTTACTTCAGTATGATTATTTATGAAGTATTTTTGAACTCAGATTGTTTAAAGTACAAATCCTTAATACTTGTTATTTTGTTTCACTGGATTCGTTTTCTTTAAAATATTTTTCATCATCCTCAGTCCTAAATGATGGTGTTACTGAATATCTTTGGCCTGTAGTGCAAAGATGGTTGATTTTATTATGAATATCTTTGGCTCGTAGTGCAAAGATGTACAGGTGTTGAGATGAACATGAACAATTGATGAATATCTTTGGCCCGTAGTGCAAAGATGAACAGGTGTTTATATGAACATGACCAACTGATGAATATCTTTGGCCTGTAGTGCAAAGATGAATATTTAATTTGATTTGAGATATATATTGATTGATGTTACAGGGATAAAATATTGATGATGGACTTTTAAATTCATAGATGTTAGTAGATTTTATTCTCTACTCAACTCTTCTAATGAATTCTATCAGATTTTTCCCTGTTGAAGACTAAGGATAATTTGTTGTACATTATCTTAGTCATAATATTCTTTACTGGGCTAGTTGAGCTCACCCTTTTTCTTGTTGTTCTATTTTTTTTCTTCTCAGGAGACGAGAATGTAGCGAGTACGAGTCGGGGGATGTAATGATGGTTCTAGAGAGAGTTGTTTAGTAGTCCTCACCATTTTTGTAAAATAATGTATCAATAATTATGATGGGGATTTATTTGTATGTGGATATTGTCTAGACGGCAATAGTTTATATGTTGTAATAATAAAGTTGTAGTTATTTCTGTACCATGTATTTGGCGACTCAGAATGGGTTGGATGGAATGGACCTATTTTGGGGGCGTCACAGTTAGTATCAGAGCTTAGGGATATGATCTCTGGCAGAGATCGGGGAATAGAACTAGGAGGGGAGAGACGAGTAAATCCTTCGCTAGTGTGTCCTACCTAAGATTATTTGTTGGTCGGTCATAATATAGGGCTATTATGTGATATATTGATTTCCTTAATTAACCCTTGTTTTATGACAGTATTTGAGAATGTCGACTGAGAATGTTAACAGTGGAGTAAATGAGACCGTAGAGACGCCTGTACTCATCAATGAGGAGAACGTGCAACAGGCTGGCAATGTACCTCCTGTGAACAAAACCATTGAGCAGATGATGAACGACGGAATGTTTAGGAGCTTTTTGCAGTTCATGCAAAACCAGACGAGGGTGACTCGTGTTCAAAATACAGGAGGAAATGATAGCAATTCACGGGTGGTCGCAGCCAAGCAGTTCAAAGAGTTGGGACCACCAGAATTTAAGGGAAAGCCCGATCCGATCATGGCGGAAACATGGGTCAAGCAAATTACCAAGATATTTGATGTCTTGGGATGCACGGAGGAACAGAAGGTTCCATTCGCCACCTTTATGTTCCGTGGCGAGGCAGATTACTGGTGGGAGTCTGTGAAGCGTACACATCCAGCCGCACTCAGCATGTCATGGGAGACGTTTCAGAAACTTTTCAACGAAAAATACTTTCCTGAAAGTATTCGCCATATGAAGGAAGTGGAGCTTATTAGACTAGAGCAAAATAACATGACGGTGTCCCAGTACGAGGAAAAATTCGCGGAGTTATCCAGGTTTGCACCTCATTTGGTGGAGAATGAGGAACGTATGACGCGGATGTTTCTGAGAGGTTTGAAACCCGGCATACGTCAGTATCTCATTTCTCATAAATTTTCTATATATTCAGATGTTGTCAACAGGGCTCAGTTATTAGAGCGAAATAACGAGTACGTTCAATCGAGGGACCATAACCAGGATCATACTGGTGACAGCAGTCATCAGAATAACGATAACCAGTGGAGAAAGAAGAATATGGACAAAGGCGGTAACCACTCTGGTGGTAATCACGGCCATGAAAATAGAAGAAGCGAGTTGGGAGGAGATTTTAAAAAGAGGAGATTTAACAACGACCATATGAAGACGACACTGCCAGCAGCAACTGGTTCCAAGGGAGGAGAAAGACCACCGGTCATATGTTACAAATGCGGGAAAGAGGGACATATCAACCCAAACTGCCCACAACAGTTCAAGGTATGCTATAATTGTGGAAAGGAAGGACATATCGCTCGAGAGTGTACGGTAGCGAAACCAATTCCATCAGGGATGGTGATTCAAAAGGCTGTCCCAGAAAAGTCAAAGTCAACGGTTCATGGAAGAGCGTTTGTCGTGACCGGTCAAAATGCGAGGAACCCGAACGAAGTTAGCACGTGTTAGTTAATTATAATGCTTGCGAAGTTTATACCTTACTAGGTACCGGTTCTACCCATTCTTTTATATCTCTTGCTTGCGTTCAACGTTTGAACTTGACTACGGAGAAATTAGACTTTGATCTATTTATGGAGACTCCGTTAGGAGAAACTTTCATTACATCCGTTGTTTAGAAATCTTGCTTGATTCAAGTTGGCACTATCACATTACCTGTTAACCTTATTTCTATAGAGATATTTGCTTTTGATGTGATTTTAAGGTTAACTACTCATCATGCCAAAATTAATTGCTTTTGTAAGGTTGTTAGTTTTCATATTCCTAAGCAACCTGATATTCGAACTCAAGCAATCAAACCATTGAAGTCAAACATTTTTATATCAAGCCATGAAGTCATTCGTTTATTGAAAAATGGATGTCATGTTTTCTTAGCCCATGTCATGGACTTGAACAAAAGTATATCAGATTTGAATGATATTTCTGTTGTTAGTAAATTTCCTGATGTATTTCCTGAAGAATTTCTTGGCTTACTCCCAAAGTGTGATATTGAATTTTGTATCGACTTTAAACCCGGTACAAAATCCATTTCTAAAATCTCATGGCTCCTATTGAACTTCAGGAGTTAAAAATTTAACTATAGAATTTGGTACCCGAGCCTTTATCTTGTGACTTCCTTTGTGGAATGCACCGAAGCCAGACTCTTCGTAGGGGACACAATATTCGTGCGATAGTAAACTGATAGGTGTCATTTTAACGTGCTAACCAAGGTTGGGATATGAGTCACAGTTGAGAACAACCTAAGTCGGTAATCGAAATACGTAGCTTTCTAGGCTTAGTTGGTTATTATCGGAGATTCGTTGAAGGATATTCTCAAATCGCTATTCCATTAACGCAGCTGACTCGTAGAGATACAAAATTCGAATGGAGCAAGGAATGTGGGAAGAGCTTCGAAGAACTCAAGAGGAGACTCATTTCGGCACATGTTCTGACCATACCGTCTTAGAAAAGTGAACGTGGTAGCTGACGTGTTGAGTAGAAGATCGTATACGAGTATGAGTACGATATTGTCAAAGACTCATTACGTATAATTTACAAATAATAGAGATGGAGATGAAAACTCTAGGTACCCATGTGATGATATACGAGTATAATCGACTTTAATCGATAAAGCTACACACCAGAGCTGGTGAATATGAAGAAGCAGGTACAAGAAGTTCTTATTCCAAAAGCGAGAATTGGCGATGTGAGCAAAGCTCAAACCTTCGATTTATTAATCCATTTGAAATTCTCGATCGAATAGGAATTGTGGCCTATAGACTCGTTTTACCGCCAAGCATGTCGCGTGTTTATAACGTTTTTTTTATGTACCGATGTGGACGACTCGAACCATGTTATTGAGTTAGAACCGGACGAAATAGCCGAAGACTTAACGTACGAGGAGGTACATGTCAAGATGTTGGATGGGAAGGACCATGTCCTACGCACGAAGGTCATACCACAAGTTAAAGTTTTGTGGAGGAATCATGCTATAGAGGAAATGACCATGGAGTTGGAAACGGAAATGAAAGCGAGGTATCTTTACCTTTTCGAAACACCAGTTACGTACGTCAATTTCGAGGATGAAATTTCATAAGGAGGGGAGGTTGTAAGACCTTGAAAATTTTTAAATAAAAAGGAATTTCCTTTATTTATTATTTTAAAATTGTAAGGGTTGATTTGATTAATGTGGTTAGTTATGGGTAAAATGCGAAAATATTTTAAATAAGCAGGTGGTTATAAAATATTCATTGTTGTCGGGGAATATTCGTTTGGTCGTGGAATATTCTTGCTGTCAGGGAATATTCGTACGACGGCGCAGTCTTTTGTGGGCCCCATAACGGAAAGCGATTGAATGAAGAAAACGACAAGTATAAGTTGTTTATAAAAAACGGCGTAGTTGTTACCGTTAATACTGTTGGAATACCCGGTGGTTAAAACACAGTAATACGCGTTGTTGCACAATAGCACACGGTATTGCACCAATTATTGACTCTTACGTAAGAAGGCACTACTCAATAATTGTTACAGTAATTACTGTTCAGTATTTTATGTTATTGATTCAATAATTGCTGCATGGATATTTTATATTACTGTTGTTTCAATAATTGTCACTACACAGTATTTTTCATTATCAAAGCAATAATTCATATTATCTGAATAATATTATTTGATAACATTATTGGCAATGTCTAGAAAGTTCTGTCTAAGGAGAGGTTTGGTCACCTAATTGCGCGCCAGTAAGGAGAAATTCTTATTGGAAAGCCCCCTCTTTCCTGGGAACTGCCTGGTTGTCAATATTGTGATTCTGTAATATTATTTGTGAATAATTAATTGTTGATTTATATGATGAGGAAAATATTGATTTTATGTGGATATAGATGGAGAAAATTTTTAATGTGACAATTGTTGAAAATTAATATTTTATCTTTTTCTGATAAAATAATTCATTTAAATATATTATTTTAATAATATATTAAAGGTGATATTTTTATAATGAATGTGGGATATATGAGTATATGAGGAGGAAGAGTATTTTTGTGGCATTAAATGTTTAACACATATTTTGTGTGTTGGTGGACACAATTATTGACTGAAATTTGATTATAGCCTGTAAAATCGTCCGTTTGTGGATTTCGGCCAATTTCTGTTTGGAATTTGGAAAAAATTTCTTCTGCAATGTTGTAGAGAATTGAATTTCCTATAAAAACGCGCGAGATTCGAATTTTCTGGCAAAAGGGCTATTTATTATGAATTATTGAAGTTCCGAAGCTCCGAAATAATTGATTTTTGGAAGTTTAAATTATTTTATAAAAGAAAAATGTTTTTTTTATTTTTTTTCTAGAAGGGAGCATGTGGGAAATGCTAGGAATTGAGTACGTAGAAGATTATATATATATATATATATATATATATATATATATATATATATATATATATATATATATATATATATATATATATATTAATATTATATTAAATTTTCTGCTTTGGTGTTCTAAGCAATTTCCTATAAATAGGGTGCTTAGGTTAGAATTGAAAATCACACCAGAAACTGAAGTTTTCTCTCTATATATTATCGAGCGTATTATTGTGAGTATTTTGAGTATACTTTGAGTATTGCTATACGGTGCAAGTTCAAATCATAGCCTATATCCGGTGTTTCAACTAGAAGTACTGTCTTTCGAGGTAAGGGATGTTATTTTCTTCTCAAATGATATTATTTCTTCAATATCATTATGCAGAAATGTTGGTTGGAACTTTTTATCAAATTTAGAACTTTTTCATTTCGGGGTTACTATTCATGAGTTACTATTCATGAGTTACTATTCATGAGTTACTATTCACGAGTAACTATTCATGAGTACTATTCACAAAGCGTGAAGATGTTTTTTGTGAAATTTCTATCTTTTGGTGTCGGAGTTATTATTCACGTATACGGCACTATTCACGTATATGACACTATTCACGAATACGACACTATTCACCGAAAAATAAAATTTCTTCTTTTTGTCCAAAATATCTATTGTGGATACTAGCTTTGATTGTATCCATGTTTTGATCATTCTTGAATTTTACTTCAGTATGATTATTTATGAAGTATTTTTGAACTCAGATTGTTTAAAGTACGAATCCTTAATACTTGTTATTTTGTTTCACTGGATTCGTTTTCTTTAAAATATTTTTCATCATCTTCAGTCCTAAATGATGGTGTTACTGAATATCTTTGGCCTGTAGTGCAAAGATTGTTGATTTTATTATGAATATCTTTGGCTCGTAGTGCAAAGATGTACAGGTGTTGAGATGAACATGAACAATTGATGAATATCTTTGGCCCGTAGTGCAAAGATGATCAGGTGTTTATATGAACATGACCAACTGATGAATATCTTTGGCCTGTAGTGCAAAGATGAATATTTGATTTGATTTGAGATATATATTGATTGATGTTACAGGGATAAAATATTGATGATGGACTTTTAAATTCATAGATGTTAGTAGATTTTATTCTCTACTCAACTCTTCTAATGAATTATTGTTTCCGCTGCAGTTGTTGATCTAAAACTTATTGTCTATTGTATTCTATAAGATATTTCCCTGTTGAAGACTAAGGATAATTTGTTGTACATTATCTTAGTCATAATATTCTTTACTGGGCTAGTTGAGCTCACCCTTTTTCTTGTTGTTCTATTTTTTTTCTTCTCAGGAGACGAGAATGTAGCGAGTACGAGTCGGGGGATGTAATGATGGTTCTAGAGAGAGTTGTTTAGTAGTCCTCACCATTTTTGCAAAATAATGTATCAATAATTATGATGGGGATTCATTTGTATGTGGATATTGTCTAGACGACAATAGTTTATATGTTGTAATAATAAATTTGTAGTTATTTCTGTACCATGTATTTGGCGACTCAGAATGGGTTGGATGGAATGGACCTATTTTGGGGGTGTCACAAATACTGTGTGCTACTGTGCAACAACGCGTATTACTATGTTTTAACCTCCGGGTATTCCAACAGTATTAACGGTAACAACTACACCGTTATTTATAAACAACTTATACTTGTCGTTTTCTTCATCCAATCGCTTTCCGTTATGAGTATTTTATAACCACTTGCTTATTTAAAATATTTGCGCATTTTACCCATAAATAACCACATTAATCAAATCAACCCTTACTATTTCAAAATGATAATTAGAGAAATTAAATCTTTATTTGTAAAAAGTTGGGGTCTTACAGGCACTGCGGCGCAACTCTCTCCTTTATCTCTCGCGCCGCGGCGCGAGTTTACAGTACCCGGCTCCCTGGTCTGGCGCTACAGCACCACCTTACAAGGCATGATTGGCGCCGCGAAGCCAAGCCCTAATTCTTGAAAAATTCTTCTAAGTCTTCGATCGTTCTGAGATGCTTACTTCCCACTTCCATAACTTCTTTGTTATAACTCGGAATGAGGTCGTTCCAAAGCCATTTTCTTCCTTATCTTACATACTTCAATACCCCTTGGACAGAACTTTGTTCTGAATCCATTAACGTGCCATTAGATTGGCTTGATCTTCACTCTTTGTTCATTTTTACGTTTTTAACGCTCTTCGTTTGTTCGTCCGTAATTCGATCATTCGAACTCAGAACTCGTTCGTTCTTGAGTCCACGACTCATGTTTTCTATGTTCTATTACTTTCTTATGAAACCTTACACGTTTGGGTTCATTTACTAACTTTCTAATTCTCGTTTGTCTTTTACAAAATTTCGCCATAACTTCGTTATAGCTAAGTTTTAATTCGTTCTTCATGAACGTTTCTACCGTTCCTAACCAAGCAATATGCAACTAACTTATACGCGATGGTTTTAAACTTGTCCATCAACTACAATTAAACTACGATGGTTTTAAATTTGTCCATCAACAACGTTCTTCGTGTTGTTCGCGTGTTCTTCGTGTTCTTCGCTTTAATCGATATTTTGGATTAGGATTCCACTTTTTATTCGAATTTGATGTTATAGAACATTATTCCTTACTTATTTCACCTACTTATTCATATAATCCATTCGGATCGCTCTAATTCATTACGAATCTTATACTTCCTTAAGAAATTTATAAACTAAATTTCTAATTCTTATTTCTTCATATTCTTATGATTTCAACCATATGAAGTCATCTCTAACCCTATCTACCTCTTATCTTCATTCATTTATGTTTTTAAACATAAAAACTTAATGAAAATTAAAAGAGATTAGGTTCCGGATTACCGTTCTTCTTTAATCCTCTTTCGTTATACAAAGCCGACGATTTGCAAGCTTTGCTATTACACGGTCACTTTCGATCCGATCATTCATGCTCATGCTCTTCCTTCTCCCTCCCATCCGACTTCTCTCTCTTTCTCTCTCAAGTGTGGGATTTTCAAAATCCACAAATAATGAAATAAGCTTACTATTTATAGATTTTCAAAGCTAAGGGCATTTTAGTCATTTCTCCCCCACCTCGTTACTATTCCCACCTCCTCCTACAACTTAGCCACCAAGTTTACTTGGTGGCCGAGTGACCACCCCTTTTGCCCCATGGGTCACCCCATGGGTTGCCCCATTGGTTACCCATTGGTTATTACCCATCTGTTTACCCATCGGTTCGATCCGCGACTTCTTTTCTTGGTTTGGGCCTTAACCGTAATTCTTATTGGGCCTAACTTGGGCTTGATTTCACAAAGCGTTGGGCTTGACATAATCCAAGTCCAATTAGATTCTACAAAGTCCATGAACTCAAAGTCCATTAAGACTAATCGTATTCTACGCATTCTACTCTCGTATTCTCGTAATCTATTCGTATATTGTTCGTAGTAGGATATTCGTATAATATGTTGTAATAATCTTCGTACAATACTCGTATAATAATTCATATCATACTCATATCTCTCACGCATAATAACCCTAATTATTATACGTGATAATAAAATTCTCGGAACTCACTTTTCCTAACCCTTAGGTTTTGAGTCCGTAGGCGAAAACTTCATCATAACTGAAATATTATTGAATATTCCATCACGTCTCAAAATTAAACGTAATTTATAGCTTCTCAAAATTTCAAAATAAATCTCTGAGCAGAAACAGATGAATAGTGCCTATTTCGTCTTTTTCCCCGAAAATATTTTATTCCCGGAAAACTTCTATTTTCGTCTTGAAAATTCTTATTCGCTCAATCTAGCTCGCAGCCAGAATACTCCCGATTTATAATCATCCTAGGTTATAGAACGATTAATAAACACATAGCACATAATAATATTAATAAAAATTCCTTTTATTAATAACTAATTCTTTAAACTTAAATTCTGGACAACCTGAATATCCGAGTCGTCAAACTCTTTCCCACTTATAAAAACTCCGTCCTCGGAATTTCTTAAAACCACACCCTTACCCGGGTCATCACATTCACCCCTTCTTCACAGAATTTCGTCCTCGAAATTTTAGCCTACCTTTCTTCTCAACTTCTCTTCAACGGAGTTCTTATCTTTCCCTCATTCCTAACCCCCATAACATATCAAGAATCATGAAGCAGAAGGAATAACAAGGAATTAAAAATTTCATCTTAAAACTTTTCATACTTTTGCTGAGGGGTCAAATCGACCATGAACTCTTACTAGGTTAAACAGCATTTCACCGTAAGCCCTTCTTTAACGGTCAATTTACAATCACAAAGAAAGTAACTTCCTCTTCCATGTTCTCCTCAGACTAAATCATTAGATTCCGTACCAAAACAATTTGGTTTGGCACAAGTTCTCAAAGAAAGCTCGATGACATACCATTTGTCTATCCGAATAAAATAGCTTAGACCATACCAATAAATTGGATTTCAACGTGAAACATTAGTCTAGTCAACTCAATTGACATCGACTACTTCTTTAAATTCTTTTCGTAATACATCAAAACGGTTTATGACGTCATGATACCGTACTTTTCACAGTACGTTGAGGACTTCGTCATACAATAGTGGGTTGTTGATCCTAAGATCACATTCAACACCAGGTTCAATGGTATTAACAACTCCATCGTTTTACCACCCTTCCATCGAATGGACAGATGATATAAAATTCATTTTGAATATTTTAAATCAATTTCTGTCTGGCCGAAGCAATTAGCATAGACATACCAAGAATAGTTTTTTTTTTATAAAAAAAAACTATCGATTCCAAAAGTTGAACCAATTCTTTCCTTTTCAAAGTACATATCAGCACGAGTTCAATAAAGTTCGAAATCTAGCATAGCTAGATGACTTGAAATATCCTATTTCTTCATCTTCCTTCATTGTCTTACTGCGACAATACTTAATCTTCTCTAGCATCTTAAATATTGAGCCTACTGAAAATAACTCATTTTCAATCTTAACATTCATATACCTTAGTACAGTCCATCAACTTACCACACATTATGAGTTCAGGAACTTTCCACAATAATATGAGTTTAAGAACATCCAGACAGACCATAGGCATCCATTCGTTGAGACGTTAGAAAACATACCATATTATTCTGAGTCACGAACTTACCATAAGTATGAGTTTCAAGAACTCGCACCTACCTTATCGTTCTTTACCTATCAAGTATATACATGAGAAAAGATTCACCTTCTCGCCATATACATCTTGATAGTGTGACCAATTCCAATGATTACCACTATAATAAGCTAAGCAGTTGTTACACCAAGCACAAACCTCTGCTCATAACAAAGGTTCATACAACTCAGCTATCACATGAGTCCTCAATTAAAATTTTACAACTTCTAAATCTCTCTCTACTTAATACGAATTTTCTTTAATTCATATATTATCCTTCACACTAAATCTAAGTTCTTCTTCCCGTACTACTGCGTAGTACCCTTCATTCATAGCATAAGCTATAAATCATTCATCGTTTAACAGCTCATCTGTTACTACGATTCACTATGATCACGTGGTGATCTTCTTATCCTTCTCTCTACGATTATAGTCTTAGGTACTCCTACCTAAGGTTTATAACCTATCAGCTTTGATACCAACTTGTGACGCCCCGAAATCCGGTCTATCTTCACACCCGGATTTCGTACGTCACGAGTACATCATTCATCTAACATACATCATTATATACTGAAATATAATAACATACACTCTTAAATCCTAGGTTCTGGAAACCTTATAACCTTTTTCATTACTAATAATAATAAATATATTATTCATTTCATCTTACAAGAGTGACTTTTATCCGCCACCTAGGATACATAACAGTTCCTTAAACTAGTCTAGAGCTCAATTCATCTTTCTAAATTATAAGTCTTCACTTGATCTTTTCGCTACCTTCACACTCTGAATGACAAATCATCTTTAGACCGTCCTGTCTGGCTGGAATCATTAGCACAGACTACCAATAACGATTCATGTATAAACAGAACATACGTGTATTGAACAACTCAATCACAGAACAATGCATATCATAGAAATACCGAAGTGTTCAAATTATGGCTCAAGGTGTCATACGTTCTACCACATTGTACAAATATCGAACATTCGCACATAGACAGAGCTTCTCAAGTACAACATCTGAGAAGTTTAAGAAACTAGCATTCATGTAATATGAATGAAATTAGAAAACTTGCCTTACGCCCAGCTACAGCTTACGCCGAACTGTTCATTTCAATTCCTATATAACACATAAGGAGAAAACATAAACACCAATTAGTCATATATTGAACTTACGCATTGGTTTACTTAACTTTACTTCTTAGGGTTCGCGTTTTTGCAATATAAGTTTACGCGACTAACTTCCTTTACCAGTTTACGGCTTTATGAAAAACGGAGATCTCTTACTCATACGTTCATCATCTTGGATGATTTATATTCTTATAACTTCTCTAGGACTCAGCACACATCGCGTCTCTGCTAGTAGTCCATATGGTACTCTGAGTGGTTTCCCACAAACAACCAACAAACAAGTTTTTGTCTCATCTACAATGCCATCACAGTGAGTTAGATCGGTTGCCAGTTTTGTATATACCTTCGCTCTCTGAAGGAATTGTTTAGCCCAGCTCCCATATGTCAACCATCAAAGGTTACGATTGTACCACAATCTAATTTCTCTTAACTTATACGAACTATTAAACTATAATGTTCGATTAAGTCAATTTCTTATTCCTTAGGACTTTCTGACAACTAAATGTCATCCCTCCGGATTCATTCTTTATCGAATCACATTCGGCTTTCATTAATCATATTACCGTTTGTTACGGCTTTCTTGATAATTCATATACTATTTAATACTTTCGTTATCCATTATATGAACCCCATGTTCATTACTCGTTCTTAGTGTCAAAGCCATACCGATCATTGTATGCTAGGACCAAGCGTCCATCGCAACGACGTTGCGTTCACAGCATCTATACGCATCACACTTATCTCTCATTATCATGATATAACATCAAAATGTTATTCATTACCCTCGTCACTCAACGTCTAAGGAATCACAACCATAGCAATTCTTCATGTTCGTTCATCCCGATTACGGTCCCCGGATATCGGTTACGTAACCCACGATTATATTCTTTGCCATTTAATCTTGTTTAATTTATACGTTTAACCTATAATAAAGGTTTACATCATTTGATTAAGTGTTACATTAGTTGAATATTATATTCTTTATCTTCTCGTACGTTTCCCCCAAGAGTTGAGCAGTTAAAAGCGCTTCTCTGGCTTTTTCCCAACACTAGCGCTACGGCACAACTCTCGCCTTTATCTCCCGCGCCGCGGCGCGATTTTGCAGTACCCGTGTAATAACCCGGGATTTTGAATAATCCAAAATTTTCGAATAAATTTTTTTTTTTTAGTTAATATTGACTGTTAATATTGCATGGTGAATATGTGATACGAGTCTCGAGAAAGTTAATTTGTGTAATAAATTTAGAGTAGATTTGTTCTTAACAAGCTTTAGAAACACTAACCCTAATTGTCGGATAGGGATTCAGCAGAAAATATAATTTAAAATAATTATATTGGTGAGGATGTATATGTATTGTATAGAAATATTGACCAATGTTTGACTGGATAAGGTTTAAAATTATAAAACCTAATAAGAGATTAGAAACCCTAATCTCAGGATTAGAAACCCTAATGTGCTGTTAGAAACCTTAATTTCAAAACCGGGAATTATAAACCCTAAATTAGGAAACCCAAATTCTATTTGGAAAACCTAATGAGTTCATTAAACTTAAGTATGATTAGAAAGCTCTAATTATATTTTTGTATATTAATTTTCTATTTAGAAATCCTAATTGCATTTTTAGAAATTTTATTTTCTAATTTATAAACCCTAAATTTGAAATTTATGAGAATTAGAATTTTTAAACCTAAAGGGTTCAAACCCTAAACCCTAACCCAAACCCTAAACCCTATGGGTTTGTGTAAATTCCAAGAAGCCATTAAATTTAATTAGATAATGACCAAAATGCCCTTTTTATATACTAAATTAGCTAACTTGTAGAATTGGTAAAACCTTTAGTTGTTGAACAACTAACTTGACTTTGTGGCACAAAACATCAGCCAAATTCGTCCATATCATCAGATCTAACAACTCATGTCATTATATAAGAGAATTGGAGAGAGAAAATTCATAAAACTTAGTCATTTTCAACCTAGCTCTCACCAAACCCATTTTCTCTCAAAACCTTCGAAATTATCAACTAGACCAGTCACATATACAGCTCCTAGATCAACCAATAACAGATTGGAGGATTAAGATCAAGAATTGGAAGCTAGAAGGTATAAATCAATTTTTTATATTTGATCCAAGTTGCTAAGAAAATCTTTGTGTTTATGTGTTTAGAATGTTGTTATTGGATGCTTTATGAAGATCTATGATGATCTATCATGAATCCATAGCATCAAAATGCGTTAAAAATGTTAATTTTCAAAACTGCCAAGAACAACTTCTGTGGTCTGACAAGCAAATGTCAGGCGCCACAGATTCTTGTTCGTTGGTTATTTTTAATGTTTTATATGTTGTGTATATAGCCTGCTATGTTGGCTTTAATCTGGAAGTGGTAGTACAACCATCAGATGTCTCGATCGTGGGTTATAAGCGGTCAAATACCGTTGACCGAGCTTGACCGGCTGCATTCTGGGTAACCCAGAAAGCACTTTTTGGTGTCTGACAAGATTTTGGAACGCTTTGATCTGTCAGTCTTCAAGTTGTACGTTAGTGTTATGATAATCAATATGTAGTATGATATGTGGACCTGAGATATATACCTTTAGACCTCTTAAATATCAAACCAGTGGGATTTTATGGATGGTTAAAGTAACCATCCGAGCCTGACTTAGCATTTCTGGAAAAATCCAGAAACTCCATGAACACGTTTTCTGACAACGTTTGACCAAATGAAATATAGCGATTTTGATGTTTCTGGACTGTAATATTTGTATATAAATGTTGTATGGCATGCATACTACAGTTTTAAACCTTTACAACACCAATACAAATACCGGAACATAAAAGTAATTGAGCTCAAAAGTTGACCCTCGAAGCTGCTGGGTTTCTGGGTTGCCCAGAAAACCCAGAACTTGGTCTGACAGTACTTTTGGGAGCTTAGATCTTCGTGATATGTGGTTAATTGACTTAGGTGATGATTCTAACTTGTAGTATTACGTATATACTACAAAGTAGATGCAAAAGAATGCCCAAAAACACGTTGGATTGGAAATTAGAAGTGGTCAAAGTAAGGCTTCTGTGAAGCCGGCTGTCAGTGTTCTTAAGCTCAAGAACACCAACAGCGACGCTAAGTGTCGCTATAGGCCATTAGCGACGAATTAATTTATTTATTTTCTGATTTTTCCGGTAATTAATTAAAATAGAAAATAAATTATAAAAATTACCACAAATAGTTTTAAAAATTATTTTAAATTATGAAAAATAATTTTTGACCAATTAGAATATTTTTCTTTAATATTTATAATTATTTAAATATTAAAAGTATTTAATTTATTTAATTAGTATATTAAATAAATTAGAGAAAAATAATTTAATATTAGGAAAAATCATTTTAAATAAGAAAAATGTATTTAAAAATATTTTGAGTTATAAAATGTAACTTTTAATATTTTTGGAGAGTTTTCATTAATAATTTAATATTAATGATATTAGATTTATTTGATTATTAAATTAAATAAGTAAGATAAAAATGATTTTAATGATTTAAAAATCATTTTAATTGAGAATAAAGTGTTAGAAAATATTTTAAATTATAAAATATAATTTTCAATATTTTTGGAGAATTCTCATTAATAAATTAATATTAATGATGCTAGATTTATTTAATAGTTATAATAAATAAATGAATTAAAAATAGTTTTATTGATTTAAAAATCATTTAAAATGAGAAAAATGATTTAAAAATATTTTATGTTATATTTAATGACTTTTTATATTTAGATAATAATTTAATTAATATTTATATATTAATGATGATGATTTAAAAATGATTTTAAATACTTTAAAAATCATTTAAGTGGAATATTGTTGATTTAAAAATATTTTAAGTTATTAATAAAAATTTAATAATTGCTTGATAATTATTAAAAGCTTCCGAAAAATATTATTATTGATAATTGACTTATCTTAATTAATATTGAAGCTTAGAGACCAAGTATAATAGACAGATAACTGTGTTAATTGTCAGATAGGGTGACCAGAACACCAAGAACGGACCGAAGTCCAACTAGACCGAAATAGTTAGACTTGTTAAGTGTTTATATAGGTTATAAACACTGTTGTGATTATGTGTTAATGTGTTTAGGAGAAGGTTTAACTGTAAATTACAGTGATGTGTGTTGTGAATTATTGTACTTATTGTGAGACCGACATTATTGATTATAGGTCTTACGAGCGCAGTTAATTATATTGTGTAGCAGTAATCAACGCGAAAGGCAAGTTTCCTAACTCAACTTGAGTTACTGTTTTTCAAGCATGGTAGTGAATAATTATTGATAGTTATTCACATCTATAATGATTGTTGTAATTCGCACGTAGTGCAATCGAATCATGTTCTATTATTTGAACTAATTATAAATTATGTCTCAACTAATTGTTTATGCGAGACTAATAATTGTTAAAGCATGAAAGGTTCTATTCATTATGAACTGAAATGTTATTGAAAGATCTATGCCATTGATTTCGGCTAGATTAGCAGTGTTATTAATTATTGAAATCCTAGTATTTCTTTGAAAGTAATCCAAACCATATTGTTGTGGTACGGACTCGTGAAGTAAAACTGAGATGAACAAATTTTATTGTCGTAAATCGACATGTGCACTATTATTGAGTATTATTCATAATATAGGGTACAAAGGAGTTGGCCACTCCAGGTACTTGCAGAAGAATATAGTTTAGTTTTGATAACTAATTTATATTCTTGTGGTAATTTAGTTTTAATAACTAAATGAATCCTCTATTAGTTCATGATCCTCTGTGATCACTCAGCATGAAATCTGGCTATATCCCACATTATTGAATATTGTTGCAGTATTGTTAATTCAATTGAATATTATTGAATCTTTAAAAGAATTTTACTCTTTCACATCGAATAAAATAGTATAAAGTTATTATTCAGATTGAATTATTATTTCGTTATCTCGAAATCGTTGATAATTGTTGAAGCTCTATTCAATCTAGACTCTTATATTTCTAATTCATATATCATTTATTGTATATTTTAACTTGCGGGGCAAACTTGTTGCTCACCCTTGCTAAATAAAATATTTCAGCTAGGAACGATGAGGCCAGCGGGGCTAAGCAGAATAAAGGCAAAGGCATAGTGCTGGAGTAGTTTTATATTAAGCATATTTAATATGTTGTTTTGTAAACCCTTTTTGTTTATCAAAAGGGTAAAGTTTGTAATGTTAAAGTTAGTTGACTTGGGATGATGTTGTTACCTTAATAACTAATGATATGTAAGTTTATTATAATTAATGAATGGGTAGTTAGATGTTATTATATTGTGGATCGTGAGCACCAAACTCTTTGGTTAGGTAACCCAGATTTGGGGGCGTCACAGGTTGGTATCAAAGCTGTAGGTTATAAACCTTATGTGGGGTGGGGAAAACCCTAGGATTATAACCATGAGCGAGATATAGAATACTCATTTAGAGTACTGAATGAGAGATTACTGAAGTACAATGATAGTGATAAATGTAGACACATAGTGAGAGAAGTTTGTACTGGTGAAGTACTAATCAAGTTGTTTAAACTTATTGTAGGATGTCGGGAGAAGATAAGATGAGTATGGAGATGCCAGCGGCTATTGCACCAATGCTATTAGTTGAGGTGCCAACTCAGAGTGATTCAGTTGAGGAAGTTTTAAGAGATGAACTTGCGGTAAATCTAGCAAGTGATCATGACGAGTACCCCGAGATGGATCTGGATGAAGAGGAAGAAGTATATTCCAAAGAAACAGCGGTAGAACCAGAAATAAAGATCAAAGATGGGGAAGAAAACAAAGTAGCAATCGAAGAAGGTCAAGCATCTGCAGAAGTTCAAGACTCAAGGACTAAAGTACTTCTTCTGGAGGAATTATGGAAGACAGAAAGAGTATTACATGAAATGATAGAAGAACAAAATAATCTAAAGGCACAAGTCGATAGAATTATGGTTAAGTATAATGTATCATCTAAAGATATAAGCGAGAAAAAGAAGGCTAATAAAAGGAAAAAGAACTACGACAGTGACAACAACACAGAGAATTCACATTCAAAGAAGAAACAAGCATGTGGCAAGTGTGGAAAGAATCATTTGGGAGAGTGTATGTGGGGTAAGAATGTGTGTTACAATTGTGGCTAGAAAGGACATCTGTCACCAAATTGTCCTAAACCAAAGAAAGGAGGATGTTTTGCATGTGGTGGAACGAGTCATAAGGTTAAGAATTGTCCTAAAAAGAAGAAGGATTAAGTGTGAGGAGTATAATCTTTTGGAGTATAATATTCATTTTGGTAAGAATAGGATATAACTTTTGTATGTCTCAACTTTTGTGTAAAGTTGTAGTAATGAATTCCGACTTTTGTCACAAAGGGATAGTACCCGTTTGTAGTTGTATGTGCAGTGTACTGAAAAGTACTATGTATTATTTGCATGAATATAAATGCAATGATATGTTTGTATGAATGAAATCTTTCTTTTCTATATGAATATAAGATTAAGATTACTTTGTAAGTTCTTAAAACTCATACTTATGGTAAGTTCATGACTCAAAATTATGTGAACTGTTTTGAACCCCTCAGCGAATGGACACCAAAGGTCTGACTAAGATAAGTTCATACACTCATATAATTGTGGCAAGTTCCTGAACCCCTAGGTGTGGTAAGTTTGATGAACTAGAGAATAGTTATGTGTGAATGGAGAAATTACAACTTTTGTTTAAAGTTGTGTTGTTAATCCTAATATTATTTAAAAAGGGATAGTGTTATATGTGTGAAGTACTAAATGTACTATGTGCTATTTGAAAAATACGTGGTTATATGAGGGATATGTGTTGAATGCTTATTGTATTAAGAATTTGTGAAGAAAGAGAATTAATATAAGATTTTTTTATTTAAATCAGATTATGCCGCCTAGACGACAGAATCGAAATCAAAGGGAAGAGCAGTTGGTAAATAATGAAGGGGGTCAAGCTGACCCAATGCAAAACTTTGCAAATATGATAGCCGAAGCAATGGAGAATAGAGCTCCAGCTGCAAGAGGAAGAGCGAGAAATCAACCAAATGAAAGATTGGCAAACTTTAAAGACTTTAAAGCGGTAGGACCGCCTGAATTCAAAGGGACCACGGATCCGATTGAAGCCCAAACTTGGGTAAAGGAAATGGAGAAAGAGTTTGTGATTGTGTGTGTGGCGGAAGAGCAAAAGACTGCGTTTGCAACATATTTGATGAAGGGATAAACAAATTATTGGTGGGAGACAAATCAGGCAAGAGCCGGTACAGCAGTAGTAACCTGGACAAGGTTTAAGGAATTATTTCTCGAAAATTATTTCTCAGAAAGTATGCAAGCAAGAATGGAAGTTAACTTTTTGGAGTTAAAGCAGGAGAATATGTCGGTTGCAGAATACGCCGCCAAATTTAACGAACTCGCGAGATTTGCTCTACATCAGGTGGACACTGAGGTGCGAAAAGCGCGAAGGTTCGAAAATGGACTGAAGCCCACGATATATAGCAAGGTAGCTGTGTTGCAGATTAAGACATTTGCGGCTCTGTTGGAAAAAGCAATCATCGCCGAAGGAGGAAGTGAAGTTGTGTCAAAGTATCATCAAGAAAAGAAGAAGAAAATGAATGAAGGAGGTAGCAGTGGAGGAAGTAATTCTAATAAGCGTAAGTGGAAGAACAATAATGAATCTGGAGACAAGTCAGGAGATAATAGAAAGAGAGGTGAGCCATGTGCCAAATGTGGTAAAAAGCATCCAGGAGAATGTTTAAAGGGAAAAGGAGTGTGTTTTAACTGTGGACAAGAGGAACATATTTCTCCAAATTGTCCAAGTCCAAAAAGGATATCAGGTTGTTTTTTGTGCGGATCGCTAGAACATCAAATTCGTAACTGTCCAAAGAAGAATGTTGAAAGAGGAAGCAACAATAAAGGAAACAGCAGTGGAACACTGGCGATCAAAGGACCAGCTCAGCCAGGAAGGCCGACAGCTCGTACATTCAATATGACGGCTCAAGATGCAGTAGCTGTTCAGGAAGTGGCCACAGGTAACGATTTCGTTCAAAAATTTAAATTACGCGAGTAATCTTAGTTAGATATTGCGGTGAATTATTTTCTTATATAGATTCAACTCACGGGTAAGAATATAAGACACAAATTAATATTGTGGTGATAAAAATAAATTGATGATACAACTTTAAAAGATTGTAGAGAATAAGAAAGCGGTGATTCCGAGGATGGAATCCTTTTTAAGGAGGGGTGAATGTAATAACCCGGGATTTTGAATAATCCGAAATTTTCGAATAAATTTTTTTTTTTAGTTAATATTGACATTGACTGTTAATATTGCACGGTGAATCTGTGATACGAGTCTCGAGAAAGTCAATTTGTGTAATAAATTTAGAGTAGAGTTGTGCTTATCAAGCTTTAGAAACCCTAACCCTAATTATCTTATAGGGATTTAGCAGAAAATATAATTTAAAATAATTATATTGGTGAGGATGTATATGTACTATATAGAAATATTGACCAATGTTTGATTGGATAAGGTTTAAAATTATAAAACCTAATAAGAGATTAGAAACCCTAATCACAGGATTAGAAACCCTAATGTGCTGTTAGAAACCCTAATTTCAAAATCGGAAATTGTAAACCCTAAATTAGGAAACCCAAATTCTATTTGGCAAACCTAATGAGTTCATTAAACTTAAGTATGATTAGAAAGCTCTAATTATATTTTTGTATATTAATTTTCTATTTAGAAATCATAATTGCATTTTTAGAAATTTTATTTTCTAATTTATAAATCATAAATTTGAAATTTATGAGAATTAGAATTTTTAAACCTAAAGGGTTCAAACCGTAAACCCTAACCCAAACCCTAAACCCTAAGGGTTTGTGTAAATTCCAAGAATGCCATTAAATTTAATTAGATAATGACCAAAATACCCTTTTTATATATTAAATTAGCTAACTTGTAGAATTGGTAAAACCTTTAGTTGTTGAACTACTAACTTGACTTTGTGGCACAAAACATCAGCCAAATTCGTCCATATCATCAGATCTAACAACTCATGTCATTATATAAGAGAATTGGAGAGAGAAAATTCATAAAACTTAGTCATTTTCAACCTAGCTCTCACCAAACCCATTTTCTCTCAAAACCTTCGAAATTATCAACTAGACCAGTCACATATACAGCTCCTAGATCAACCAATAACAGATTGGAGGATTAAGATCAAGAATTGGAAGCTAGAAGGTATAAATAAAATTTTTATTTTTGATCCAAGTTGCTAAGAAAATCTTTGTGTTTATGTGTTTATAATGTTGCTATTGGATGTTTTATGAAGATCTATGATGAATCCATAGCATCAAAATGCGTTAAAAATGTTAATTTTCAAAACTGCCAAGAACAACTTCTGTGGACTGACAAGCAAATGTCAGGCGCCACAGATTCTTGTTCGTTGGTTATTTTTAATGTTTTATTTGTTGTGTATATAGCCTGCTATGTTGGCTTTAATCTGGAAGTGGTAGTACAACCATCAGATGTCTCGATCGTGGGTTATAAGCGGTCAAATACCGTTGACCGAGCTTGACCGGCTGCATTCTGGGTAACCTAGAAAGCACTTTTTGGTGTCTGACAAGATTTTGGAACGCTTTGATCTGTCAGTCTTCAAGTTGTACGTTAGTGTTATGATAATCAATATGTAGTATGATATGTGGACCTGAGATATATACCTTTAGACCTCTTAAATATCAAACCAGTGGGATTTTATGGATGGTCAAAGTAACCATCCGAGCCTGACTTAGCATTTCTAGAAAAATCCAGAAACTCCATGAACACGTTTTCTGACAACGTTTGACCAAATGAAATATAGCGATTTTGATGTTTCTGGACTGTAATATTTGTATATAAATGTTGTATGGCATGCATACTACAGGTTTAAACCTTTATAACACCGATACAAATACCAGAACATAAAAGTAATTGAGCTCAAAAGTTGACCCTCGAAGCTGCTGGGTTTCTGGGTTGCCCAGAAAACCCAGAACTTGGTCTGACAGTACTTTTGGGAGCTTAGATCTTCGTGATATATGGTTAATTGACTTAGGTGATGATTCTAACTTGTAGTATTACATATATACTGCAAAGTAGATGCAAAAGAATGCTCAAAAACACGTTGGATTGGAAATTAGAAGTGGTCAAAGTAAGGCCCCTGTGAAGCCGGCTGTCAGTGTTCTTGAGCTCAAGAACACCAACAGCGACGCTAAGTGTCGCTATAGGCCATTAGCGACGGATTAATTTATTTATTTTCTGATTTTTCCGGTAATTAATTATAAACAGAAAATCAATTATAAAAATTACCAAAAATAGTTTTAAAAATTATTTTAAATTATGAAAAATAATTTTTGACCAATTGGAATATTTTTCTTTAATAATTATAATTATTTAAATATTAAAAGTATTTAATTTATTTAATTAGTATATTAAATAAATTAGAGAAAAATAATTTAATATTAGGAAAAATCATTTTAAATAAGAAAAATGTATTTAAAACTATTTTGAGTTATAAAATGTAACTTTTCATATTTTTGGAGAATTTTCATTAATAATTTAATATTAATGATATTAGATTTATTTGATTATTAAATTAAATAAATAAGATAAAAATGATTTTAATGATTTAAAAATCATTTTAATTGAGAATAAAGTGTTAGAAAATATTTTAAATTATAAAATATACTTTTCAATATTTTTGGAGAATTCTCATTAATAAATTAATATTAATGATGCTAGATTTATTTAATAGTTATATTAAATAAATGAATTAAAAATAGTTTTATTGATTTAAAAATCATTTAAAAATGAAAAAAAATGATTTTAAAATCTTTTATGTTATATTTAATGACTTTTAATATTTAGATAATAATTTCATTAATATTTATATACTAATGATGATGATTTAAAAATGATTTTAAATACTTTAAATATCATTTAAGTGGAATATTGTTGATTTAAAAATATTTTAATTTATTAATAAAAACTTTAATATTTTGACAAGTATGTTATTAATATTTGGATATTATTAAATATTAATAATGACATGATTAATTGATAATTAAATCATTTAAAAATGTTTCTGATATTTAGAAAATTATTATAAATTATAATAATTGCTTGATAATTATTAAAAGCTTCTGAAAAATATTATTATTGATAATTGACTTATCTTAATTAATATTGAAGCTTAGAGACCAAGTATAATAGACAGATAATTGTGTTAATTGTCAGATAGGGTGACCAGAACACCGAGAACGGACCGAAGTCCAACTAGACCGAAATAGTTAGACTTGTTAAGTGTTTATATAGGTTATAAACACTGTTGTGATTATGTGTTAATGTGTTTAGGAGAAGGTTTAACTGTAAATTACAGTGATGTGTGTTGTGAATTATTGTACTAATTGTGAGACCGACATTATTGATTATAGGACTTACGAGCGCAGTTAATTATATTGTGTAGCAGTAATCAACGCGAAAGGCAAGTTTCTTAACTCAACTTGAGTTACTGTTTTTCAGGCGTGGTAGTGAATAATTATTGATAGTTATTCACATCTATAATGATTGCTGTAATTCGCACGTAGTGCAATCGAATCATGTTCTATTATTTGAACTAATTATAAATTATGTCTCCACTAATTGTTTATGCGAGACTAATAATTGTTAAAGCATGAAAGGTTCTATTCATTATGAACTGAAATATTATTGGAAGATCTATGCCATTGATTTCGGCTAGATTAGCAGTGTTATTAATTATTGAAATCCTAGTATTTCTTTGAAAGTAATCCAAACCATATTGTTGTGGTACGGACTCGTGAAGTAAAACTGAGATGAACAAATTTTATTGTCGTAAATCGACATGTGCACTATTATTGAGTATTATGCATAATATAGGGTACAAAGGAGTTGGCCACTCCAGGTACTTGCAGAAGAGTATAGTTTAGTTTTGATAACTAATTTATATTCTTGTGGTAATTTAGTTTTAATAACTAAATGAATCCTCTATTAGTTCATGATCCTCTGTGATCACTCAGCATGAAATCTGGGTATATCCCACATTATTGAATATTGTTGCAGTATTGTTAATTCAATTGAATATTATTGAATCTTTGAAAGAATTGTACTCTTTTATATCGAATAAAATAGTAGAAATTTATTATTCAGATTGAATTATTATTTCGTTATCTCGAAATCGTTGATAATTGTTGAAGCTCTATTCAATCTAGACTCTTCTATTTCTTATTCATATATCATTTATTGTATATTTTAACTTGCGGGGCAAACTTGTTGCTCACCCTTGCTAAATAAAATATTTCAGCTAGGAACGATGAGACCAGCGGGGCTAAGCGGAATAAAGGCAAAGGCATAGTGCTGGAGTAGTTTTATATTAAGCATATTTAATATGTTGTTTTGTAAACCCTTTTTGTTTATCGAAAGGGTAAAGTTTGTAATTTTAAGGTTAGTTGACCTGGGATGATGTTGTTACCTTAATAACTAATGATATGTAAGTTTATTATAATTAATGAATGGGTTGTTAGATGTTATTATATTGTAGATCGTGAGCACCAAACTCGGGGGTCAGGTAACCCGGATTTGGGGGCGTCACAACCCGGCTCCCTGGTCTGGCACTGCAGCACCACCTTACAAGGCATGGTTGGTGCAGCGGCGCCAAGCCCAAATTCTTGAAAAATTCTTCTAAGTCTTTGATCGTTCTGAGACGCTTACTTCCCACTTCCATAACTTATTTGTTATAACTTAGAATGAGGTCGTTTTAAAGCCATTATCTTCCTTATCTTACGTACTTCAATACCCCTCGGATAGAACTTTGTTCTAAATCCATTAACGTGCCATTAGATTGGCTTGATCTTCACTCTTCGTTCATTTTTACGTTTTTAACGCTCTTCATTTGTTCGTCCGTAATTCGATCATTCGAACTCGAAACTCATTTGTTCTTGAGTCCATGACTCATTTTTTCTATGTTCTATTACTTTCTTATGAAACCCTACACGTTCGGGTTCATTTACTAACTTTCTAATTCTCGTTCTTCTTTTACGAAATTTCGCCATAACTTCGTTATAGCTAAGTTTTAATCCGTCCTTCATGAACGTTTCTACCGTTCCTAACCAAGTAATATGCAACTAACTTATACGCGATGGTTTTAAACTTGCTCATCAACAACAATTAAACTACGATGGTTTTAAATTTGTCCATCAACAACGTTCTTCGTGTTCTTCGCGTGTTCTTCGTGTTCTTCGCTTTAATCGATATTTTGGATTAGGATTCCACTTTTTATTAGAATTTGATGTTATAGAACATTATTCCTTACTTATTTCACTTACTTATTCATATAATCCATTCGGATCGCTCTAATTCATTACGAATCTTATACTTCCTTAAGAAATTTATAAACTAAATTTCTAATTCTTATTTCTTCATATTCTTATGATTTCAACCATATGAAGTCATCTCTAACCTTATCTACCTCTTATCTTCATTAAGTTATGTTTATAAACATAAAAACTTAAAGAAAATGAAAATAGATTAGGTTCTGAATTACCGTTCTTCTTTAATCCTCTTCCGTTATACAAAGCCGACGATTTGCAAGCTTTGCTATTACACGATCACTTTCGATCCGATCATTCATGCTCATGTTCTTCCTTCTCCCTCCCATCCGACTTCTCTCTCTCTCTCTCAAGTGTGGGATTTTCAAAATCCACAAATAATGAAATAAGCTTACTATTTATAGATTTTCAAAGCTAAGGGCATTTTAGTCATTTTGCCCCCACCTCCTTACTATTCCCACCTCCTCCCACAACTTAGCCACCAAGTTTACTTGGTGGCCAAGTGGCCGTCCCTTTTGCCCCATGGGTTGCCCCATTGGTTACCCATCGGTTCGATCCGCGGTTTCTTTTCTTAGTTTGGGCCTTAACCATAATTCTTATTGGGCCTAACTTGGGCTTGATTTCATAAAGCATTGGGCTTGACATAATCCAAGTCCAATTAGATACTACAAAGACCATGAACTCAAAGTCCTTTAAGACTAATCATATTCTACGCATTCTATTCTTGTATTCTCGGATTCTCGTAATCTATTCGTATATTGTTCGTAGTAGGATATTCGTATTATATGTCGTAATAATCTCCATACTATACTCGTATAATAATTCATATCATACTCATATCTCTCACGCATAATAACCCTAATTATTATACGTGATCATAAAATTCTCGGAATTCACTTTTCCTAACCCTTAGGTTTTGAGTCCGTAGGCGAAAACTTTATTTTTGCCATAACAGAAATATTATTGAATATTCCATCACGTCTCAAAATTAAACATAATCTATAGCTTCTCAGAATTTCAAAATAAATCTCCGAGCAGAAACGGATGAATAGTGCATATTTCTTCTTTTTCCCCGAAAATATTTTGTTCCCGGAAAACTTCTATTTTCGTCTTGAAAATTCTTATTCGCTCAATCTAGCTCGTAGCCAGAATATTCCTGATTTATAATCATCCTAGGTTATAGAACGATTAATTAACACATAGCACATAATAATATTAATAAAAATTCCTTTTATTATTAACTAATTCTTTAAACTTAAATTATGGACAACCCGAATTTCCGGGTCGTCACAGTTGAAAAGTTAGAGGCTGAGGCTAGGGAGAAGAAGTTTGAGTTCCAAAAATTGGGGGATGAGGACCATCAAAGGAAATTAGCGATGCAGGAGATGGAGGTGGAGATTGTCCACCGTAAGGTGGCAGGGATCCATATGGGAACTTTGTTTCACTGATTAGTGGCTAGAAATGTAGAGTTGGCAAGAAAGTTGAAAGAGATGGAGCAGGGATTGTTGAGCCAGAGGACGGAGAAGGAGGCTATTCGTACTTAGTTAGAGATGGAGGTGATGGATAGGATTCACTTCGAGGAGAAATGGGAGGAAACCAATGACAGGGTCAATGATCTACAGAATGTGGTGTGGTGTATAAGAAGGAAAATGAACAAGATGGGCTATGCTCTACGCACGACCATAGAGAGATTGATTGATGAGGTAAATCACTAACCAGCTGAGCAAGGACAGACCCGGCATACCATAAGTTGAGATATGGTGGTGCACATTACTCAGAAGGAATACCAGAGCGCCATGGAGCGTGGGATGTTAGATTGAGTCTAGAGAAAGAAGCTTAGTAGTTGCATTATATTTATTTATGTGTTGTTTAATCTGTTGTTGAAATCTCAGTCTTTTGTGTAAGATGTAAGATAGTAGTAAACCCCAACTTTTGAAAAATGTTAAAGGGGTAGCAAACTGGTGTTGTCCCCGTCTTTTCTGATGATAGGGGATATGTGTTATCATTTATAGCAGTATGCTAGGGAGAATCATGTAATTGTAACGATTTGGCATATGAATATAAATGATATTATTTCAGAAAGGTGTTATAAATTTTATTTCTTTTATTTGAGAAATGTCTAAGTAATATAATTAGATAATAAAATGAAAATTTTATGATGTAGAAACATGTCGCCCAGACGTAGAATAACTGCACCGATATAGAGGCTTGTAGATTTGTTAGGAAAAGATCTTAGGGAAAGAAATTAACCAGTACCACCCATTCCCCAAGCAGCTCCAGTCACAAACTTTAAAGATTTTAGGAGTGTAGGACCTCCAGAATTCGTAGGAACTACCGATCCGATCGTGGCTCAAACATGGCTCAATCATGGATCAAAGAGATAGAGAAGGCATTCACCATCGCACATGCGGGTGAAAACCAGAAGACGACTTTTTCAACCTAGATGATGAGAGGCAAAGCGAACTACTAGTGGGAGGTGAATCAACAGAGAGCAGGAGAAGGAGTAGTACCTTGGGAGAGATTTAAGACTCTGTTCTTTGAGAATTATTTCCCAAAGAGCATGAAGAAGAAGACGGAGGTAAAGTTCTTAGAACTTAAGCAATGAGATATGACGGTGGCGTAATACGTAGCTAAGTTCAATGAACTAGCCGGGTTTGTTGAACAACAAGTGGTAGATGAAGAGAGGAAAGCTAGGTGATTTGAGCAGGGACTGAAGCCTTAGTTGTTTAAAAAGGTGTCAGTTCTTTAGATCATTTCTTTTACAACATTGCTGGAGAAGGCTATTATAGCAGAGGGAGGAAGTGAAACATTAAGTCTGTATAAAAAAGAGAAGAACGAAAAGAGCACCGGAGTAGAAAATCGAGGAAGAAGCAACAACAGAAGTAGCAATTAGGAAAGAGGAAGTGGGAGAACAACAACAACAACAAGAATTTTAACAATCAAGTGGGGAAGTTTCGTGGAGAGTTTAAGAAGAAGGCAGAAGGATATTCGAAGTGTGGGAGATATCACCGGGGCGAGTGTTGGAAAGGGCACAGTCTATGTTACAATTGTGGGCAAGATGGGCATATTTTGCCCAACTTCCCAAAACTGAAGAAGATCAAAGGTTGTTTCGCTTGTGGTTCGGCGGACCACCTGATCAAAGACTTCCCGGAGAAAGAAAGCGGCGGAGGAAGTAGCCAACAAGGAGGAAGCGACAAGCTAATGATTAGAGGACTAATGCCATCCAACCGTCCAACTGCCAGAACATTTAATATGATCGTCCAGGACGTGGTAGCTGTGAAGGACGTTATGTCAAGTATCGTCCCGATCAATAATATTAATGCCTATGTATTATTCGATTCGGGTGCCACCTGTTCTTTTATATATGAGGAATTTGCTAGTCGACTTAATTTACCCCAAGAAATATTAGGAAATCCCTTGAAAATAGAAGTTGCGAATAAGGAAGTAATCCATATAGAGTATATTTACTAAAACTGTCGTGTAAATATTAGAAATCATGAACTAAGGGTAGACTTGATCCCGATAAGATTGGGAGAATTTGATGTAATATTAGGAATGGATTGGTTATATAACCATGCTAAGATAATTGATTTCCAGAATAAAAGTGTGAATCTTCATATTCCAAATAAGTCTAAGGTGGTGTTTTATCGTAGCTCATCACTTAAGAAATCACGTTGCCTTAAAATGATGCAGGCCAAGAAATTGTTAAGGAATGGATGTGTAGGTTACTTAGCGTACATTGTTGATACTCAAAATAAGGGAGTATAAATTTAGGATATGTCCGTAGTGAGAGAATTTCAAGATGTATTTTCTGAACGATCTGCCTGGTTTTCCACCAGACAGAGAAATTGAATTCGTAATAGACTTAGCACCAGGAATGGCACCGATTTCGAAAGCTCCATATCGTATGACGCCAGTAAAAGTGAAGGAATTGATGATACAATTGCAAGAGTTGCTGGAAAAGGGTTACATACGACCGAGTGTGTCTCCTTAAGGAGCACCAATGTTGTTTGTAAAGAAGAAGGATGGATCGATGAGGCTTTGTATCGATTATCAGGAATTCAACAAAGTGATGATTAAGAATAGATATTTGTTACCAAGGATAGACGACCTTTTTGACCAACTGAACGGAGATAAGTGTTTCTCAGAGATAGATTTATGAACAAGTTATTACCAGTTGAAGGTGGGAGAAGAGGATATATCAAAGACGACGTTTCGAAGTCGCTACGGGCATTTTGAATTTTTGGTAATGTCATTTGGGTTGACGAATGCTCCAGCAGCATTTATGGACATTATGTATCGAGTCTTCAAGCCATTCTTAGATAAATTCATAGTAGTTTTCTTCGACGATATCTTGGTCTACTCAAAGACGGAAGAAGAAAACGCTGAACATCTAGAGATAGTTTTGGAAGCACTAAAAAAAGAGAAGTTGTATGTGAAATTTTCTAAGTGTGAATTTAGGATGGAGAAAGTTCAATTCTTAGGACACGTGGTGGATAAGGAAGGAATATCAGTAGACCCTACGAAAGTAGATGCAGTGAGTGATTGGGAGCAACCGAAGACGCCAATTGAAGTGAGAAGTTTCTTAGGGTTAGCTGGGTATTATCAAACATTTATCCAAGATTTTTCTAAGATAGCCACCCCGTTGACCAATTTAATGAGGAAGATGGTGAAATTTGTGTGGACAGAAAAGTGCGAGGAGAATTTCCAAGAGCTGAAAAAGAGATTAAGTGAGGCACCTGTATTATCATTACCAAATGATACGAGAGGATTTGTGGTGTATAGTGATGCGTCGCACAGAGGACTAGGTTGTGTGCTAATGCAACATGGAAAGGTCATTGCGTTTGCATCACGATAATTGAAGGATTACGAAAAATAATACCCTACTCATGACTTAGAGTTAGCGGCAGTAGTTTTTGCGTTAAATATTTGGAGAAATTATTTGTATGGCGAGAAATGTAAGATATACACGGACTACAAGAGTCTAAAATATATCTTCACAGAAGGAGTTGAACATGCGTCAAAGAAGGTGGTTAGAATTAATCAAGGATTATGACTGTGATATTCTTTATCACCCGGGAAAAGCAAATGTAGTAGCCGACTGATAAGTAGGTTTTATACCTACTTATCCGATATCTATTACTTGAATATGTTGCTTAAACTCATGTTTCTTAGTTACTTTTCATGCATTTCATGTTCATTTTGTAGGTTATACGTTTGGGAGCGGTGTGAGCGACTATTGGTAAGGAAAATGCAAGGAAAAAGCAATTCGGACATCGTTTATGCTTTCATGTTCAATTCATTTTCTTGGTTTGGAGCTTAGAATATATTGTAGAGCATTTTCTTAGCTTTTCAGAACATCTTGAATCATTCAAATCGGAGTTCGGATGAAATAGTTATGACATTTCTACCAACGGACGTTGAACTTCACCGTTTTGGGTGGTCATATGCATAGCAGTCACTTCCAGTCCACTTTCGACCATCATTCTTTTGTTATTTCTGAAATCTCAAAGAATAGAAGTTGTATATCTCGTCGATAGCTTCAATTTGATAGGTCGCGGACCCCGTAACTCTTCTCGGTTTAAAAGTTATGGCAATTTTAGCAGAGGAGGTTATAGCAGAAAATTAATTGGCAGTTTGCACCTTAGCCGGGGCTGGACGTTTTTGTGCCTTAGGACCCAGCCGGGGCTGGGGTCCTGGGAGTTTTAACAGTCCACTACGCAGCCGGGGCTAGGTTTTTACAAAGGAAAAAGCCAGCCGGGGCTGGCCTATGCGAAAAAGAGTAGATTTTGTCTGAATTTGAGTCCGAAAAGGATTGTTTCGAGTTGTTTGATTCAAGGACTTTCAATATGACTTAAAGACATGTACAAAGGCTTATAAAAGGAGGGGAATAACATAGATTAGAGGGGATTATTGATAGAATAGGGAGTTTTTGGAAGAATTCTATTAGATTAGATTAGAGTAAATTAGATTAAAACACTAGTTTTTATGAGATTTGGAGATTGATGCAACTTGGAAACCATTGAAGATTCAAAGTTGGAGCAAGGAGGGAGCGTTAAATTTACAGACAATAGATTCTATCTTCTTTACTTCTTCTATTTTTGTCTTTTAATGATTATTCAATTGTGGATTCTTAGTTTAAATTCAATAATCATGAACTAATTCTTTGTTTGAGATTACAATGGATTTTATTGTGTAGTTTATTTTAATATGCTTCGTTATCAATTATTATGTTCTATTAAGAGGATTGTCTATTGTGATTTGGACTTAATTGTTTAACTGCTTGGCCATCAATTACCGTGATAATCTATATGAACTCGAGAGATGAAGTATAGATTTAGATCTAATCATGGTAGCATGTGTTCAGGATTTTGTTAATAGCTTAAACTTGATGAGTGTTAAGGTAGAGATATGCTTGACATCTCATGTAATCGGGTAGAGAACTTATTCTTCATCCTTCTTCAATTGTAATTCACATAGAGATATAGTGGGTTAGTTGATTAAGGTGTTTAACGGATTTCTATCTTAATTGTGGATTGACGTTAATATGGTATTAGTGCATCGAGAGGTGGTTAATACTACTCTAGTGTTCTTGATTAACAATTCAGGATAGAGAATAATTGATGAGAAGTGTGTTAACTTAAATGAAGCAATAAGTGAAGTTATGATCTTAAATCTCCATAGTCTTAATTTAATTAGTGTTATAGTAGTTAATTTATATAGTTTGTAATTCATTCGTTTAAATAAGATTGAGTTGGTTACGGGTTAGTACTTGATGATTTTTATTAAATAATTCTCTGTGGGAATTAAATTAGTCTTAATTTAAATATTTTTATTCTTATTTTTAATTCTCTTCCTATATTTCTCTCTTTCCAGGTACCATGGATGACTTTGCGTATCAATGGCCATACATGAACATGACTCAACCAAAAGAAACGGAGATTGACAGACTCGCGACACTTTTCGCAATGTCAGCACAAATTAAAGAAATTACGAGGAAGTTGGACGTTATCGCAACCCAACAGAGTCGAAGGATGGCAATCATGTGTGACTATTGTGCTGGCAACCATCCGAGTCATCAATGCACCGTTAGTTTTGGACGGGAACAACAAGGTGGTGTATACCTCAACCAGTATGCATATGATAATTACCATCAAGTTTGGGGGTATCACCCGGATTATTCATGGAGATACAACTATCAATACCAATACTATGCTCCAAGTCCAACATACACGCCGGAATTCTCATATTCACCTCCAATGTGACAAGAAGATAATTCAGAGTTTATAGAATTCATATTAAGGGCTATAGCAGAAAAAGAAGAGTTTATAAATAGTCAGGAGCTGTCAATCCAAAATTTTAATAATTGGATGGAAAAACGTTTCACAGCCTCAACCAATGGTCCTCAATACATGGTTTCCAAGACTGAAACAAAAAGTTCAAGGCTGGGGGAATTATTATCCAAGTTCATAGTAGATGTAGAGAAGATGAGTAATCAAGCGAGGGAATATCAAAATCTTGCTGATCAGATAGAGCAAATGACCGAAGCCGTAAGCAAACTTCCTCCAAACACTTGGCTTTATGACATGGATGACGAAATTGACGGAGAACCTGAACCAAATCTACAACTGGATAAGCCTCGAGATGTTGAAAAAGAGGAGACAAGTGGGGATAATGACAACAAGGTCGGTGAAGAACTAATTATGAGAACCAACGATGATGAGCCGATGTTATTTATGCCTCAAGTGCCTTCTCCTCTAAAGATCAAGGGTCTGGTTAGATTTGCAAAACCGTGCCCGCTTGGTAGTCATGTCGTCGGTAAGGCTCTTTATAACATGAGAGCTAGTGCAACAATGAAGCCCTGGTGGGACGAGAAAGAGAAGATAGACGAAGAGATCATTGTGTTTGACACACTTCCATGCCCAGATATGATCACAAACACAGTAGAGATAGCACCTAGTTATTTGCCCTTCTTCATGGAGATCATACCAAATCAGAGCATGTTAGGTGACTTTAATACAATGGCTATTACAAATGGGAACCTACCAAAAGCTATATTATTTCCGATGGATGGAGGGTTCCTCAACTTTCGAAGAGGAATTGGATAGCATTTACCAGACAAAGTCAGACTGAAAGACTATAAATCAAGCGCTGACTGGGCGGCAACCCAGGAATTTTTATATTTATATGCTTTACTAGTTTATTTAGTAGATAGGAATTAATTTGCTTATTAAGCTCTCTTATAATCTAATCTATGTTGTCTCTCTTCATTGCAGGTATTGGAGGTCTAATGGATAGCAAAATGATTATCGCAGCCATCGCCAACATCAACTCACGCTTAGCTGATTACAGGGAAGTTCTCTTTTATTTATCGCCATATTCTTACAATGAGGACATTGTAATTGCTAAGTTTGGGGGAGTTTAGTTTAGTTCTTCATTGCATGTTTAGTTTCATGTTTATGTTATGTTATTTTGCATATGTTGTTAATTTAGTTTAGGTTCATTATTAAAAAAAATTCAAAAAATCAAAAATTTAAAAATAATAGTTAGTTACTATGTTCATCTTGCATGAGTCCAACTGTTTGATAAGTTACATTCTATTTTAGCCAATGATGAGAATGGGATTGAGTAGACAAGTAGCATAATACTGACTATTAGAGCTTTGATGTGATTTCTTGTTATGAATTGAATCTTTTTCTGTTTAAAACTGTTATAATAAGGATAGCACAATAAAAACAACTTGTTGATTGATTGAGTTTAAATTGATACATAATACGACTCTAAAGGATAATGCTAGTTTGAATGAAAGAATGTGAAGAATAAGTAGTGATGACTAAAGTTCGATAAAAACATAAGTTTAGGGGAAAAATTTGGGATATATAAGCTTCAAAAAAAAAGAAAAAAAAATATCGTGGCTAGTTTTGTTTCTGGGCCTTTGTTACTTGAGCAAGTACGCCCGAAGGGGTGTCTTAAAACCTAGCGCCCTAAGGTCTTATATGGTCTGGGAGTCGTTGGTCGAAAGCTCGCTAAGGGGTAGCACTGTTAGCCTAATGGAATGAGATATTACACAATCATGGTTAAAAGGTAAAAAAAATAATAAAACGGGAAAAGAGCAAAAAGCCCCCATAATGAAAAGTAAAGTATAAGTATCCCGGATTGGAATCTTGAACTTGGTGGATGTTTGACTTTAGTTGGATCTAGCTTGTTCGTGAATTTTTTGTGTTTACACTGTATGATGCCTTTGAAGAGACTTGTTATGTGTTAAATTTGATTTTATATCAGTTAACATTGTTGTGGAGCACACACGCACTATACCAGTGATAACAATTTAAGACTTGATGATTGACTAGGAAATTGTTGATTGGTTTTGATATGAAGTATTATCGTGTTTGCTTGATTGCTCTAAGGCCGAGAGAATAGATTTGTGTTTATCAATACTGTTGGATTCGTAGGCCTGTAGATTAGTTGTATTTCATTTCATTACATTGCATTATGTTGTGTTGTTTGGGGACAAGCAACGGTTTAAGTTTGGGGGTATTTGATAAGTAGGTTTTATACCTACTTATCCGGTATCTTTTACTTAAATATGTTGCTTAAACTCATGTTTCTTAGTTACTTTTCATGCATTTCATGTTCATTTTGTAGTTTATACGTTTGGGAGCGGTGTGAGCGACTATTGGTAAGGAAAGGCAAGGAAAATGCAAGGAAAAAGCAATCCGGACATCGTTTATGCTTTCATGTTCAATTCATGTTCTTGGCTTGGAGCTTAGACTATATTGTAGAGCGTTTTCTTAGCTTTCCAGAACATCTTGAATCATTCAAATCGGAGTTCGGATGAAAGAGTTATGACATTTCTACCAACGGACGTTGAACTTCACCGTTTTGGGTGGTCATATGCATAGCAGTCACTTCCAGTCCAATTTCGACCATCATGCGTTTGTTATTTTTGAAAGCTCAAAGAATGAAAGTTGTAGATCTTAGTTATTTCAGTTGACGACTTAGGAGGAGTTAATAAGGGATATGGAAAAATTAGAGATAGAAGGTTAAGGACGGGAAAGGTCTAAAGAGAGATTGTTTACAGTAGAAGCTCGTCCGACCTTGTTGGATAGAATAAAGGAATACCAAGAAAATGATGAAGAATGCGAGAAAATCACGAAGAGGATCATGGAAAATGAGGAAGAAAAATTCAAGATAGATAGAGACGATATTTTGAGATTCGAAGGGAGAGTGTGGGTACTAGCGGTAACCGAGTTGAGGGAAGAAATTTTGCATGAGGCACATAACAAAATGTATTCCATTCATCCAGGAGGCAAGAAGATGTACTGGGATTTGAGGAAACATTTTTGGTGGCCAAATCTGAAATGAGAAATCGCAGAGTGTGTTAGTAGATGTCTTACGTGTCAATGGGTCAAAGCAGAGCACCAGAGGCCGAGTGGTCTACTTTAACTGTTGGAGATACTAGAGTGGAAATGGGAGCACATTATGATGGATTTCGTGGTAGGACTTCCAGTCACACATAAAGGTTTTGATGCCATTTGGGCTATCGTAGATCGACTAACGAAGATGAGTCGTTTTCTACCAATCAAGATCCGATATAGTTTGAATAAGTTAGCAAATATGTACTTAAAGGAAATTGTTTAACGACATGGAGTGTCGGTATAGATTGTTTCTGATCGGGATCCGCGCTTCATGTTAAAATTTTGGAAGAGATTGCAAGAAAGGATGGGAACACAATTGAGGTTAAGTACCGCTTATCATCTGGAAACAAACAGGCAAAGTGAGTGAACGATATAAACATTAGAGGACATGCTTAGAACTTACGTGATGGACTTTAAGGGAAGTTGGGATGATCACTTACCCTTAGTGGAATTCGCTTTTGTTAATTGAATGGTATAGAAGCTTACAACATTAATGCAGAGCTTAATTGAATTGCCTCTGGTAATTGAATGCCTATGTTTTGTGCATTAATGCAGGGCTTGCTATTATAGCGGTATGGTTGGTGTGCAAGTGATGTGCAGCAGATATCATAACTTGCACACCAACCATTTTACTGTAAACTTGCACCAATTCACACATGCACAATAATAAAAATTTAACAGGTTTACATAACTATTGATTCATAGAAAGTGCCATAAATTACAACCAATAAACTTCCCACAAAATAGATGCCCAACAATTAAATTCCATATTACTCCTAATTTCTACTACTATATTGCTTAATTGTCAATCCCATAAATTCCATTCCCAGTAATTGCCCACAAGTTGTTTGTTTTCAATTCTAGAGGGGTGTTTCATACTTTGTTGAGATGAACATGAAATAGAAAATCAAAACCCAAGTTGCAGTCAACAGACCCTTTGCAGACCTTGCCCTATATCTACACTCTTTCAATTCATCTTTCAGAGCTTTGAATTCAGCATCCAAATTATCTAATCTTCTAATTAATCCAGGTATTACTTCCCTTGAACGCTCACACATCGGAGGATCAACCTAAGCGAAGAAATTACAACCATCGTGCTCATCTTCACACCAATCTGAACAACCAAGGAATCTTCTCCCGACATTGTTTGAGCTTCTCCAAGCCATCTTCATCTCTGGTTTCTTCATGCACCAGCAATTTCGATCCATGAGCCCTAATTTTTCTTGATTTTCTTGATTGAATTTCTTGGATTTACAATCTAATCGAGCTGCACGTATGCTATTGAATCACTTTGAGCTTTAGCAGCTTGTTCCAACTCAATGTTGGAGAATATAAGAAGAAAAAGATTGAAACACCCCTCCAGATCCACATGTGTGCCTTAGCCGGTCACTTTTGACCCCGTTAACTGACGAAAGTATGCTTTCTGTTACGTTTAATTGAAGTTTGGGGTGTTCTTAGATACCTTTTTCAGTTTGGGTAGCAAATTGTCTTTTAGTCGTAAAGTTCAAATGTTGAGATACAAATTTACTCTAATATATAATTCACAATTTTTAATAATTAGAGACAACGTTCAGATCATAATGTTAAATTCATGAGTTTTCTTGGAAACCGAAAAGTCTCCACGGGTTACAGACAATTAGAGTACGAGTTATATACAATATAAAATGAGTGAAAGCGTCTCGGAAAAGAGTACTAAAGCGTACTGTAAACCTAAACATCAAACCGGCTAAACACCAGTACAAAGTACCTAATAGACAACGCTTAATAGACAACGTTTTTTACAAAAACGTTGTGGCTTTTTTTTACAACGTTTTTAGAAAAAACGTTGTAGATATATATATGCAAAAACGTTATCTATTTAGAAGGACATTATTTTTATTTTAATTAGATAACATTTTTTTAAAAAAACGTTATCTATTAAGAAAAACACGGAGCATCAAATATTGAACTTAAAATTAAAACACGGAGCATCAAATATTGAGCATCATTCGTAAGTTCTTAATCTCTTTGGATCTGTTCTAGAATTATACTGAATCAACCCTAGGAGGAGCTGGACATAAGCCATAAATCGTCTCGAAGAAACCCTAAAAGGAGGCTAAAATCATGAAGAGCATGAAGCCACTTAAGCAACTGAAGCTCTTCGTACCTGCTCAAGAAACCAAATCGATCGACTTCTGCCCTCAAATCAGTCGAACGGAGGATTAATCTAAGAAAACCCTAACTGGTATGTCCTCGATTTTGAACTATTGCAATATTTTGCCTTTCTGATTGGTGTATATATGGTGTCTCAAGCCCAACTGCATCATACTAGAAATATCTCCTGTCAACCAAGATATAGCGACATCGGATGCTATCAAGCTTGCTAAGGAAGTGGATCCAGCAGGTAGCCCTCCTTTATCCCGGTGGTCCGTGAATCTTTGGATAAAATCTATCACATAAGTATCCAGAATCAAATATCGTTCCTTTACACCAAAGCTAATCAATTCTTCCATTTCCTTTATAGTCTCTCCATTACTATTTTTTTATTTTATATAAGTGTTCTGCAATCAGTTTGTTAATTAATTGCATTCAATGTTAGTGCTTTAAGCAATTGATTCTTTTGATATTTTATCTCTAGTTCCTTTTTTTGTCTACTATGTCATTATTTATTCTTTACTTTCCACAACAGGTCTGATTCAACTCTTCTTTCTTTTTCTTTAATTTTTGGCTTTTTAATTTTTAGTACACATTATCATAACTGTCGGCGTAAATTTAGATAAAATTGGGTGATTGTATGAGTCCCATGATCATACTAAAGGTAATCTTATTTGTGGTGGTTTTAGGATTTTTGTGGGGCTTTGACACAAATTTAAGACGATGCTGGCAGATGTGATTACTAGAGTTCTTGTGTATGTCATTAAATGATGAAACCCTTCTTTTTACTCTATGTGATTTTATTAAATTAGTCCAGGTTTCTGAATTTGGGGTTGACAGGATGGTTCTTGGATATGCATATCCCGCGTTTGAATGTTTCAAAACCGTCGAGAAGAACAAGGTCCAGATTGAAGAACTCCGGTTTTGGTGTCAATATTGGTATGATCCTCTTTCTTAAATCTTTATTACTACAAAGTTTCTCAGAAGGGGAACACTCGATCAGTTTCCTTGTCAGAATCATCAGCCAATCAAATATTATAATATCAATTATGTTTTTCTGATTATATTATGTTTGTGAAGATGTGAAAGAATATACTTGCAAAATTTTCAAATCCTAAATACTTTATAATTAGGAAAAACTCTGGTATGCACTTATTATGAAAATAGAAAGTTGGTTTGTATCTTACCCAAAGGTTACATCTTGATGCAGGAGAGTTGGCAACAGCAAGAGCAGCATCAGCTGCTGGCACAATCATGGTTAGTTTCTCACCTTTATTTATTTTATTTCTATTTTGTTTATGATCTCAGAATTTTCTATCCATAAGATTGGTATCAAGTCTGAAGCTATGTGTACTTGTGGCAATCAGCAGTCTTACTTTTATATATCAATCCATCATGCAGGAGGAGGAAGGTAAACAAGGAAGGCACCAGGCATGTGCAGAAGTTAGATGTAAGTATAATGTATTTTTAATGATGTTACAATTTTTAATCCCATATGATTATCTAAATTATACATCTTATTTTTAGTGATTATGTTAAATAAAGTTTCCAAGTCAAATAATAATAATTGTTTTTACATAAAAGTCTATTTAGTGATTATTTTTACTCCGTTATGAGTTTGGACTGGTTTGCTTATTTCGAACATCCATTGATTTTTGATCATTCAGAGTTTTGCAGTCTTGATGAATGTAAACCTTGTTTACAGGTTAATCTTGTAAACCTTGTTTACAGGTCGTAATAGTGCGTAGAAATGCCAGATTTCTATGCAGATTTCTATGCAGAAATGCCAGAAATTCCAAATTTTTGTAGTTCAATGTGCTTTTGTTTGTGCTTATACCGTTGTACTCCTCTATAGGTTCTGGCAATAACTGAAGATCTACATGACGTTCACAGCTTGGGGAAAGCGGCTACTGCTATGTTCACAGGTTCTGTGAGGGTTGCATGCGCAAAAGAAATATAAACATGGTAAGTCAGAGGTATATCTACAGTTTAGTTACTGATAATGCTTGACATGCTTCTGCAGTTTTTTTTAACATTTTGCCTGCTTGCTAGTTGTAGTGAATGATATGAGCAGGGTTGTTGTGTACAGCTATATCATATGTATGTGATAAACATGGATTCTTTCACTGTGGAGTCTAAAAGTACCCATGGCACCTTCTATATCATATGTATGCTCAGTTGGAGTACCAAACAAGCAACACCTTTGCATTCAATTCCACTCCTCTGTTTGTCTTCCATTTTTGAACTTTTGTATTTTTGTATGCGTGCATACATTTATGATGTATGTTATTATGAATTAAAACGTGCAGTGAAAATATATGTAGTACAGTAGTAGTACATTATTTTTATGAATTAAATCATGCAGTTTAAAACTAAACTAGACGGACAGCCACATGACAGGACAGGGGTCTTCAAAACAATAACATAAATAAAATTGAATAAACAATTTCTTAAAAGAAAAGTATTAACTCTATTGTCTATGTATGCACTCTCTCAAATTACTAGTAGTAGAATTCTAAATAGAAGTTTTTGATTTTTATGCATGATAAATTATGGAATGGTGGTATTCTATCTCTCAGGCATTTCAAGGAGAAAATGCAGCAGCAACAGCATAGCAAGAAGGATGAAACAAAGTTGGTAAGAAAAGTGGTAGCAACAAAAAATACTATGGGGCCATTCTCATCTCGGCGGTCAGCTATTTTATGACCTCTATATACATCTGTTGTCTATTTAATCATATCATAAGCAGCCAATATTTTGCTGGCTTTAGTTACAAATAACGTAATAATTGTAATATACATTTCAAAGATGAAAAGAAAACTGTTCTATCAAGTTAGCTACTTGGGGGTTATGGCCATCTGGATGTGGGCTGCTGATGAATTAGTGAAATGGGTATGTCGTCTCAAGGAAAACATTGTTGATGTAGTAAGTTATAATTGGTGAGAATTACAATAACCCCACCATGTCTATATCAGAACAACATTGTTGATGTAGTAAGTTATAATTGGTGAGAATTACATATTAAGATGTTTTTGGATTGTTCATGTTTCTGTTCATGTTTTCTCATTGTTCATGTTTCTGTTCTTGCAGGATCAGCAGACAGAGAGAAAGGCTGATTCCCTGAAAAATAAGTCTACAAGTCAGCAACCTCTGTTCGCTTCTTACAGTGGATCAATTGAAACAACTTTTTAGTTTCTGTGGTACAATTATAGAATGTAGTATAATTGATTCAAAGCATTTTGCTTACATAGAATACTCAAAACCTGAAGAAGCAACCTGCTGCTTTGGCATTGAACAATATGGATGTTGAATGTTGAAATGGCATTGAACAATATGGATATTTAGCATATCGCAGGTGCATTTGTAATGTAGGTGAACTACAACTTTTTTTTTAATCTACAACATTTTAAAAACGTTGTGTAAATATGGCTAAACGTTGTCTGATATATTAAACTACAACATTTTTATCCCAAAAACGTTGTGGAATTATATTTTCTACAACGTTTTTAAGCATCTGCTAATTTATGGAAAACAAATTTACAACGTTTTTTTCTTAAAAACGTTGTGTAATGTACTTAACTACAACGTTTTAAAAATGTTGTGTAAGCGTGTCAAATAGACAACACCCTTAACCACGACGTTTTTCTGACTGAAACCACAACGTTTTTTCCGCGTTGTCTATTTACTGTTTTGTAATAGTGAAACCTACCCCAACATACTGTTATACAGGTAAGTTGACATACCGCGTCCCCATACTCGTACCATATACCAAAACACACCCATAGTTGTCACGTCGCCATGATAAGACACCCATAGTTGTCACGACGCCTAGGCGATAAGGCGCCCGCCATGGCATCGAAGAGGCTGGTTTTCTTTTTCGAGCAATTTTGGGTGTGCGCTCTACTTGTTCTTCGGGCTCTTCGTCAGAAACAACGATTTCAACCGGGGTGATTGGCGGAAGATCGGTTTCTGTGGGATGTACTTGTGGTTTTTCGGCGGCTGGAGGAGTTAGGTGGATTTTCCTCTTTTTAGCACGAAGGACTCAGGTCCGTTCGTCAAGGGGCATATCGAGGAGGCACTTGTTGTAAGTTTGTATGGGGGGATGTTTGGGTTTTCGGCTAGCTCGCTTTCTTTGGCGAGGTTGGCTTGTCCCTTCAGTGGCTGGGTCGGTGACTTAAGCTTCTGAAGTTGAAGGCTCTTCGGTTGGTACTTCAGTAGGGGTCGGCGAAGATGAACCTGAAAGGAATCTGTCTAGATCCCTTCGGTCAATCGACGTCGGTTTGATCAGAGACACTGCGAAATATGAAAAACAATCATTTAGAATAATTATTGATGGAAATTGGTAAAGTTATACAATAAATTGGGTTCAGGACTTAAATTTATGGTCGTACAACCATGCTTGTTTGCTCAGAAGTCCAAATCTCCATTCCTTGATGGGAATCTTCTTTAAAAGACTCGCCATTTCTCTTACACGTTCCTTTAAAATATCTCCGATGTTTGCAGAGATGCGATCAGAAATGGTCCAGTCGGGTATGGAGGAGACTCCGGGTCCTTTGACAAAGAACCACTCCTTATGTCATCCCTGGTTGCTCGAAGGAGTGTCCATCAGAGGTCGCTTCTCGAACCTGGCATTAGGTTTGGGGGATTGTTTGCTCAACATCTTGAAGCCTCGTTCCCGAGATTTACTGGCTATTAAGAGGGTAAAGAAGAAATCGACAGCAGGTGGAATCCCTTGTTCGTGGCAGAAGACGGTAAATGCCAAGATGTGGATGTAGGAGTTTAGGACAAGCTGGGCAAGTCCCACGCCTACGAACCCTAGTAGAGTAACAACGAAGGCATGGAAGGGTAGGCGAACTCCCTTTTCGAGATGGGTCACCGGCATGGCGGTCCAGCCTTTAGGTCTTTGATACATTCGTTCCTGGGGAGCTGGAGCCCTTACCAGATGGGGATCCGAAATATGGTAGCGGGTTTGAAGGTTGCGCAACTCAATCTCAGTGATAGTGGAAGGGGTATTGGCATGAGGAAAGTATTCTTCACTCTTGAAGAATTCTGAAGGATTTGGTGGTGGATTCCTGCAAGGAGTAGCAACAAATTTGGGGTTGGGACCTGAAGCTTCTTTGATAGGGCTTGGAGGAATAGAGGTGATGGGAGTCACAGAGAGGGGAACCTCTTCGCCGAAAGTTTAAGAAGCCATGAATGTTGATTTGCAAGAAGAAAGAAAAATCTGGAGGAAGAAGGCGGGAGATGTCTGAAATTCATATTGGCAGGTAAAACTGTCAAATTTGGGGAAAGGTAGTTTTTATACTGACGGACTCTTCAATTTTTCATGAATATGTAACTTTAGAATTAATTATTTTATTTTATTTAAAATTAATTATTTTGCCAATTTTTAAGACTAAAAGACAATTTGCACCCCAAACTTGTGTTACACCCTTAGGCGGTCACTTTGGACCGGTTAAGTGAAGAAAGTGTGCGTTTTGTTACATATAATGAAGTTTTGGGTGTACTTAGACATCTTTTTAAGTTTGGAGTGCAAAAGTAAATAGAAAGTGAAGTTTGGGGTGCAAATTGTCTTTTAGTCCACAAGTTATTTAGACTACGAAATATTTGATATTGGAATTGATTATTTCATTTATACTATAGAGGTATTTTATCTATCTTTGTGTTGATAGGTGGAGTTGATACACTTGAGAGATCCTAGTGGTTTACTTATAAACTTTCCTTACTGTCTTTGGTCTAGTGCTGGCACTGCAGCGCCAGCTTCCCTTCTCTATGCCACGCTGCGGCGCCACACTTCAGTGGCTGATGTCCGGACTCGGCGCTGCGGCACGAGTCTTAGTTCAGTTAGCCGCGCTGCGACGCTGAATTTCAAGAGGTTATGGTATTTCTCGGTGCTGCAACGCCGCCTATTTGGCCTTGGGCTGGCGTCGGGACGCCAGATTTGTGCACCAGAAACTTTTGACAGATTTTAAACTTTGTGAACTTTTCGGACTCCAAATTTGATCATTTCAAGTCCGAATTGGCTCGTTCAAAAGCCAATAGCTCACAAATCACATATTCCACGTGTTCATGCTAGAATTTTACATTTTCAACTTCGTTAACTCAAAATTCACCTTTTAGTTCATTTTAACGAAAACGATAAACGTTCGTGAACGTTCAACGCTCGTTTCTTCGTTCTAAATCGGAATTCGGTCATTTTCGAGTCCGCAACTATATAATGACAAATAAGACTTGTTCCCATCGAAAACCAATGTTTCCAAGCTTAATATCAAAATTTGACTTTCATTCCGAGAATTTCATGAATTCGACGATTATCGTCTAATCGTGTGAATTCCGGCATAACTTCGTTACTTATGATTTGTTCATCGTTTAAAATGGATTTTTTCCATCATACTAACATCTGAACATACATATGTCATTAACTTATACACATGATAAGTTTCTTACTTATTCTCTCTTAGTTCATAACTTATCAACTTATGATTTCACTTCACATGATTTATCATGATTTTAATCTTCTAACCATCATCCTCACACCTCCTTATCATGCAAATTTTATTCATGTAAACATATTACAAGTTCTTCCTTAGTTCATAACTTATATATGAACGAATTGCTTATTTATGGCTTATTAAGGTTTAAGTCCTTTGATTAACCATTCTCTTTACTTCCTAGCATACATACTTCACTAATCCACACTTCTCTATCAAACTAGTATTGAAGAGTTGGAAGATTAATGATATAAGAGTCTTACCCTTGATGATCAAGCTTGTTCTTCTTCTTTTCTACTAATGAATGTCTAGCTTATTCTTACTTATTCTCTCTAACAAATAAGTTGAAAGTTGTTGGATGAAATGAACAAGTGTAAAAATGATCCAACTATCCCTCTATTTATAGGATTGCTAAGGTTAGGGTATATTAGTTAATAAACATCCCACCTCCTTAACAACCTCCTAACTATTCCTTACTTGGTCATTAAGTTTACTTGGCCTCCACAAATCTTATCTCTTGCTTGGCCACCAAGATCACCCATGTGATCATGGGTTGCCCATGGGTCATGTATACCCATGGATTCTTAGTTTGGGATTAAGGTTTAAATAACATAACTTATACTTTGGGCTTGCATTAAACTAACATTAGCTTGTTCATTAACAAACACTTAGGCTTTATCATTACTTACACATGGGCTTTAACATAATTTCCATTGGACTTTATAACTTCCTCCTATATCCTACAAGTCCATTACATATGGCTTAAAGCCTTATAACGTATTGTCTACGTATTAATCTCGTATTCTAACTCATATACTCATTTATCATATACGACATACCATCATTCACACATACTCGTATAATACCTCGTATTATACTCGTATTCATTATCTCGTACATATCTTACGTATCATACGATCATCGCTTTAACTCATTAACGTTTTACTTTCCCTAACGTTCTTGAATTAAGTCCGCGTGTGAAAAACTTCGTTTTCCATACTCGAATTATTATTACATAATTCATCTTCCCTTGATATTTTATCATTACGTATTTCTCGGAAGTTCAAAAATAATTCCCGAGCAGAAATGCGTGAATAGTGCTTTTCAGAAAATTTTTCGAAAAGCTTTTATTTTCGTCTTGAAAATTCAAACACTTTAATTCCGTCATGTAGCCAAAATACTACGACGTTCTAACATATCTATGTTATAGAATGACATTCATCTTACTAACACATAATAACATATAATATAATTTTATTCATTATTTAATTAAATAAAATTATTTTATAATAAATCCAAATTTCTCAGTCGTTACATTAACAATGATTGTTTTGGTGCTTTGCCTGTCTATCCTGTGATTTGGAGTGTTGTAAAATCCTTTGATATCATTTGGAAAGTTTATTCTCCTTGGTATAGATTGTATCTCCCTGTTAATACCATTTTATGGCGGAACAAAATGGTGTTAGCAGTGAGGTTCAGAATAGTAGAATGGAACAATAAGGCTTGTTCAAACTCTTAATGTAGCATTGGCTCTCAGCCCTTTTAAACTGGATGGAACCAACTATTTAGCATGGTCTCGAGCATGTCACATGCCAATTGAGGCCAATCGTATGCAATAATTCATCAATGGAACAACCACTATGCTTGAGAAGGGTTTGCCCCAAGAATAATGGAAATCTAATAATTCTATGGTAAAAACGTGGATTTTTAATTCCATGTAACCTAGCATGAGGAGTAGTTACATGTTCTTAGACACTGTCTATGAGCTTTGGGAAGCTATCTCTCAAACTTTCTCTGTTTCTGGTGATATGTCTAAGGCATATGACATTCGTAAAAGAATTCGTGAGCTAAGTCAAGGAAAGGGGACTGTGGCTCAATATTTTGCAGAAATTAATGCTCTTTGGCAAGAGCTTGATAATTACCGGGTTTTTTCAGCCAAATGTCTGAAAGATGCAACTGCTTATCAAAAGTTTGTTAGTATAGATAAAGTTGTGGATTTCTTAGCAGGTTTGAATATAGAATTTGATCAAGTTCGAGCACAGTTGATTGATCAGACACCTTTTCCATCACTGCGAGAGGCTCATGCCAGAGTCCAACAAGAGGAAACTAGGCGTTGAGTGATGGTTCTAAATTTTGTTGATCGATCATCCATGGTTGCTTTGTATCCTAAGTTTGGCTCCACCATTTAGTCTCTTGTTGAGAAGAAATCCCGCGAATGTGACTATACAAGGGATCGTTGTTTAAAGCTTCATGGACGTCCTAAAGGACGAGGAGGTCGGTTTAGTAGTGTTCGTGTTCGTGGATCTCAAGCCTATGCAACTACTATAACACTTCCTATTGATGCATCCAGTGCTTCAGACACTACCATTGCACTTGCTCCTGAGGAAATCTCAGCTTTTCAAAAATTCTATTCCAAATCTACTTCTCATTTTGATCAGTCAGGTATACATTCTTGTTCTTTTAATGTTTAATCGATTTGCCCTATTTGGTCATTGACACAGGTGCTTCTGATCATATGACTGGATCCTCCACCCTCTTTAATTCATACACGCCTTGTTCTGAAAAAGACGAGGTTCGCGTAGCTGATGGTTCCCTCTCTTCTATCTCTGGGAGAGGCTCTGTAGTTTGTACTCCTTCATTAACATTATCATCTGTTCTCCATATTCCTTCATTTACTGCAAATTTGTTATCTATTCAACATCTTTCTAAATCCTTAGACTGTTCAGTAACCTTTTTCCCAACTCGTTGTATTTTTCAGGACTTGGTGACGGGATAGAACATTGGTAGTGGTAGTGCAGTTGATGGTCTCTATTATTTAGATGTTCCCTCGTCTAATATGTTCCTTACTCAGACTCTTCACTCTACTTCTGACTCCAGCATGACTTCTCTCCATCAATGGAATTGACGTTTGGGACATCCCCATTTTTCATATTAGAGTCTTTGTTTCCATCTTTAGTTAAACAATGTAATAAAACTCAGTTGTTGTGTGAACCATGTGAATTGGAAAAATACAAACGTTTTGTTTATTCTGCTATTAACAGTCGACATTCTGAATCTTTTGTTATTATACATACTGATGTGTGGACCCTCTCGGGTTGTTTCTCGTCCTGGTCATAGATGGTTTGTTAGCTTTATTGATTGTCATTATCATGTCACTTGGATTTATCTTCTTCGTTCCAAAGATGAGGTATTTGATTGTTTCCAGGAATTGCATAAAATGATTCAAACCCAATTTAAAGCTAAAGTAAAGATTCTCCATAGTGATAATGGTCATGAATATAGTAATAATAATACTTTTGCATCTTATCTCTCTCAGCATGGCATTATTCTTTAAACCTTCTATATCAACTCCATAACAAAATGGAGTAGGGGAAAGAAAAAATCAACAGTTACTAGAGGTAGCTCGTACTCTTATGTTCACTACGAACACACCTAAATTTCTATAGGGAGATTTTCTGACTGCTGCATTTCTAATAAATCAATTTCCTTCTAGAATTCTTGGGAACAAAAGTCCATTCTCTTTTCTCCAACACACAACAAGTTATTCTCCTTCGCCTCGAGTTTTTGGTTGTGTGATATGTTCATGATAAATCTTCCACTCGGGGAAAATTAGATCCCAAGTCTCATCTGTGTGTTTTTATTGGTTATTCTCCAACCCAAAAAAGTTATAAATGTTATCATCCTCCTTCACACAAAGTCTATCACTCGGGATGTAACTTTTTGAGAATTGAAACCTTTTTATTCTTTTTCACCTTCTCCTCAGGGGATGTTATTGATGAGGAGAAACTTCCTATTGAGGCTGGCATTACAAGTTCTATTATACCATCTCATGTTTCTGTTGTTTCTGATAATTCTACACAGGGGGTTAAAGTTACAAGAGTCATGCTAGACAGAATGAGCCCGAGTTTGAGAACCTATGTTCGAAGCGGCAAGAATAAGGTCACAATTTCTGTACCACTACACCAACCCTGCTCAGAACCTAGTTTGATAATGCTAATTGTGAGTATCTTAACACTACTTGTTCTTCTGATGATATTGACATTCATATTGCTCTTAGAAAAGGGGTTAAAGCTTGTACTCAACATCCTATCTCTAATTTCTTAACCTATAATAAATTATATGCATCCTACCACTCCTTTGTTTCTTCTTTGTTTCAATATATGTACCTCAGGGGTGGAGAGAAACAATTAGTGATGAGAATTGGAAACAATCTATGATAGAGGAGATGAATGCCCTAAAAAAGAATGATACATTGGAACTAGTTTCTCTTCCTTACGGGAAAAAACTAGTTGATTGAAAATGAGTATATACAGTCAAACAGAAGTCAGATGGGACAGTTGAGAGACTCAAAGTCAGGCTAGTTGCAAAAGGGTACACTCAAACTCATGGAATTGATTACCAAGAGACATTTGCTCATGTGGCGAAGATGAACTCTATTAGTACAATAATCTCATGATAATCTCATGTACAATAAACTTTGGTTGGGATATTCAACAATTGGATGTGAAAAATGTGTTCCTTCATGGTGACTTGGAGGAGGAAGTATACATGAAAATACCTTCTGATTTTGCTTCATCTGTCACCAAGGGTAAGGTGTGTAAACTGTGAAAGGCTTTATATGGTTTGAAACAATCTCCCGGAGCCTGGTTTGGTAGATTTCACAAAGCAATGATAAGATTTGGGTACAAGCAGTCAAGCAGATCATACTCTATTTGTCAAACAGATAAAAGGTAAGACTACCATTCTTATCGTTTATGTTGATGACATTGTGGTGACATGGGATCATAGAGAAGAGATAGCTAATCTCAAAGCGAATCTAGCTAAAGAGTTTAAGATTTAAGATCTTGGTCTTTTGAAATATTTTCTCGGTATCAAAGTTGGAAGATCTTCATGTGGGATTTTTCTATCTCAAAGGAAGTATTTCCTTGATCTTTTAACAGAAACTGACATATTGAGATGTAAGCTTGATGATTCTCCTATTGAAGTTAATCATCATTCAGTAGGTGGCACAGGACCTACAGTTGATAGAGAAAGATATCAACGTTTGGTAGGATGATTGATATACATTTCTCATACTAGACCTGATATATTTTATGCTAGGGGAATAGTGAGTCGGTATATGCATGACCCTTGACATTGTCACATGGAAACTGTTTACAGAATTCTGATATATCTCAAGTCTACTCCTGAAAAAGGTTTATTGTTCACACCACGCGGTCATATGAGAGTTCAAGTTTTTTCCGACTCAGATTGGGCTGGCTCTATAGAGGATCGTCGTTCTACGTCAGGTTACTGTTCATTTGTTGGAGGTAATCTTGTTACTTCTTACTGCCCGTGGTGACAAGATCCAGTGTTGAGGCTGAACATCGAGTTATTGCCTTGGGTATATGTGAACTAATGTGGCTTCGAACCTTGCTAGAAGATTTGGGTGTTACAACTAAAATGCTTATGTAGATAATAAGGCAGCCATTAGTATTACAAATAACCCAGTACAGCACGAAAGAACAAATCACATTGAGATTGACAGACACTTCATCAAAGAAAAGTTAACTATTGGAGTGTTATGTTGATGGTAACTAGCAAAGTTATGGTTCAACTAAGTCCATCCTGTATTACTATGAAAACATTTTAATACTCCACCCAACCTCCAAAGAATGGCTCGAGTGTGAAGAAAAAATGTGTCCTCAAAAGCATGTGTATGACTAAGTACAAAATTCAAAGGTAAAAAGTGGAAAAAAAGAAAATAATACCCCGTACTTGTAATATAATTATACGGAGTCCAATAGTATTGTATTAGTCATATAAAAGGGAAAAGTTGGGACTTATTCTAGGCTTTCTCATCTAATCTGACATTCTTAATTTGTTTGAAGTCCAATTGCAGAATAAGTTGAGGTTCAGGTTAATAAATAAAAAACAACAGTTCCTGTTCGAAGTTTGGATGATTTTCTACATAGAAAAGACAAACCAAATGTAAAATACTAATTTAACTGAGATTAGCCAAAGAATCATCGCAATTAAGAAAAGTTGACTAATTGAGAATTTTTAGTCTTTCCAATGAAAGTTTGAAACCTCCTTCTCCATAAAATTAAGGGTTTGAAAATTTATCATAATGCAATACTAAAAGATAACAAAAATATATAACCATTGCCTGTTTTAGCACTAATCTTTGGCGAAAGTTAAATAATAGAGAAACATAAACATGCTGAGTGCAAAAGGAATGCCTCCTCCAGTTTTATCCTCCTTTAATTTAACCACAATAACTGCCATTAATGAATCATTTATGTGCATAGGAATTAGGAATGTCCATCACTTGATTAAGCTGACTCAAATTACTCGTAATTTGAATTCCAAGAACTTTATGAATTATGAGAAATCGTCAAAGAAATTTAACAGCTAGTTAAGGAGTGTATTACTAATTACATACACACGTAGATGCTGCAATCTCTATATAATATAAAGTAAAAGTTTAAATCACAGGAAAGCAAGGAAGAGCAAAACAAGACAAAGATATAGAAATTTTTTCCTCTTACATTTATTCTCAGACCATCTATTTCTGTAAAACATATCCAATTTCCTTATCATCCAATGTCTCAACAAAAAAATAGTTAAAAACTTTTCTAAAGAATACTAACCCGAAATCTGGAACCTTTGTTTTGATTATCATTTTGATCAAATGATGAAATGGCACAGTGCTTCTCCAATAACCATTTATGCTGGCATGATTGAGCTTTACGTATCATAACTTTAAGCAGCTTAAGAAGTGAGTGATATCTAGGGCCCAAAACAATCAATTCAAAAACTCCTTGAGAAATTAGAAGAGCAGCTTAACCAACATGTAAGAGATTAACATAAGATGAATGGGCAACAATCATCATAGACTTTATACTAATAGAGCAGTAAATACTGGGAAATATCAGCTCATGAACCACAATTCAATTATTTGTACATTAACCAACCTAAATCTAAACAATACAAAGTTTCTAGAAATAATGATCCAACCTACTCCTTGTATTTAATTTATTATATTAGAGCAACTGCAGAACTGTTCTAGCAAGTAATTTTGATATTTGTACAAATCTTAAGAACTTGTATTAAAATATCCTATATATATATATATATATATATATATATATATATATATATATATATATATATATATATATATATATATATATATACACACGTGGGTGCGACATATATACTTTTCTTTTGGTTTATAAAATCCTGATTTCAAACTTTCAGTAGAAATATTACTAAAACATATATACCAACACCACCAGAAGTAAAATACATCGTAACCCGTACTCAGCTAAACTAGTAGGCAGTATCTCTAAATATTATGAGGCAACATTTAAACAAAAAAGACATAATAGCTCCAGACTGGAGACATCCCACCAATAGTCGTCAATCATCAAAATCTGAAGTCTCACCAAAACTAGTAGGTAGTGTCTCTAAAGAATAAGAAGTAAAATGTTCTTAACTTTAATCTATATGCGTCAAGATACAATTAAGGGGCCCCACATCATTTGAAGTAAAACCATCTGTATATGAACTATATCTTCCTCCTTAACTATAATACTTATGACAAGGATACCTTATGTTTACAATGAAAAGTATGTAGAGTTATGAAAACCAATATACACCTCGCATGCATTTTAGCAACAAAAGTACAAACAGCAATAGGGAGAATGCAGGGGCGAAGGGGGGTCCCGGGGGGTCCACGGCCCCCCTGTTGCGAAATTTTTTTTTATGTACTAGGGAGGGTCTAGCTTGAAATTCGGGAAGTTCGGAGGGTCCGAGGTGCGCTGAGAAGAAGAAGGAAGGGGAAGAAAAAAAAGTAATTTTTTTTATAACTTAGGATTGGGTTGTTTGACTTGTTTCAGAACTAGCCCACACAAAGAAAAATATTTCTCATGTAGTCATGTTTGTATGTATTTTTTCTAAAAGTCATGATGGTCCATTAAGCCACTAAAGTCAACATATTACATATGTGATATTACCAAATAACAAAACTGTCACCACAAGTCCACACTGAAACAGAAACAGAAACAGAGCCACGAAGCACGGAGGAATTGTTCGCTGCTGCGGTGCTGCCTGCTGGAGAGTGGAGACTGAAGCGCCGCTGCTGCCTGGCACCTGCTGATGTCCTGTCGCGGTGCCGCCAGACGCCAATCGACTCCATCACTCCAACTTCTAAGGTTAGGTTCCAACATTTTTTCTTCAGAATATATGTGAACATGGACAGGAATCCAAAAGTAAAGGCATTGTTGTGGGCTTGATCGATAAGATGAAAACATATGAGTTTGTATTCATTGCTCACTTGATGAAGGTAGTGTTAGGGTTGACAAATATTTTGTCACAGTTTTTACAACAAAAAGATTAGAATATTGTAGAGGCCATGAATTTGGTTGTTACTACCAAGAGACAATTGCAACATCTCAGGGAGAATGGATGGGATGATCTATTAGGAGATGTGAACAGTTTATATTCTGAACATAATATTAGCATCCCTAATATGGAAGATAATGTTCCAGGTCGCCTTCGTTGCAAACACACATACTTTCACCACTTTCGAGTTGAGATATTTTGTCAGGTATTCAATTGTTTTTCTCTATTTATACTTCTAATTATGTTTTTGAATATAGAAGTAATTTTATTTTATATTTTTTAGGTTGTTGATCGTATTAGTCATGAGATGGATAATCGTTTCACTGAGACGAACACGGAATTGCTCTTGTGCATAACATGTCTTGATCCTAAGAATTCGTTCTCCAATTTTAGTTTTTCAAAGTTAGTTCGACTTGCAGAACTATATCCACAAGACTTTTCAATGGATGATCGAATGGAGATTAAAGAACAACTAAAGATGTGGATTTCTAAAATGAGAGGAAATGCAAGATTTTCTAAACTAGAAAATGTCGGAGAACTTGCAACTAATATGGTTGAGGTGGGATATCACACTACTTTTCATTTAGTATATCTTCTTATCAAGTTGGATTTAGTTTTGCATGTTGCGACTGCTAGTGTGGAACGAGTATTTTCTGCGATGAATATTGTTAAGACAAATTTGCGCAACAAGATGGGAGATGACTTTCTCACCGACTGTTTGGTGTGCTATGTCGAGAGAGATATTTTTAGGCGCATTAATAATGAAGTGATTATCCAATATTTTCAGAATATGAGAACTCGCAGGTTGGATTTACCGCCTTTACGGTCCGAACTCCGAAGAGAGACTCCGTCATTCTAGTACCGTTACCGGTTCAACAGTCAACAATGTGTTTCAATCTGTAATTGATTTTTTTTGTTTCAATTGAATTTGAGTAACTAATTGAAATGTTGAATTACTTGTGATTTAGGATTATGATTTTGTTGAATGTTGAATTATTTGTGATTTAGGAATATGGAAAAAAAATCAACGAACTAAGAGGCCGTCGGAAAAAAAAATTACATGCATAATCCGGACCCCCCTGTTGAAATCCTCTGGCTCCGCCACTGTCATCAATATTTTATCGCTATAACACACCTCAATAAATAATTCACATCACCAAATTATTCATGCACTACGGGCCAAGGATATTCGTTAGTATCACATCCATGAATTATACATGCACTACGGGCCAAGGATATTCATTATTATCACATCCACGAATTATACATGCACTACGGGCCAAGGATATTTGTTATTATCACCAATGGTTATGATCATGCCAACAACTATCCATCAATGCACTACGGGTCAATGAGGACTTTTACCACATCATTTGTAACATTACAGGTTATGATTATACTGATACATAGTCATAATTATACCAATCAACAGTCCATCTATGCACTACGGGCCAAAGATGATTTTTATCACAATATAAGCATGAGGATGATGACAATGATATAAGCATCAATCAAACGAAATCAAGGATAAATATTAAAGATTTTTAATTTATCCAGAGTTTAAAAATGTCCAAATTGTCAACATGATAATTGTTTTGTGGAGTAAAATTCAAGAATAATATTCATGTATCAAAAATAATTTGGATAGAAAAGAAATTAATTTTTGTCGTGAATAGTACCCCGGGTGAATAGACCCTGTGAATAGTACATCATGAATAGTACTTCGTGAATAGTACCCCGTGAATAGTACCCCAGCATGAAAAGATTAAAATTTAACAAGAATGTTCAGAAATATATTCTTGTGAAACAATAATAGATGAAGCGCAAATTTCAAGGATATTCTACTAATTTCAAGGAGTGTAGAAATAATACTTATCAACATAAGTGTAAAATTAGGAATATGAAACGAAATAATATTACTTACATACTACAAAGTATGGAAAAAAATATTATTTATTACGAATACTGAACAAAAATAATATCTCTTACCTTAAAATGAGAGTACTTCTGAATGGTATGGTGGGGATATTCTTGAAGAAAACTTGCACTTTTTTCTACACTCAAAGCTTCCTTAAATTCTAAAGAAATACGCTCAATATTATAGAAATGGAATTTTCTAATTCTTGTGTGATTTTTAATTCTAAACTAAGCATCCTATTTATAGAAGAATAGCAGGATACTATTTAAGAAATAATCACGAACTGCACAGGAAAAAAAAATCACAGGTGCAATTCATCAACACACATTTTGAGTCGACCAATAAGAGAGTGCCCTCCTGAGGAGGTAACTAACAAAGTTGGAGATTTAGACTAATGAGGGGGCGTCCTCTTTTGATGGTAATTGAGTTTGGGAGGTATGTACCAATGAGAGAGTGCCCTCGTTCATAAGGCAGTGAACAGTAATTGCATTATTTAAAAAGTTGGCCAATAATATCCTAACATACGGAAGAATGAACAAACACCAATTTAAAAGGATAATTTAACAAACATCTTTCACTCATCAATTATTATTATTATCTTTAATTAACACGATCTTTATTCATTATTAATATTATCACTCACAATATTAACAACCAGATCATTCCCAGGAAAGAATGGGCTTTCCGATAAGGACTTCTCCTTATTGGCGTACAATTAGGTGACCAAGCCCCTTTCATCGACAGAACTCTCTAGACATTGTAAATAATGAAAATAATAATATGAATAACTTTGTCGTCTCAATTATTAATTTAATAATATAAAATATTGTGTATATGATACTGTGACAATAATTAAATCAATAATATGAGATATTATGCAGCAATTACTGTGGCAATAATTGAGTATAACTGAGTGACTTCTCACGTAAGCATCAATAATCAAAGATACTGTTTAATAATGTGTGCTACTATGCAATCACACGTATTACTGTACTTTTATCACCGGTTATTTCAATAGTTTAATGGTATGACTTTTACCGTTATAAAAAATTATTTCTGTCGTTTTCTAACTCCGACAGTAATTTCGTTGTGGGATCCACCAATGATTATGACGTCGTATGAATATTCTTGATAAAACGAATATTCCCCGACCAAATGAATATTTTATAACTTGCTTACTTTGAAAAATTTGTAAATATTATCCACAACTATAAAATTATATCAAATCCACACCTTATTATTCAAAAATAATATTTATAGAAAAATTAAATCTTTATCCATAAAAGTTGGGGTCTTACAAAAGCAATCAACACCATATGTTATTTGGTGAACATGTCTCCGTCGACTACTATTTAACGTAAAACACCTGAAGGAGTATGGTCTAGTTCTCCAGCTGATTATTCTGGTTTAAGAATAATTGGATACCAAGCTTATACTCATGTCAACAAAAGAAAGTTGTTGGAGCCAAGAGCTAAGAAGTGTATTTTCCTTGGGTATAGACAAGGAGTTAAGGGATACAGATTGTGAGTCCAGATCCTAAATCTCCTAAATTTATAATGAGCACGAATGTAACTTTTGATGAATCTTTTATGTTCACCCTAAAAAGTAATTTGTTGACACAGGTGATTCTCAAAGTGACATACAACAAGTGGAGTTAAAGTTTAAAGCTTCAAAGACGATGCAAGAAGCTTCATCAGATCAGCCCATTGAGGATGTGAAAAGTGAACTCGCACCACAGTCTCAACAATAAAGCATTGCTTAGAGGAGACAACACAAACAGATTAAGACACCTTAAAGCTATGCTTATGCAAATTTGTTTGCTTATGCTTTGTTTATGGCAGTATCTACTAAAGAAAAAGATGAACATTCCACTTACTATGACACCATTATAAGCAAAGAATCTGCCAAGTGGACTGTTGCTATGACAAAAGAGATGGAATCTCTTCAAAAAAAAAATCAAATGTGGGAGTTTGTGAGACCGCCTAAAGGACAAAAGATTGTTGGTTGAAAATGGGTCTTTAAGAGGAAAGAAGGAATTCTAGGGATTAAAGATGCTCAGTACAAGGTACGTTTAGTAGCTAAAGGCTACAGTTAGAGAGAAGGTATCGACTTTAATGATGGTAACACACATTTTTACTCATGTGTTACTTGTTATGGTTTCTATGTTTGACTTAGAGTTGGAACAACTCGATGTCAAAACTATTTTTCTTCATGGTGAGCTTGAAGAAAGGAATCATATGCATCAGCCTGAGGGATTTGTTGTTTAAGGAAAGGAAGATCATGTTTTCTTGTTGAAGAAATCATTGTCTAGTTTGAAGCAATCTCTAAGACAATGTTACAAGTGGTTTGATTTTTCTAACGTACTCTATTTGAGTTCCGGGTGGAGTGGGCAATCTTCCCTCAATGGGTAGGTTCAAACTCACCTTGCACCCTAAGTCAGATTGGGTTGGTGCATATCCTATAAAGCCATTTATATTTGTTGTTGAATGGCTGCCAGTGAGCCCAATGGCCTTGCTCATGCACTTGCTTACAATACCATTCTTCCTTATTAAAACGAGACCCACTGTATTCGGGGAATAGTAGAGGTGCCCATACTCATTTATGATTGATCATGGCTGTAGAAGTAATTATGACAGTTGGGCATAGTTCAGAAAGCTCCCAGATGGTTCATTTGTGTATTTGTTATTATATGTTGATGACATGTTTATTGCTGCTAAAGACATGTCAGAAATTAAGAAGTTGAAATCCCAACTTCATGCATAGTTTGGAGATGAAAGACTTGGGTGCAGCTCGGAAAATTTTTGACATGCAAAATCAGAGAGACCATCAAGCTGGTAAACTTTGTTTATCTCAGAGAAGTTATACTGAGACAGTGCTTGAACAATTTGGCATGCAGAATTCCAACCCTGTTACTACTCCACTCACTGCAAAGTTATCACCAGAGACTGATGAGAAGGAGCACGAGTCATGTGTTCCATATTCATGCTATAGTATGTACCCGTCCTGACTCTTGATATATCTCATGTTGTAACTTGTCAGCAGATATATGGAGAATTCTAGTAAAGAACATTGGCATGCAGTGAAATGGATTCTTTGTTACCTAAAGGGTACTACGGATGTTGGCTTGGTATATGAGAGGAACAGTGACACTCATAGCAAGTGTCGTTCGATACGTTGATTCTGATTATGCAGGCAATTTGGACCAAAGAAGATCCTTCACAGTTTATGTTTTCAGCCTCTCGAGATATTCGATTAGGTGGAAAGAAACTTTATGGCCTACAGTAGCTCTTTCCTCTACTGAGGTAGAATAAATGGCATTGACCAAGGCAGTGAAAGAAGCCATTTGGCTTAGAGATTTGGTTTCAGATTTGGGCTTGCATCATAAGTTATCTGTTGTTTAAACAACAGCCAGAGTGCAATACACTTGACTAAAAATCAAATGTATCACAAAAGAACCAAACATATTGATGTCAGGTATCACTTCATTCGAGATGTTATATCTGAAAGATGTATCAGATTCAGAAAATTGGTACAACAGATAGTCCAGCAGATATGTTGACAAAGCATGTTCCTACTCTCAAGTTCAAGCATATTGCTCGAACTTGATTCATGTTCAGAACATAGTTGTCATGGCGTCGCCTAGGTGACGACAAGGCGTAGCGCTAGAGAAGAACAAGGCAATGCCTTGGACGCCGAGCCGCCAAGGCTTAGCCCTTGGTAGTTGGCCCAGGTTAAGTGATTAAATTATTTTTTTACCCATGACTCGTCATAACCCATGGACTAACTATATGGTGTAATTTTTATTATTTATTAGATTTGTAATGTGTGATGATTGTTGACTTGGTTGATCCTTTATTATCTACGTAGTGATTGTTAACTTATTCTATTAGTTTTCAATGTCAAGTATTTTATTTTTTAATTTTAATTATGAAGTATTCATATAATTGTGTTTTTAATTGTATTCCATAGTGTTAGTCACTCCCTCCGTTCCAAAATAAACATCCTAATTAGTTTCAGCATGCTGATTAATAAAATTTTCTCTTACCTAAATTACCCTTTTTGATTACTAATCAATTGAAGTATTTTTTTTCACTTTTCTATGACTCTAATAATTACTTTTCACTTTTCTATGACCCCAATAATTGCTTTTTCACTTTTCTATGACCCTAATAATTACTCTTTCTTATGTCATTTAATTCTCTAGATACATTTTTTGGTAACTCTCACATTCCCAATAAGTATATTAAATAGATTATGAGGGTATAAGAGGAAGAATATGATAAATATAGTTACTAATATATAAATAGGACATTTATTTTGAAACATCTTAAAAAAGAAATTATGACATTTAATATGGAACGGAGGGAGTATTATGTTTTGAGTTTTAATATATATAAAATTTTATTGTGGAATATGCTTTTAAAGTAAAACAAATAATTTATAAATTTTACATTGTTAAGGACTTGTCGCCGTATAGACGTCATGACAGGCACCTTAATGCCTAGGCGTCCTGACAGTCAACTACTGCCGCATCTCGCCGTAACAGTTATAGTTTAGAAAGCGTCGTTCGCCCTTTGGGTGTTTGTGAAGAAGATCATATCATGTTATGTGGTTTTTCCTACGGGAGAGTTCGTATGCAGCTATTGTGCTTTGTATTAGTCACTACAGATGACACATTTCACCATGCATAGTGAACATGCATGTGAACATTATTTCATGATGTAGGACGAGCATGTGTTATGGTGCTGATTTTTTGATCGAGTGAAAGGTGTTAGAGAGTGACAAGAGCCAAGGATACTTCTTCCTTGTGATAATGACATGAGCTCTTTGTAACCTTTTGAATGATTCGTGCTACCTATTTTTAATGAAAGAATAAGAAAGAGAATAGAGAAAAAGAGTGGTTCTTCGAGGCAAACCAGCCTCCTACTGCAAAAGCATATAGATTGAATTAATTTCTGATATCCCAAAGGAAAACACAGGCTGCTCTTTTATAAACTACAACAGCAACAACTCCTACCAACTACTTCCTAAACAATAGCTACTAGTTGTAACAGAATTATTCAGCCACCACTCCACTAAATACCAGAACAACTACTACTGAAGACAAGACTTCAACCCAACAAATAAGACTTGGTCAGCCTTTTTATTATAACAGTACAAATTAAATGTCTCACAATACCGTGAAAGGTTGTTAGAACAATATAAGAGGCTTTGGAAGCCCATGAATTAAAACTCGTTTAGTTTCTTTAATCTGCAGTTATCTTATTTGATTTGTAATTATCTTATTAGAGTTCAAGTTCAAGTTAGGTTAGGAAAGTTGTCTAGGAGTATTATAAATAGTGATGTACTTCATTATTTTGATACATTGAATAATTAGAATTGATTTAGTTTTGTGTAAAGATTATCTGTGTGAAATTTACCCTTCGTCCCAAAAACCCCGTCCCCATCATTTCAGCTCCCCCTTTACCATTCAACATACGAGGCCATGCAACATATTCTCACTTTCTCATTGGATGACCAAGATAGCTGCTCAAGGTCAAAGCTCTTGCATTGCGGCTCCAAGTATTCATTCAGATGACATGTGTCACCATGCATAGTGAACATGCATGTGAACATTTTACCAATTTAAGCTCTCCCCCCCCCCCCCCCCCTTTCCCCCCTTTACCATTCAACATATGCGGCAATGCAACGTATTCTCACTTTCTCATTGTATGACCCAAGATAGCGCTCAAGGTCAAAGCTCTTGCATTGCAGCTCCGAGTATTCATTCAGCAATTAGGTGCCTCGTATCAATCTATCTAATAAAATACAAATAATTTTGAATTTCCCGCTCACTCAATAAATAATCTGGGCCGTCCAAAGTTTGAGATAAATCTCACCGTCCATACATCTATCTAATAAAATACATCTATCTATCTAATAATGATTTTGAATTTCCCGCTCACTTAATAAATCATCTGGGCCGTTCTAAGTTTGAGATAAATCTCACTGCCCATACAGTGCCGGAGGCACGGGACCCAGCTAGTATATATATAAAGCAAAAGAGCTGGCTTTCATCATCCCAAATCAGAAAGTTCGAGAGAGTTCAAAGATATTACAATACTCTTTATTAGTCTTTAATTAAAGTTTTATGTATCCCCAATTTAGGTATTTATCCTGTGAAGATTATTGGATAAATTTGGGATTTGGGTTGAGTGTTTTGAGTTGTCACCACTTGAATTCATATTCTCACACAATGAATACTTAGATCCGTCTTCGCCCGTGGTTTTCCCCAATTTGAGTTTCCTCATGAAATTCTTATATCTTTGTGTGTTATTAATTTATATATCACCACCAATAGTACCGATCCGCTTAATTTCAAAACGGATGAACACCGCTAACACCAAGTATGAAGATCCCTCCCGTTATGAATCTCATTTATAACAGGGTCAAAGAGAAGAAAATCATAGAAGAAGATAAACAACGGGGAAAAAGATGATATAGAGACAGTGGCGAAACAGAACAGAGGTCAAAATGCATCAATAAAAAAAATTATTTATTGACGCTTAAAATGCATCTTTCGGTTGTACGACTGAGAAGAGACAATTGTATCCTGCGAGTCTGCATAGTTTGAAAACGTCTCAAAATTTGTCCGTTTTCAATTGTTGAAAAAATATCCTTCTTAATATAAACTATCAGATTGTCATTCATCCACTCGTTTCTCATTTTATTACGCAAGTCAGTCTTGACAATTTTCATCGCATAGAATACTCTTTCAACAGTAGTAGTCCCAACTGGTAAAACCAAAGCAACTTGATCAATCGATATACCAATGTAAAAGTCATATTTCTTCTTGTTTCAATCAGCTTCTTAGCAAGACTTCCCAAACCCAAATCTTCGATCCCAAAAAATTGATTATCACTTGTCATAAATGTAATTTTCAAGTTGATCCCCAAATATCATGCAATCAGTTATTGAGAAGTCTTCTAGTTAAAGCTCAGCAAGATGGAGTAACTTATTTTTGTCAAATTTAAAGAACGAATCACTTGGATGAAGGCATGATATGCATAAAAGTAACTATGTGCTTGCTTCTGAAAAACGATTGTTCATCTCTTGAACAACTGAATCAACCTACATTGTAATAATGAAAAATCAACAAAAAAAAGATAAATTCTTGGATAGGAATAATGAAAAAAGATTTATAGAGATTATACCTGACAAAAAATATCAACACGATAATGATGAAATTTAGTAATAATTTGTCCATTGCGCCTGCTACGACCGTGGAATCTCATGTTGTCTTCCATATTAATTATTGGGATCGTGTTCTTCTCACAAAATATATTGACTTCAAAAAATTCTCCCAATCAATCTAACAGCATGTACAATATTTTGATCTTTTTGTTGCAAGGCAAGTGACAAAATCATTTGTGATTCCCAATAAATATTTCATCAAATGCATCACAAATACAAATTCATAATTCTCCATCTTATCAATCAAACTTGTGGCTATACCGCTATTATCATCATAAGCATTATCATCATGCACATTTTCAAGCACTTGTAATACGGAAGTCCACATAAACATAAGAGATGGATTATTGTTATGTAATGTGACCCCCAACGAGTATCTCTTGGCCGTCTTCTTGATTTTTTTCCTTTACCACTAACTATCTCTGGTTTTTCCAAACACTCTACAATCCTACCATGTTCAAGCTGTCTAAGTTTATCTTTCCTTTTACATGATACTCTAACCACATTTACAATCATAGTAACATTGAAAAAAATCACTCATAATATGGTTGCTCTTGGCAACATCAACAACTAATTGGAGTTGGTGAGAAAAAAAAATGGACATACCTTGCATATAATTTTCTTTTAACATAAGAGCTTTCAATCCATTGAACTCGCCTCTCATATTTGAATCCCCATCATATCCTTAACCTCTCAATCTCAATAATGATAATTTATGTTTTGCAAACAATTCATCAATAGCATTCTTCAAAAAAATAGATGAAGTGTCAGGCACATGTACCACACCAAGAAACCTTTCAATCACATCTCCATGGTTGTTTACATGTCTCAAAAAAACTCTCATTTGCTCCTTTATTGAAACATCTCGAGACTCATCAACCATAATAGAAAAGATGTTGTCCCCAATATCATTGATGATAGCAAGTGTAGTTTCCACAACACAAGCACTTGCTAGTTCTTTTTGAATTTTTGGAGAAGTCATTTGTTTGTTTCTAAGAGCATTCTCATTAACTACCTTGCCTACCACTTCATTTCGTAGGCTATACCACTCAAAAAACTCAAGGAAATTTCTCATATTTGATGAAGTCGATGACTTATCATGTCCACAAAAAGGTAAACCTTGCTTCAAACGAAAGCGTGTGACATCCAAAGCCGCCGTTAAACGGGTGCGATAAGCAACCTCCATCTCTTGCCCTTGTGCTAGTAGTATATGTGGCACACTCTGCCTTTGATTTTCACTACAAGAAAATGCTCTAACAGCGACCAAACTTATCAGCGACCGCATTTTGTGGTCGCAGATAGGATTTTTAGCGACCAACATTAGCGACCGAACTTGAATGTGGTCGCTAGATTATGTTAGCGACCGATCCCGGTCGCTATTCGGTCGCAGGTTCATTTTTACCTCCAAAAAATTGGCTGGAAATGTTGGCGCGCTACTTGTTTGCGACCACTATATAACAGCGACCGCATTCGGTCGCTGATACTTCCACATCATTTAAAATCAGCGACCGCATGCGGTCGCTGATAGCGGTCGCGGATGTATTTCAATAAACCAGTATCAGTTCGTCACTCTCGATCCAGAACAGAAGTAAAAAAGAGGGAGAAAAGGGAGTAGGGGGAGAGAGAAGAGGGAGGAAGACTGCCGTCGACGCCTTCACCACTGACATCACCGGCCGACGCCTTCACCACCGCCGGTAACCCAGATCCGCGCGCGATTTTGACGGTAACTTCCACATACCCAAACTATATTTAGCCTGTTTGGTGTTCTGTCATGTACCCCTACTAGGGATGATAATTTCGCCACTCCTCAAGCTGATTCTTAAGTCATTTCGAAGAATGAGAAGAGAATCGAGAATGAAGAATCATCAAATATTATTTATGAAGATGAGGAGGAGATGATATTTATTTTTATTTTTTTTCGTCCCATATCTGCTCCCGAGTAGTTATATATTAATTAAATTAATATTTATAGTAGTATATATTACATAATTAAAATATCTGTCCATGTATGTGTGTATATATTATTATTATTTGTTTTTTCTTAATCTTATCCAGCACTAAAACATGATTAAATTTTCGGCGATGGTATAAATTTCCTGTGGAGGATTAAAATCCTCACAACACAGAAATGTAGATGATTATTAAAATTTAATCCCCGAATGAAATGACGCGGGCTTGAAATGGGGTACGATGTGTAATTCCGGTCGCGCCCCATCCCATCCTTAACCTCTACTATATTCTAATGCCTTTGTAGTGGAGACATATAAGAATAACTACCAAATTTATGCAGCTTCTCTTCCTACTTCCTAGAGTACGTAATACTACTAGTGGTATTAGAAAGATTCATGTTTTAATATGAGATTATCTGAAGTTGGATAATTTTTTATTACTGACTAACAGTTGCTGAAATTTGGAAAAATTTTGAATACAACATTACTGCTGAATATATTGTTGCTGAAATTTAGATAAATTGTTGTTGATATTGCTGAAATTGGGACAATTTTTGGGCTTCTTATTGTTGCTACTAATATTGGATTCTCCTAAATTATGCCCTGAAATTGGTCAAGTATGCATGCCCTCGTGCATGTGGATAGTCCATATTATAGGGGAGACTCTGCCGAATTTTTTTCATATATAAGTCAAATGGCTATATAACTTGAACATTAGGGCTTAACCCAAAACCTTGGTTGCAATATATGATCATACTTATACCAATCCAATAACTTGAACATGAGTATGACATAAAACATAACTAGGAATTAATTTTATCCATAATTCAATCAAGAAGAAGGTTCAAGAGATTCTTATACATTCTTGTTGCTCTTATATGCCTACAAATAGTCAAGTATGCATGTCCTCGTGCATGTGGATAGTCCATATTATAAAGGAGACTGTCGAAATTTTTTCATTGGTCGAGTAATTTAGACTTGTCCCAATGCATATGTTGAGCATGCATGATACAATGATTCATATTTTACCCCTAGGAATCTATTGTCTTTAGGTTGTTTTGGTATTTATCCTTATTCAATTCCCGAATAATCATATATGATGCACACTCATGTTATATATGTACATATACATCTATATGTATTTATAAGCATCATAAATGGGATTGATCTGAATAGTAAATCTCTAACAAGGGAATACAATAATTCATGTCAACATAGGTATCGTGGAATCATGGACCTCTATTCAGACCGTAGTTGGATGGCACGACGAAAGTCAAGTGCCCAGATAGGTGCTACAGCTGAATTTAGAGCTGGTTGCCAAGTGTTTTTGGAGTATGCGTATAGTCACCCGGAATGTATGAATGGTAAGTCGCAGATACGATGTCCATGTTTGAAGTGTAAGAATGTAAATTATATGGACAGAGAAATGGTAAACTATCATTTACTTGTTTCTGGGTTCATGAGAAATTACGAAGAATGCTGGTGGGCACATGGGCAGAGAAGAGATGGTGGCATCACACAAGTACACAATTCAGGCAGTAGTACTCATCGTATGAATGAAATGGTTCATGATATTGCAGGGCCAGATTTTGATTGGAAGCAAGGCAGAGAGCAAACTATGAATTCTGATGCCAAAGACTTCTTTAAGTTGTTAGACGAGGGTAGCGAGCCATTGTGGCATGGTTGCACCAAACACACTATATTGTCTGCAGTGGCGACATTACTTAACATCAAGGCTGATCACAACATGAGCCATGAGTGTTTTGAGTCGCTCTTGAATGCCATTAAGAGTATGTTGCCTGACGGTGAGAAATTACTTGGTAACTATTACTTTTGTAAGAAAATGGTGAAGAAGTTGGGTCTTGGATACCAAAAGATCGATGCATGTCCCAACGATTGCATGTTGTTTTATAAGGAAAATGAACAGTTGACAAGGTGCACGTTTTGCAGTCATGATCGGTTTAGGCCTAATAAAGAGGGTGTGACTACAAAAATATCAAGTATACCGTTTAAGATTCTAAGGTATTTTCCAATAACACATCGACTAAAAAGATTGTACATGTCTTCAAGAACAGCTGAACATATGAGTTGGCATGCGAAATCTCTAGCTAAAGATGGAGAACTAAATCATCCCGCAGATGGGAAGGCTTGGAAAGATTTCAACTTAGAACATCCTGGATTTGCATTGGAACCTAGAAATGTGAGGCTTGGATTGTCCACCGATGGTTTCAATCCGTTTGGCCACTCAGCTGTTCCGTACTCATGTTGGCCTGTGATTGTTACTCCGTACAACTTGCCTCCTTGGATGTGTATGAAACAGCCATACTTGTTTCTTTCACTCGTGGTTCCTGGTCCTAAGAGTCCTGGAAAGAACTTAGATGTTTACTTGAGACCTCTTATAGACGAGTTGAAGGTATTGTGGGAGGATGGAGTACAGACTTGGGATGTTGCAACGAAAACAAATTTCAACCTTAGGGCAGCGGTTATGTGGACTATAAGTGACTTCCCAGCTTATGGTATGTTAGCTGGATGGAGTACACACGGGAAGTTGGCTTGTCCGTATTGTATGGAGCATACAAAGTCGTTTAATCTATCAAAAGGTCGAAAGCCTTGTTGGTTTGACTGTCATCGTCGGTTCTTACCGGTAGATCACCCGTTTCGAAGAAATAGAGAACACTTCAGGAAAGGGAAAGTAGATAATGATATGCCTGCACCGCGATTGTCGGGAACAGAGATGCGAGATCGTGTGATGAGATTGCCAGTTATCCCATTTGGTAAGGTTGATGTCACAAACATAATCAATGGGTTTGGTGAATCTCATAACTGGGTTCGGAGAAGCATCTTTTGGGAACTGCCATATTGGTCTACAAATTTGATTCGTCATAATCTAGATGTGATGCATATTGAGAAGAATGTGTTTGACAATGTGTTTAACACTGTGATGAATGTTACGGGGAAGACAAAAGATAACGATAAGGCACGTTTGGACATGAAAGATATTTGTAAGCGTCCTAGATTAGAACTTTATGAATCTCCTAATGGTAAGATTGTCAAACCGCATGCAAGGTACACATTGTCCAAAAAGCAAGTTGAAGATGTGTGCACATGGGTTAAGACTCTGAAACTACCAGATGGATATGCGTCAAACATTGCAAGGTGTGTTACGGGTGGGAAATTGCAAGGAATGAAGAGTCGTGACTGTCATGTGTTCATGGAGAAACTCATGCCTATAGCATTTCGGGATCTGCTTGATAAACCAATATGGGATGCTTTGACGGATCTTAGTCGTTTCTTCAAAGACTTGTGTTCAAAATCATTGAATGAGAAGGACATGTTTGTACTTGAGAATAACATCATAGAGATCACGTGTAAACTGGAAAAAATATTCCCACCTGGATTTTTTGACTCCATGGAGCATTTGCAAATTCATCTTCCCTATGAAGCTCGTGTTGGGGGTCCAGTTCAATATAGATGGATGTACCCTTTCGAGAGGGTGATGGGAAACCTTAAGAGGAATGTGAAGAATAGAGCTTATGTTGAGGGGTCGATATGTGAGGCATACAGTTTCGATGAGATATCTACGTTTGTCTCAGACTATTTTTCGGACGAAGTCTTGACAAAGGCCAATCGAGTATCGAGACATGATGATGGGGGAAATGTTGAACTAAATGGTCGGCTCTCTGTATTTGGTCTATCGGGCCGCGCTTATGGAAAAGGGAAGCGCATATTCCTCTCTGAGCAAGAATTACATGCTGCACATACTTACATTCTTCTCAATTGCGAGGAAATTGACGAATTTGTGAGGTACACATGTAAACTTGATAATTTATCTTTTAAGTTGAAAATTTATTCCAATATGTTAATGTTTATAACATGGTATAGATTGTACGATGACGAGTTAAAAGTGAAGCATCCCGGCATAACTGATAAAGATATTCAAATCAATCGGGATAAAAACTTTGCATTTTGGCTAAAGGACAAAGTAAGTTCAATTGTTAAGCACGTAGTATATATATATATACTCCATGTTAACTATGACTTCATTTAATAAGATGGAGTTTTTTTAGGCTTTGACTGAGGGATCAACGATTCCAGCTAATGTACAAGTCCTAGCTATGGGACCAGACAGGGACCAAGTCACCCGCAATGGTTACAAAATAAATGGTTGTGAATTTCACACAAAGGCATATGGGCGCGGTAAAAGAACAACGAACTCTGGAGTGTGTGTCCAAGGAGATTGTTACAATGAGCTTGGTCGTGCCTTTTATGGGGTGTTGGAGGAAATCGTAGAGTTGTCGTACAATGGCACGTATGGGGGTTATATTCACTTGTTCAAGTGTCGTTGGTTTGATTCAGAAAAAGGGATACGTGTTGACAGACATGGAATCGTCGATATTGACCTCCATAGGTCTGCGTACTCCAACGAACTGTTTGTTTTACCAACTCAAGCAATACAAGTTTACTATACTCCTAGTCCTGTTAGAAAAAGGGATAGACCACCTACAGATTGGCAAGTTGTAATTCATACTCCCGCGCGTAGTCATGTCCAAGTAATAGACGAGGATTTCTACCAAGAGGAAATGCTTCAGAGACCTCCTATAATAAATATAGAGGACAATAATGATGTAATCCAGTTAGAGGGTAGAGATGAACCTGATGAATTGGATCCCGAGACAGTTATTGTGCCAGATGACAGTGATATTGAGGAAGAGTTATTGACTGACACTGACACAGAATCTGAAGAAGATGGTTATGAATCTCCGATACTTGTACAAAATGATTCTGACTCATCAGACAACGATATTGAGGAAGAGTTATAATTGTACAAAATGTATGTTTATGTTCATGTTCATGTTCATGTTTAGTTCATAATTATGTACCTTTCATTTATGTTCTCTATATAGGAATGTTCTCTATATCCTTAACTATATCATTTGTAGTTGTTTAGTTATAATTGTACAAAATGTATGTTTATGTTCATGTTCATGTTCATGTTCATGTTCATGTTTAGTTCATAATTATGTACCTTTCATTTATGTTCTCTATATAGGAATGTTCTCTATATCCTTAACTATATCATTTGTAGTTGTTGTAGTTAACTATTTTGCAGTCATGTTTATGTATCTTTCACTTATGATAATCGTAGTTAACTATTTCATACAATTAATTGTCATTCATAATTTCATACTAACATCCTAATTTTTTTTATTTATAGATGTCTTCTGAACCTGCAGCACGAAAGCGCGGGTTGGGTCGGGGCCCTAATCATATGCCGAAGGACCCGGCTAATCCGGATGATCGCATTCTTATACAGATCCGTCCTCCTCCAGAAAGCACGTAAGTTAAACATCGTGTATATATAAGGGTTTAATATTTTCATTGTTATAAATATATTTTAATGTAAATTACTGTATATTGTAGTGATTTTTAAGATAGTAAAATTGTGAAGTGCATTTCACAATTATGCTTACAGAACTGGCCTACGCCAGTGATTACATGGGCGAGCACACCTCTCGCCCATAAGGATGCAGTTTGGACTGAATTTCAGGTATGTTTTTATTAATTATGACAGATTATATTAATATAATATTCAAAGGATAATTTTTAGTGATGTTATTATATTTGTTTTATTTACAGAAAAGGTATAGATGGGAGGACGCGCAGGCTTCGGTGATTCAGACATTATTCTGGTAGAAGTGCGCGGTCCGTACCAAGGATAACTTAAATAAAGAACGACAAAAAGCCATTCACAATGCCGAGATCGACCATCCAGGCCAGGGAGAAGATTATATGCACGAGCATAGCCCCTGGTGGTGCACCTAGTCCATATGGGCTGAGATGTGTGCCCAATGGAGAGCTGAGAGCTGGGTGAAAAGACGAAAGACTGCCGCCACCAATAGAGCCTCGGGTGTATCCGAAGGCGAAAAGGCTAAAGAAACATACAAGGGCGGCAGTATTTCACAGTTGCAGCATATCACTGCCAGGGTACGTATTTACAAGTTTTAATATGTTTTCAATCATGAATTGTAGAAAATATATCCCATTTTTACTTAGTAATATTGTGTTATTTTTGTATAGGAGTCTCAGTCTCAAGGTCAGCCTATCCATTGGTTGGATGTGTACGTGGCCACCCGTGATGGTCTGCCTGAGGCTATCCAGATAGCGGTAATAAATTTTAACAACTTGATCTTTAATTAATGCTTACAAAATTAATTTATTTTTAACTATTTAATTGTTAACATGATGACATGCAGGACACTTATAAGCGTTTATTGAATGAGCGCTATCCTGAAGGCACTCCACGTCCGTCTATCGATCAAGAGTTGTGGGAGAGGGCGTCTGTTGTGAAGAAGAACTACGTTAAAGGTCAAGGACAACGACGACGCCCATCCTTCAGTGGCTCATGTTGCTCTTCTACCCAGTCTACACAGTCATCTAGCCATCCAGCTGTTCATACTCCGGCTGACTGTGTGAGAGCTATATATCAAGATCGGGATCTTCTAAAGATACTGGGCGGACATCTGGGGGCTCTGAGTGCTGAGGAGTTAGCTGAAGCAGTAGCGGCAGCAGCAGCATCACAACACGGGGATGGCGACGAGGTATAAAATCAATTTGTTGTATATTGTCGTTATATACCAATATTAACATAGTTAGTAAATATTTATAACTTGTTTTATTATTTTGTTAATATTACAGGGTGATCAAGGAGGCAGTGATGCTTGATTAGTACCTGCTTTAGATTAGTTTTATAGTTATAATATAAGTTTGTACTTGTTTCATTCTTAGGATGTTTGTATATTGTTACTTAAATAATTTTTAAAATGTTATTATATTTATTCAAAATCATATTGGTTTTGAATGGTTTATATTCTAGTTTAGTGTATGTGTTATATGATGGACGATGGATGTTTATATTGTTGTGTATGCTGTTATTGTGTATGTGTGTTGGGATAAAACAGGTACAAAACAGGTACAGGTTTTTGGGATTTATGCAAAAACAGCAAGATTCTGTTATTTTATTTTTTAATATCAGCGACCGCATGCGGTCGCTGATTCCGGTCGCTGACACGTCAAGTGAAACACGTCAGCTTTGGCCATGGCCCATGCTGACTCAGCTTAGCGACCGGATTTGTCATTTCGGTCGCTGATATCGGTCGCTAACTATCGGTCGCTAATAGTGGTCGCTGAGGTGCATTTTAGCGACCAGATTTTGTGCGACGCCTTGTAGCGACCGCAGACGGTCGCAGATAGGTATCAGCGACCACAGGCGGTCGCTGATAAGCTTTTTTGTTGTAGTGTTTGAAAACCTTGAAGTTGTATTCTAACATCATTATGAGCACTATTCGAAACACCCACATGTTCTTGAAATTTTTCAATTGTCTTTTTCTAGTTGTTGAACCCTTTTTTGTAAAAGCATCTACTCTGTTTGAAATGCTAAATAGATAGAAGCAAAAGCAAAAGGCTGCATCCTTTGAAATGCTATACTCCAACCATTCAAAATTTTTAAACCAAGCGGGCTGAAAGGTTCTCTTCACATTAGAAAAGTATTTTTGAGGATAATTATGGACAATTGGTTGACATGGGCCTCTAGTCAAATACTCTCTTCGAACTTGATCTCTAATCACAATATCAAAGCCTTCAGTTGATTTACGTAACCTCGGATCACTAACAATGTCATTCGGATTGAACTTCACACGTTATTTATACCACCACTTGCTTCAGAACTTGGTAATTGATTATTAGAAGAATCAACAGTTCTTGATCGCTTAATCAAGTATTTATCCATAATAAATAATAAATAAAAACATCAATGTCTAATCAATAATTTCATTAATTTAAACATTTCATAATAATTTCATCATTCATCAATTCAAACATTTCATCATAATTTCATCAACTAATCTAATTCAATAATTTCAATTATTTCACAAACAATATATCATAAATATACCATAAATTGATAAATATACAATATCAATTCAAATATTCAATGAAAATAACACATAATCTCTAATTTATGGCATAACAAACTCTAAATCTCTAATTTAATGGCAAAATTAAGCACAAAATTCCTTATTTGTAGACACATACAGAGATTACCATATATGAAAAAGAAACACAGAAGGGCCAAAGGGGTGACCTCACTGCTTTCAACCTGGAGAGACAAAAGGAGAAGCAAAGGCAGGAGGAACTAGGAAGACTGGATGGGAAAGGATAGCAGAGCGCCAGAGCCACATAGGCTGAGAGTGAGACTTAGAGGCGATCGGCGGATAAGGGGAAAAAAGGTTGTTGTTTTGTTGATGCCTGATGCGATTTTGAAGAGAGAAGATAAGCTTTTTTTTAAAAAAGTTACTAAATGAAACGACGTCGTTTCATGCAAGTTTAAATAAAAAACTAACTATTGGTTGTTCACTATTGCAGACCTGAAGCGAAGAAGAAGGCGTGAGGGTGAGGCGGCAGCAGGGTCATATGTACACCAGGGGGAGTCGCTGGAATACCAGGGTCAATTGCCCCCCCCCCCCCCCCCGCCCCCCCCGCCCCGCCCCGCCCCGCCCCGCCCCGGTTCTGCCTTTGTATAGAGATGAGAAACATATTTACAAAGAGAGCCCAAAGGGTATTTTTTCCATTAAATGTTCTGGATGTCTTCATCACATATAGCACAGAGATATTTAAACTAAATATTTGTACTAAATCTCATTCATGACACCCAACCACCTCCCAGTGTACAATTAAATCATATATTGTAGCTTCCGCCCTTTTGGACATACAACACCCATTTACTAGCACCTTATCCCCTAAAAAAATCATGCCTCAAGATGTTGTCCTGTCCACATAAAAGAAATCAGTGTTCTACAAAGCAACTTAGGCGGCGCTAGGCCCCCTTGGCGCCTCGCCTAAGAAAATTAGGCGGGACCTAAGCGGACAAGGCAGAACTTAGGCGGAGAGGTTTTTTTTATTTTAATAACTACCCAAATTATATCTTGATATATTTATTTTTCTAATAATTTACAATATTCATAATGCAAATTGTTGCATATCAAATCACCAGAAGTGAACAAGATCAAGTAAAAATGAATAATTTTATTATAGTTGTAATTTTTTGAATTTAAATCAACTTCAAATTATATAAATGATGATATATTTGTAATATTTAGTTTTAATTCAATATAATTCTTAAATTTATATTTGTAATATCGTACTTATTGCAGATAGAGGGAGTATATAAAAAGCTAAAAATGACAAAAAACAAAAATGATCTATTATTAATAATAATTATAATGATGATGAAAAAATTAATATTATTATTATTATTATTACAATAACAGCACTAATAATACTAATAATAAAAAGAAGAAGAGAGAGAAACATGTCGTGCCAAACAACATAAAATGAAGTGAAATGTCAAAATTGTCATTAATAAAATTGGTAAATTGACAAAACTATCTCTAATGTAATGTCTTTACCACGACTAGTTGGTTGTGGTTACCACATTATGTTGTACAATAATAATTATTATTATCATAATAATTACTGAGAATAATAATGAAATAATAATAGTATTATTATTATTAACAAGAATAGCAACAATTACAGTAACTACTTGCCTTATCATAACCATAGCATAATACATTAGCGGATCTCTGTTTCTTAGACATCATCATTTCTATAGTCCTCCAAACAATCTGAAAAACAACAAATAATAAATATGTGAGGATTAATACACAATTTATATAATATTGATGCAGTTTAGCAACAAAAAGTAAATCAAAGAAAACAATAACATTATAAAATTATGTTGAGATTGAAGGGAAATGTAGTTGTAATGACTATGTAATACAAGAATTAAAAAAAATTAATAGAAATGACAGTAGTTGCCACAGATTTTTTGGACTTTGACAGCTCAGACACAGAATGTTTGTAAATCCAAATAGTTATATAAAGACAAAACAATCCTTTTATACTTTTGTCCTTGTACTCCTCCTTTAATTTCAATTTAGTCCTTATACAACTTTTATTTCATATTGTCCGTATACAATTTTCTATGTGAATAATGTTGTCTGTAATAGGTGTGAGAGGTAATGATATGGCTTTAAAAAGATAGATTTAATGCCAACATAAAATTTGAGTAGTTCATAATATTCAATGTGAAGGGTCATTTAGTCTTTTTTGTTTATTGCTTTTTACCAATAGCATAATTTCAAATTAAAATTTTCAAAAGTTAATTTCATCCAATCCAATCTCTATGTAAAAAGTTTTAGTAGTTAATTTCAAAATAAAAAAAAGAAACAAATACCATATCAAACCATAATTCAAAATTATCTTACTTTTCGTAATTAAGTCCTACATTAAAATGAAAAAAAATTCAAAATAAAATTAAAAACAAATTTTATCTATAGTTATACTAAATCAGATAAAAACTATTTCAATTTCTCCATCTAACAAAATGAACGGATAAACTAAAATAGTTTTATGTAATATGGCTAGCATAACTACAGTTTTTTTAATTTCATTTCTTATGAGAAATTAATTATAAAAACTTAGCTATTTTTGAATCTTGGTATTGATCCAGTGTTAATTTTGATTTTAATGTTTCTTCTTTTATCAAACGAAAATGTTCGGGAGTATTTTATCGATCCTCATGTGGGCTGAAGGCCTGGGCTGGAACCGAGAAGATTGGGCCTGTTGGGCCGAAGCCGTGCAAGATGTTGAAGGTGTTCGGGTTCGGATATCCGAGCCCTCCGGACCGGAGTCCTGTTTTGATCATAGTGTTCGGGGTCAAGCCTTCGAGTCCCTTGGGCCGAACCCAGACCAGTATATATAAGTTCGGTTGGATTGGGTCTGTGCAGTTGGGCAACCCATGTGTAGAGTCTAGAGTTATAAGGGGTTTATGTAGTTAAGGACTCTAGTCCTAATCATATTTGAATAAGGTAACTTCAAAGGTAGTATTTGAATTGGATTCTACTTACACATTTTAAAAAGATTGTGTTGGACTCAAATATAGGTAACTACCATACTTAGGAGTCCTAATCCGACTCGGAGAGGGATTCTAAGGAAGTGAGAATGGTTATAAATACAAGGCTTGACTACAATTAACAGGTAATACATCTTTGAGCACTAAACACTAAAGCCTCCATTGTTAAACTTTGTGAACGACATGTACTTATTCTCACACCGGAGCTATCCCCGGCAGCCCAAGTCGTGTGTGATATGTTATTGTGCAGGTTCAAGCGCATGAATTTTATGATTGGACGCGCCGGCGAAACTTGGCGTTAACAGAAAATTTAAAATCTAGTGCCAATTTTCCATTTTTATATTTTGAAGTTAATTAGTAAAATTTTCTACATAGATATTAGATTGGATAAAATTAATCATGGAAATTTTATTTTGAGTCATACTATTTTAAGATTAAATAAATAGAAAACACTAAATAACCTTTCATAACTATTATGAGCAACTCAAAATTCCATGTTGACTTTTAATTTTTCTTTTTAAATGTCGTTACTTCTCAAACCTATTAAGGATAACATTGTTCACATGAAAAAGTATATGTTAATTATAAAATAAAATTTGTACAAGACTAAATGAAAGGGAAGGAATAGAACAAGACTAAAAAGGATTGTTTTGTTGTTATGTCACCACATCCTACAGCATTTTAAAACTGGAGCGTGTTTTCTTGAATGAACCCAAATGATGCGGAACAGCCGAACAGGTTGTGAAAAAAAAGAGAAATTTATCTAACAAAATATAATTGATTTTGAATTTCTTGCTCACTATCTGGAGTCGTCCAAAGTTTGAAATAAATCTCCGGAACACAGCTAGTTGTTTATTAAATAAAGAAAGTAACTAACTGGGATGTGACTTGAGAGTAAAACTCCACAACATCACTAAATTATTCAGAAATTTCGTAACCAGAAAAACAAACAAATAAGCAATTAAATAAGAAAGAATTTAGGGTTCAAGAATATTTTATTAAAATCCACTTCTTTTATCCAAACAAATAAATAAAATTAGAGTTCCAAAGCAGTAGCTCTGTAGCCGAAGTTACACGTTTAATAAAATATATATAATGGATTTTCATTAAATAGATTTCATAATCTTCAATAGCATTAGATTAATTTAAGTGGGAAACAAATATCTATACTTTTACCGCCAAAATTTGGCATAACCTAGATAATCATTACTTTTCCCGCCAAAAGAGAACCAGAGTAGGTGGCGATAAGGTAAATTTTACAATGTAAATACGAATCTTCTCACTTTCTCTCTCGTCTCTAAATCATCTATATACAGAGAGAAAATATATGAGGTCGTTTGATAGACCTCATCTAGTGGCCACCGAGAATATGGATTATAAGCCGGAAGTGGTGGCGCGTATCTCGGAATAACAACAAAACATCTGTTCAAAAGATTGTGATAGTCAGAGGGATCCTCTGGTCTGAGCAAGAAGTCTATTCCGCAGCAACAGATGCAGTTCTGCCCCTTGCAGCGGCGACATTCCTCAGTGGAAGCAGACCGTGGAATCAGAGATATGATCGCCTCCGAGAGTTTACTAGTGGTTTTGCCGTATCGCCTCCATAGCACCGCCGGTACCTTTTTCGATCGTTTCGCCATTAGAGAGAGAGAGAAAGTGAAATGACCGTAGATAAAAATCCTGTGGCCAAGGGGCCTTTAAGTCTGTAGTTATTTCGACTTTTTTTTATCATTTTCAAATTTGAACAGTTGTAATGGAGTAAAAAAGCAAAATAATCATTGTCCTGTAGGTTTATTTGGATAAGTACAAAATCAGGACCAACTTAAACCCAATAATAAAATTAAAATGTGTGTTTTCGAATAATGAAAATTTTCTTTCTTCTTTCATGCAATTTCTCGAGTCGCAACATTTATGATCTCTGTATTGGCATAATAAGTAAACTATTAAAGGTCAAGTACCAATACTTATTATCTTTATATATTACTCCCTCCGTCCCAGGATAAAAGTTTTGGTGGACTTTTCACGCATATTAAGAAGAGGAATAAGATGACAAAATTGTCCATAATAATGTCATTAAATATGGAGAGAGAATTAGAATAAGAAAAGTATGAGATATTTAATGCTACGGGCATAATAGGAAAACATGTGTAAAAATTTGGTTATTAAAGGAAAGTGGACATTTAACATAGGACTACCCAAAATAGTAATAAGGACTTTTATCCTGGGACAGAGGGAGTAATATTCTACTTGTATAATTTACATTCAACAACCACCATAATACATTCTTGTTCCAAACAAATACTCTTTATTAAAGATTTCAGAAGTTTACATATTTAATTGTATCTCACTATCTTGTACATCATCATCATCATCATCATCATCATCATCATCATAGCACCATCTAAGTTTCAACTAAAGGAAGCAGTATTTCCTTGCATGTCTTCTTATCAATACCATCCAGATAACAAGTATTATGGCATTGTACCGTTAACATGCAAAAAGTTTATTTTTGTAAGATTAAGCTAGATAGCTTAGCAAATCTACTAGCTTTCATGTCGCACGTAGCACATAATTTTTATGCTCAGCATATATTTTAATTTAAAACAGTTATAAGATTTCATGCTCGGCATAAATGTAAGACTCCAAATTTTATGAAATAAAAGTATTCAATTTTTGTTATAATTACTATTCAGTAAATAGTTAAACTGATAAAAGTTTAAAGTTATGGGTGAAATTATTTGTTTCAAAATAAGCAAGTGGTTATAAAATATTCATTGTTGTCGGGAAAAATTCGTTTGGTCGTGAAATATTCTTGTTATCGGAGAATATTCGTACGACGGCGCAGCCACTTGTGGGCCCCATAACAGAATAACTGTCGAATGAAGAAAACGATAAATTTGAGTTTTTATAAATAACGGCGTAATCGTTACCGTTAACATTGTTAAAATACCCGATGGGTAAAGTAAAGTAATACGTGTTGTTACACAGTAGCACACGGTATTGCACAGTATTTTTGAATCATTGATTCTTACGTAAGAAGACACTACTCAATAATTGTTACAGTAATTATTGTTCAATATTTTATTTTATTGATTCAATAATTGCTACGTTGATATTTTATATTATTCTTGTTCAATAATTGTCACTGCACAATATCTCCATTATCAGATCAATAATTCATATTATTTGAATAATATTGTTAGATAGCATCATTGACAATGTCTAAGGAAGTTCTGTCTAGGAAAGATATTTGGTCACCTAATTGAGCGCCAATAAATAAAAATCCTTATCGGAAAGCCCCCTCTTTCCTGGGAACGACCTGATTGTTATAATTGTGATTTTGTAATATTATTTGTAAATAATTAATTATTGATTTATATGATAAGAAATATATATTTTTTTATATGGATATAAATGAAAGAATTAATGCTGATGTATTTTATTAGTATTTTGTCGAAAAAAAGAACAAAATATGGGATTTTCAGAAAAATTAGTTTATTACTTGATTTTGTAAAATCCACAACTTTTTGTGTATAATGAATTAGGAGATGGGTCATCTATCAAAAGAAAGCCCTGGATGTAAGCTAAACGTAGAAATTTGAATCACCCAAAAATTCTTTGTGGATTTTTCGTGGTGACTGTTTGAGTGAAACTGGTACGAGGGACTTTTAGTCCGAAAATCAAATAAGTGTTCTTATAGCTCTATTACGTGAATTATAATTTTAATCCGACCGTTGGATCGTTGTGATTTATGGATATATTATACATATATAAGTTGTGTATATGTCCATAAATTTTGAACTGTTAAAAATGAACGTATGATTTGTTATGAATTTTAAGAGGTGTTGAAAATCGTCCGTATGTGGATTTCGGACATTTTCTACTTGGAATTTGAAAAAACGTAAAGCTACAAAGTTGTAGAAAATTCAATTTTGTATGAAATGGACATAAAATTCGTATATTTCTGATAAAAGACTATTTATTATGAATTATTGAAGTTTCAGAAATTAAAATGTTTTTATTAAAAATATGGGTCGGCCCCACTTTTGGTTGTTGGGGAAGATGACTGATTTCTGGTGGGCCCCACTTGTGGTGGCTGAGTTGTTCAAAGCATGCATGCGTAGAAAAATTATAATATTATTTTAGTCTGCTTTGGCGTTCTAGCATTTTCCTATAAATAGGCGCTTAAGTTAGAATTGAAAATCACACCAGAAACATAAGTTTTTTCTCTCTATATTATCGAACGTATTTTTGTGAGTATTTAGATATTTTGAGAGTTGCTATTCAGTGTAAGTTTCCTTCGACTTTACATCCGATATTCCAGTGAGAAATACTGCTCTTTTGAGATACGGGATTGTAAGGGTTATTATGTTTTTCAGTTTCGTAATTTTTTCGACCCTCAAAAATTCTGGAAAATTTTGAAATGATAATTTGATGAGTTTTCTAGATTGTGTCCAAAAATGGTAATTTTTGGATGTATATATTAAGAGTTATGAATTTTATGGAAAAAGACTATTATAACTTTTTGTGATTAACGCCAAAATTGGTGAAATTTTTATTGGGAGTACATGTATATATATAATAGTAGTATACTCTGTAAATTTTAGAATTTTTGGATAAAAGTACAATTTATGATAAATGTCTAAATATTCGACAGTTTTGGCCATATGAAAAATAGTAAATGAATTTTAAAAATTCTGAGAAAAATATATGTTCAATATGGGACTATATTCTGCTAAATCCTAGAAAAGAAAATTTTCTGGGATTGATTTGGTATTTTTTTTATAAAAATAGACTAGTTATGAGTAAATGAATTAAATATGTTATATGAAGTAAGAAAATTGGAAAATAGAATTTTATGGCTTTAGAATCCTATATAAGGTATATGCAGATTTTTGATGAGGGTTTTGGTTATTGGTGATGAAATCTTATGAGTTTGGCATTTTAGGATGATTAAATGCATTAATTAGTAAAGTGTAAACAATTAAAATAAATTATTTATAAGTTTAAGAAATGATTAAAATATTGTGGTAATATTAATAATATTAGTAAATGAATTTAATGTTATTATATAATGAATAATATTAAATGGAGTTTATAATATAATAAATAATGTTATTATCTTCGTTAAATATTCGTTGAAATATTATTTTCTGTTCAATTCATTTTTGATATAATATTATTCTTGAATTTTACTCCACAAAGCAGTATCATGTTGACAATTTGGATATTCTTGAATTCTGAATAAATTGTATTATAAATGTTTAATATTTATCCTTTATCTTATGTGATTGATTATTTATATCATTGTCATCATTCTCATGCTTATATTGTGTTGAAAGTCATCTATGCCCAGTAGTGCATAGATGGACTTGGTATGATTATGACTAGGGATTATTCGGTATAATCATGACTGTAATGTTATAAATGATGTGGTAAAAATCATCTTTGGCCCGTAGTGCATAGATGTACTTGGTATGATTATGACCAGGGATTATTCGGTATAATCATGACCGTAATTGAAAACACGGATATCCTTGGCCCGTAGTGCATGAATAATTCATGGTCGTGATACTATTAAGTCGAGTCTCAGCATTATTGGTTTTACAGTTGTATATATTTGGCCTGTAGTGCAAAGATGAACTGTTGATTATTGGTTTTACAGTTGTATATCTTTGGCCTGTAGTGCAAAGATGGACTGTTGGTTATTGGTTTTTCAGTTATATATCTTTGGCATGTAGAGCAAAGTTGGACTGTTGATTTACTTGATTATAAATATGAAATGTGATTTAATTATAATCTGTGGTGGTTCAGGTGAAGACAAGTGATGAAAGTTCTCTTTGTCTGGTGTATAGCAAAGAACTGTTGATGAGTATTACATGAATGAAATATTAACGATGGACTTTTAATTTGGAGGAGATAATAGACATTATGTTCTACTTGACTCTTCTAATGGATTGCTCGTTCCACTGCAACTATGGTTGAAAAGTTTTATCATCTACCATATGTTCTAAATCTCTGATTCATTACTGACGAATGCTATGGATAATTTAATTATCTTTAGTCATGATATTCTTTACTGGGCTATTTGGCTCACCCTTTTGCTTCACAATTCCTTTCAGATAATAAGAGTGTAGCTGGATCGAGCGGGGATAACAGGGGAATAGAACGGTGGTCTCTAGCTGTGAAGGTTCTCTCTAAACAATATAGAAAAGTGTGTTGTATTTTATACATCATTTAGTAGTTATATTTGGTGAATCAAATAGGGTGAGGCGAACCCAACTTTGGAAGGGTGTTTTGCCACTATCATACAAGATGTCTAATGACATACAACCTAGTGTCATCATCAGACAGGGTTGTGCACATCCACTTGCTGAGTATATCTACGAGCATTACCTATATAATCTTGGAGTTTGGTTGAAATATAATTTTCAATTGCAGATAGTCGAGATAGTTATATGTCAAGAGAAGACTCACCATTGGAAAGAACATGATAGTAATCTTCTCATTTTTCTTTGGGGTTTATTGGGTCAACCAAGGATTATTATTTGGACATATGATATCTATTATAACCTAGACGCATGGCCTCCCATGTACGAAAGTTTCCTTGAGCACTTTCCAAAGATTCTAATTTCTAAAACAGTTTTTGACTGTACCTTTATGTAAGGTGCCATTGTGACATGCTATCCAAGGTTGGGATGAGAGTCACAGTTGGTATATATTTGTATCAAAACTCATAACATATGTGTTGTTGTATTTTGCACGATAATTTTAGTAATAAAGTTGTAGTTGTTTTCTGTACCATGTATTTGGCGACTCAGAATAGGTTGGATAGATTGAACCTATTTTGGGGGCGTCACAATAAATATCAGTTTAAGATAAATATAAGTTTCACATGCTTGATATATCACGTATCACGTCAAGACTGAGTACCAAAACTCAATCTGTTTAAGTCATAAGTTGACTTTCATACTTCATTGGCATAGTAGATAAATCATATAATCATGTCAAGTTCATATAGCAAATAGGAACTGGAAAACTTGTCTAGCTAGTTGATTATTATTATAGAGCTACTTGCGCTTCAAATTTTTCTACACAATATAATCATACATATACAAATTAATCATATTGATTATACAACTTAGTTTACATCTATCCTAATGTATTAGCTTAGTTTGGTTTGTTTCTATCTTGCTTATTGGTTTTATTTATAACCTTTTTAATTCAATCCCTTGCTTTACATAGACATTCTATGTTCGGACATGCTAGACACTTTGTGTTCCAAGTATTAAACTCATACCTTTATGCTCAGTTCAAATCAAACTTATCTTGGCAATCATGTAGCACGGCACGACCGTCCTGAGAATACGCTTAGGGGCCACACTGTTGGGTATAATCAATACGCGCAAAACACGCAAGTGTACGTGGTCAACAAGTAATATAGTAGTGAATAAAGTATCGTTCCCACGATGACAAATTATCAAGAATTTTAACTTTACAATTATCAATTTTCTATTAATCCTAATTCTATTAAACTATTCAATTTAGTGGTTTTAAAACTGTAAAAACTAAATTAATAAATAAGTAAACTATCACAAAAACAACCGCTAATATCAAAATCCGGAATTTCAAACAATTAATGGAGAATTAGACTTATGATTTCACCCTGAGCTTCACTCTGATTTGCAAACCTTTATTCCAACTAAATTGATATCCCAGTTTATTAATTAAGAACACGAAAGTAATACTAGCCACCTCTCGATGCACTAATACAGCATTAACGTCAATCCACAATTAAGATAGAAATCCGTTAAACACCTAAATCAACCAACTCACTATATCTCTATGTGAACTGCAATTAAAGAAGGTTTAAGCTTAAGTTCTCTATTCGATTACATATGATGTTAAGCATATCTCTACCTTAACAATTATCAAAAATCTGCTATTGATAAATTTCATGACACATGCTATATTAACTAGGTCTAGATTCGAATCTCCTCTCTCGATTCCATTCAAATCCACAAGGAATTGTTGATCAGACAATTCATAAGTTCACGCTCGAATTAACATAGATAAACTAAAAATATATTATTGAATTGGAAATCAAAGCTATAGAATCATTGTTTCACCCAAGGATCCATCACAAGTCTAATAAGTAAATTAGTTCATAACGAATGAATTAAACACTAAATAATCTACTGAAACCATCCTTTCAATTACAAATAAACGACTAAATAGAAGAAGAATAATGAAAAACCCCTTCACGTAGCCTCGATTTGCAACTGTCGCGATAATCTCTAAAAATTACTCCTCCAAAGCTCGCACTTGAATCTTGGAATTTTCCTTGTATTATGCTCCTTGTGTTGTATGATTTGTGTATTGCAACGTAATATTCAACTCTTCCTCTGTTCTAGCAAAAAATATACTATTATAGAGTCCAGGAGCCTAACAAAAAACCAATAATCCAAGTCGTAGCAGAGTTCAAACAGCAGCAGGTCACTTGAAGGATTCGGGACCCCCGCCCCGGCGGGGGGTATAGGCTGAGAAAAGCACGCCCCGGCGGGCATGGTTTCTGCTAAAGAAATTTTCTGCTTTTATGAGTTTTTCCACTTTTGCTCCAAAACTCCGCCATTCTTCACCACTTGCATCCATGAGCACCCTACACAAAAAATAACACGAAACGAGTGAAAACGAACACAAAACACGAAGATAACTATGAATTTAATCTTGAAATGGATATCGATTTGTGTATATAAAATCCACTTATCAAAATCCCCCAAACTTAAACCGTGCTAGTCCTTGAGCACAAAACAAACTACATACTATGCAATGCAATGAGATGCAATAACAATCTAAATGCCTAAAAATCCAACAATATCACAGAACTAACTTATCCCATCGGCCTTAGAGAAAACAATCAACTTTACAATACGAATTACCAAAACCACTCCACAATTTCGTATTAATTCTCAAATCTTGAAAAATTATCACTAGTATAGCGTGCGTGTGTGATCAACATCTAAGATAACTGATACGAACCCAAATTCAATACATAAACAACTTCTTAGAAGGAATCATACAGTGCAAACTTAAAAATTTCAAAGATAGGCCCAACCCAACTAAAATTAAACAAAACCAAATTCAAGGGTACATGTAGGATACTTATGCTTTCTCCTTTTTTTAACTCGGGAGCTTTTTGCTTTTTCCCGTCATTATTCCATTTTTTAGATAGATGGTTCGTGAGTGCGTTTTACGCTCCATCTCACGCTTGTGTTTATGGGGAGTGTTTCTCCTCAACCCACCACAAGACTCAACATGTTTCATCATTTTTTTTCAAAGCTTATATACCCCACATATACTCCCCCAAACTTAGGTTCTTGCCTAATTTAAGCCTTTACTGCCTATCCTTATCATTTTCTCATTTACCCTAGCATTATCTTTTAGAAACTATTTATGTATCAATTTGAACTGACCGGTCAACAAAGATGTTATTAGTGCTAACCTTTTTATAACAGTTTCAAACAAGTTCAAGAGTCGATTCATATTAGAAATTGTATCACAGTTCTAATAATCAATACTATATTGGCTAACTCGTTCACAATCTCATCATTGGCCCACAAATAACATGAAAATGCAGCACTGTTGGACATATGTAAACACAATATTTAACTAATTTTTTTAATTATTTTTTTATTAATTTTTTTTAAAACTAAAAATAATAATGAAAACAATGCAAAATCCTAACTACTATGTAAACACATACTCTACAATGCAAACTAGAAATAAAAACAAAAATAACAAAAATGCATGCAACTAAACAATTAAATCCCCCAAACTTAAGTAACACAATGCCCTCATTGGATAAAAATAAAATTAAATGCATAAGGACTTCCCTGAAATTGCCTAAGTCTGAGGAGGTGGTTGGTGCTCTTCATCATCTGAATCACTTGGAGAAAATCGAGGCAATGGTCCGGGTTGTTGATATGGAAAGTGCACCGCCAGGTTGAAGCTTTGGAGTGTTGTGTTGAGTGAGGTGAAAGATGCGTTCATAGCATCAAACATGTGATCTTGTCGCATCGCCAATCGTCTCATTTCCCGGTGTGCTGCCCTATTGTGTGCATTCATCTGATTTTGGAACTCAAAGAACTGAGGACTGGATATTGCCTCGGTCTACGGTAACTGCTCATTTCCTTGATCTCCCATAGCTTCATCCTCATCCCCCGATGTATCTTCTGTATCGACTTCGTCTTCCGACGCTGATGGAAAAATAAAACCCAAACCTCATGGATGTGACTCGCCTCCTGCCCATACAGAATACCGCACTATCATTCTAGAATCAAGCAAAGCGAGCGACATTTAAGTAGGCTCATCATCGAACCATCTCACCCCTGCATTGCGACACAACGCACAAATGAGTGAGAGGTGTGGCAAATTGCCCAAAAAATTTCCACGTAAGCACCGACGGATGGAGAAACTGATAATTACCCCGATGTCAATGATGAAATCTTGTACAATTGCGTACAACAGTAACGCCTTCTCTTTGGTGACGTCCGAAGTGTGTTGGGACGGAAGCAATTTAGCACATAAGAAGGCATACCATATTTTGCCATACTGGCTAAGGTCCTTACTATGGAACACTGTACCTCCCTTTCGACCTTTGATCCAAGAAGTTCCCGGCTTTGTAATGTTCGTATTAACTTCTGTGACAACCCGAGTAAAAGCGGATTGTCCAGAATTTAAGTTAAAGAATTAGTTATTAATAAAATGAATTTTTTTAATACTATTATGTGCTATGTGTTTATTAATCGTTCTATAACCTAGGATGATTATAAGTCTGGAGGATTCTGGCTACGAGCTATATTGAACGAGTAAGAATTTTCAAGACGAAAATGAAAGTTCTCCGGGAACAAAAATATTTTCGGGGAAAAAGACGAAATAGGCACTATTCACCCGTTTCTGCTCGAAGATTTATTTTGAAATTCCGAGAATTTATTGATTGCGTGAAATCTTGAGACGTGATGGAATATTCAATAATATTTCAATTATGGCAAAAACGAAGTTTTCGCCTGCGAACTCAAAACCTAAGGGTTAGGGAAAGTGAGTTCCGAGAATGTAATCAGTACGTATAATAACTAGGGTTATTATGCGTGAGAAATACGAGTACGATACGAGTTATTATACGAAAATTAGTACGACGTATAATACGAATATCGTACGAACAATATACAAAGAGAAGACGAGATTACGAGAAAGGAATGCGTAGAATACGATCGTAGAATACGATCGTAGAATACGATCATAGAATACGATAAGTCTTAATGGAGTTTATGTTCATGGACTTTGTAGAATCCAATTGGACTTGGATTATCTCAAGCCCAATGCTTTGTGAAATCAATCCCAATTTAGGCCCAATAAGAATTAGAGTTAAGGCCCAAACCAAGAAAAGAAACCGTGGATCGAACCGATGGGTAAACGGATGGGTTAGAACCATTGGGGCAACCCATGGGGTGACCCATGGGCATGTGGGCTGGCCACTTGGCCACCAAGTAAGGGTGGTGGCCAAGTAAACTTGGTGGTTAAGTTGAAGAGGAGGTGGGAATAGTAACTTTAGGGGTAAAATGACTATTTTGCCCCTAGCTTTGGTTTTCTATAAATAGAAACCTAAAATTTAATTTTCTAGGATTTTTGAAAATCCTACCTTCAGAGAGATAGAGAGAGCTCGACTGGGAGAGCAAGAGGAAAAGCGTGAGCATGAATGCTCAAATCAAAAGTGATTGTGAAATAGAAAAGCTAGCGAATCGCCGGCTTTGTATAACGGAAGAGGATTAACGAAGAACGGTAATCTGAACCCAAGTTTTTTCTCATATTTTTTTTTAAGTTTAATATGTTCAAAAACATATCTCAAGGAGAATAGAGAAAAGATGATGTTAGAAATGATATCATATGGTTGAAATCACGAGAAAACGAAGAAATAAGAATAAAAAATTTAGTTTATAAATTTCTTAAGGAAGTATAAGATTCATAAGGATGTTGAGCGATCCGAATGAATCTTATGAATGAGTATGTCAAATTAATAATGAATGATGTTCTATAACATCAAATTCCAAGAAAAAGTAGAATCGTAATCTAAAATATCGATTAAAATGAAGAACGAACGAAGAACGCGAAGAACACGCGAAGAACATGAAGAATGTTGTTGATGGACAAATTTAAAACCATCGTAGGATAATTGTTGTTGATGGACAAGTTTAAAATCATCGTGTATAAGTTAGTTGCATATTTCTTGGTTAGGAACGGTAGAAACGTTCATGAAGAATGGATTAAAACTTAGCTATAACGAAGTTATGGCGAAATTTTCGTAAAAGAAGAACGAGAATTAGAAATTTAGTAAATGAACTAGAGCGTGTAGGGTTTCATAAGAAAGTAAGAGAATGTAGAAAACGTGAGTTGTGGACTCAAGAACGAATGATTTCTGAGTTTGGACGACCGAATTACGGACAAGCGAGCGAAGAACGTTAAAAGCGTAAAAATGAACGAAGGGTTAAGATTAAGCCAATTGAATGGCATGTTAACGGATTCAGAACAAAGTTCTGTCTAAGGCATATTGAAGTACATAAGATAAGGAAGAGAATGGCTTTGGAACGACCTCGTTTCTAGCTATAACGAAGAAGTTATGAGATCGTAAAGTACGCGTCTCAAACTTAATGCAAGACTTTGAAAAATTTTCTAGGGTTTAAGCTTCGCGCCGCAGCACCGAGAAGTGGTGCCGTAGCGTAAACTCGGGCTGCAGGTGCTGTTAAGTGGCGCCGCAGTGTGAGAGATAATGAAGGGTTTGGTGCCACAGCGTCAGACCAAGGGAGGAGAGAGAAGTAGGTCGCGCCGCAGCGCGAGAGAGAGAGAGGGAAGGATGGCGCCGCAGCGCCGGTGCAAGGAAATGCCCAGAAATGAGAATTTTATTTCTCAGATACTGGGGGATGTGCAAGAAAGAAGTATGAAAATATAGTTCATGTAATGTAACACTTAGTCAAGTGTTTTAAACCTTTAGAAAAGGTTGAACGAAAAGATTTAATGTGATTAAAAGACGGAGAATGTAAGCGCTAGATTACGTAACCGATATCCGGGGACCGTAGTCACGACAAAAGAACATGAGGGATTGCTATGATTATGATTCCTTAGACGTTGAGTGATGAAGGTAATGAATAACATTCTGATGTTATGTCATGGTAATGAGAGATTAAAAGACGAATAAGTGAACGTCGAATACATAACGATCCTCGTGAATCATATTCGTGTTGGACGAACGTTTTAAGTATACCCTAGTTGTATGGCTTAGACGTTGATGAAGGTAATAAGTAAGATATGAATTATCAAGAAAGCCGTAGCGAATGGTAAAAAGAATAATGAAAGCCGATTATGAGTCGGATGAGAATGTTAGAATGAAATGTAAGCGTTAAACACTTTAACCGACGTGAAGGTTGAGTGTACACAAATATTAAACGGGTAGACCCTACACCCCGTGTATGGTTTGATCCTAGGATAACGAAGACTATTGATTAAACATATGAACGGTGAAGAGGCTAAATTAAAGAGGTATGTATTATGTAAAAGAAGCCAAGTTAATGTTTATAACTTGGATGACGCTCCGAGTCGAATGAACCAGACGTTGTAAGATAAGAATAAGGTAACGTAAAATGCTTAACGCTATAAATGCGTAGAATGAATGAAATGATCGTTCTGAGTATACAAAAGACTGTATGATTTAGACGATGATGAATGAATCCTGAGGTATGGCAATTAGTTTCCAGAAAGCCATAAGGAATATGAATTTAACTTAACAAACATTATAGTTTAATAGTTCAGATAAGTTAAGGTAAGTTAGGTTGTAGTACAATCGTAACCTTTGATGGTTGACATATGGGAGCTGGGCTAAATAATTCCTTTAGAGAGCGAAGGTATATACAAAACTGGCAACCGATCTAACTCACTGTGTGGGCAGTGTAGATGAGACGGGAACTTGTTTGTTGGTTGTTTGTGGGAAACCACTCAGAGTACCATATGGACTACTAGCAGAGAAGCGACGTGTGCTGAGTCTATAGGAGTTATAAGAAGAAGATAAGAATGCAGATCATCAAAGATGATGAATGTTTTGAGTAAGACATCTCCGAATGTCATGAAGCTGTAAACTGGTAGTAAAGAAAGTTAGTCGCGTAAGCTTAAATTACAAGAGCGCGAACCTTAAGAAGTAAAGTTAAGTAAACCAATGCGTAAGTCGAGTATATGACTAATTGGTGCACGTGTTATTTCCTTATGTGTTATATAGGGATTTGGGAATGAGCAGTTCAGCGTAAACTATAAGCTGCAGCTGTGCGTAAGGAAAGTTTTTCCTAACTTCATTCATACTATATGAATGCTAGTTTCTTAAACTTCTCAGATGTTGAACTTGAGAAGTCGTGTCTATATGTGAATGTGTGATATTTGTTCAAGGTGGTAGAATGTATAAGGCCGTGTGCCACAATGTGAGTACTTCGGTGTTTCTATGATATGAACTGTTCTGTGATTGAGCTGTTCAATACAAGTATGCTCGGTTTATACATGAACCGTTATTGCTAAGTCTATGCTAATGATTCTAGCCAGACATGATATGTATGGAAAAAGGTAGAATAATGAAAGTAGTGTAAAGAGTATGTCATGAATGTTTTAAGATGATAGGAATCAAGACTATTCCTATTATTCAAGCTGCTTCATAACCTTTGTTCGGTTATTGAAGTTCTGAAAAATGTTTAAACTCTTGAAGTTGTTTGTTCAACTGTTATGACTTGCTGGGAAATTGAATGCTCACACTTGCCTTAAATGAAAAACATTTTCAGCGAACTATGTTAGAAAGAACTTAGGGATCCCGTAAAGATCAAGCTGATCGGTATCCAGACAAAGTGCCATTCAGTATGTGAATGTGCGTGCAGAGCAAGTGAAGACTTGTAATATAGATTGATAGAATTAAACTATAGACTAGTTTAATGAACAGTTATGAATCCTTTGTGGCAGATTAAAGTCACTCGTATAAGATGTAAGGAATAATGTAATTATCATTATTTGTAATGAAAGAGGTTTTAAGGTTCCGAGAACCTGGGATTTTAGAATATATGTTATTATATTTAACTATATAGTGACGTGTATTTGGAAGGAAGTGGAATAGTGATACACGGAGTCCGGGTCTGAAAGTAGATCGAATTTTGGGGCGCCACTGGTTGGTATCAAAGCTATAGGTTATAACTCTTAGGTATGAGTACCTAAGACTATAATCATATAGAGAAGGATAAGAAAATCGTTGAGTTAAACGATTAATGAAGAAGATCACCACGTGATCATAGTAAATTGTAGTAACAGATGAGCTGTTAAACGATGAATGATTTATAGTTGATGCTATGAATGAATGGTGCTACGAAGTAGTACGGTGAAGAAGAACTCAGATTGAGTTGTAAAGAATAGCATACGAATTAAAGAAAATTCGTATTAAGTAAAGAGAAATTTAGAAGTTGTAAGATTTCAATTGAGGACTCATGTGATAGCTGAGTTGTATGAACCTTTGTTATGGGCAAAGGTTTGTGCTTTGGTGTAACAACTGCTCAGTTTATTACAGTGATAATCATTGGAATTGGTCGCGCTATTAAGATGTATATGACGAGAAGGTGAATCTTTTCTCATGTATATACTTGATAGGTAGAGAACGATAAGTAGGTGCGAGTTCTTAAACTCATACTTACGGTAAGTTCGTGACTCACAATAATATGGTATGTTTTCGAATATCTCAGCGAATGGACACCTATGGTCTGTCTGGATGTTCTTAAACTCTTATTATTGAGGAAAGTTCCTGGACTCATAATGTGCGGTAATTTGATGGACTCTACTAATGTATAGAGATGTTTAGACTGAAAACGAAGTATTTTCAGTAAACTTAGCATTAAAGGTGCTAGAGAAGTTTAAGTATTGTCGCAGTAAGACAATGAAGGAAAAGGGAGAATAGGATATTCCAAATCCTCTAGCTATGCTAGATTTCGAAGTTTATTCAAATCGTGCTGAAATGTACATTCTGAAAAAGAAAGAATTGGTTCAACTTTTTGAACCAATGGATTTTAAAAGAGCTATGCTTTGTATGTCTATGCCAATTTCTTTGGCTAGACAAAAATTGATTTAAAATATCAAAATGAATTTTATATCATCCTTGCATTTGATGTAAGGATGGTAAAAAGATGGAGTTGTTAATGCAATTGAACCTTGTGGGATGTGATCTTAGGATCAACAAACCGCTATGGTATGATGTATAATGACGAAGGCCTCAACGTACTGTGAAGAGTACGGTATCATGACGTCATGAAACGTTTTGATGTATTGTGAAAAGAATTTAATAAAGTAGTCGATGTCAATTGACTTGACTAGACGAATGTTTCAATTGTTATCCAAAATTTTTTGGCATTAAGTCTGAGGTGAACTTACCCCGAAATGGGGTTATACGATAGGTTGATCACCTACATAAGGAAAGAGGTAGTTTACCTTCTTTGTGATTTTAAACTTACCGCGGAAAGAAAGATTTACGGCGAAAGGCTGTTTAACCTAGTAAGAGTTCATGGTCAATTTGACCCCTCAGCAAAAGTATGAGATGTTTTAAAGGATATTTTATATTCCTCGTTATTCCTTCTACTTCATGATTCTTGATACGTTATGGAGGTTAGGAATGATGGAAAGATAATAACTTCTTTGAAGAGAAGTTGAGAAGAAAAGTAAGCTAAAATTTTGAGGACGAAATTCTGTGAAGGGGAGAATGTGATGACCCGGGTAAGGGTGTGGTTTTAAGAAATTCCGAGGACGGAATTTTTATAAGGAGGGAAGTGTGACAACTCGAGTAAAACCGGATTGTCCAGAATTTAAGTTAAAGAATTAGTTATTAATAAAATGAATTTTTTTAATACTATTATGTGCTATGTGTTTATTAATCGTTCTATAACTTAGGATGATTATAAGTCGGGAGGATTCTGGCTACGAGCTAGATTGAATGAGTAATAATTTTCAAGACAAAAATAAAGTTTTTCGGGAACAAAAATATTTTCGGGGAAAAAGACGAAATAGACACTATTCACCCATTTCTGCTCGGGAATTTATTTTGAAATTCCGAGAAGTTATTGATTGCATGAAATCTTGAGACGTGATCGAATATTCAATAATATTTCAGTGCAAAAACAAAGTTTTCGCCTGCGGACTCAAAACCTAAGGGTTAGGGAAAGTGAGTTCCGAGAATGTAATCAGTACGTATAATAACTAGGGTTATTATGCGTGAGAAATACGAGTATGATACGAGTTATTATACGAGTATATTACGAAGATTAGTACGACGTATAATACGAATATCGTACGAACAATATACGAAGAGAAGACGAGATTACACGAAAGGAATACGTAGAATACGATCGTAGAATACGATAAGTCTTAATGAACTTTATTTTCATGGACTTTGTAGAATCCAATTGGACTTGGATTATGTAAAGCCCAATGCTTTGTGAAATCAAGCCCAAGTTAGGCCCAATAAGAATTAGGGTTAAGGCCCAAACCAAGAAAAGAAACCGCGGATCGAACCGATGGGTAAACGGATGGGTAAGAACCATTGGGGCAACCCATAGGGTGACCCATGGGCATGTGGGCCGGCCACTTGGCCACCAAGTAAGGGTGGTGGCCAAGTAAACTTGGTGGTTAAGTTGAAGAGGAGGTGGGAATAGTAACTTTAGGGTCAAAATGACTATTTTGCCCCTAGCTTTGGTTTTCTATAAATTGAAACCTAGAATTTCATTTTCTAGGATTTTTGAAAATCCTACCTTGAGAGAGATAGAGAGAGCTCGGTTGGGAGAGCAAGAGGAAGAGCGTGATCATGAATGCTCGGATCAAAAGTGATCCTGAAATAGAAAAGCTAGCGAATCGCCGACTTAATATAACAGAAGAGGATTAATGAAGAACGGTAATCCGAACCCTAGTTTCTTCTCATATTTTCTTTAAGTTTAATATGTTCAAAAACATAGCTTAAGGAAAATAGAGAAAATATGATGTTAGAAATGATTTCATATGGTTGAAATCATGAGAAAATGAAGAAATAAGAATAAGAAATTTAGTTTATAAATTTCTTAAGGAAGTATAAGATTCGTAAGGATGTTGAGCGATCCGAATGAATTTTATGAATGAGTATGTCAAATTAGTAATGAATGATGTTCTATAACATCAAATTCCAAGAAAAAGTAGAATCGTAATCTAAAATATCGATTAAAATGAAGAACGAACGAAGAACGCGAAGAACACGCGAAGAACACGAAGAATGTTGTTGATGGACAAATTTAAAACCATCGTAGGATAATTGTTGTTGATGGACAAGTTTAAAATCATCGTGTATAAGTTAGTTGCATATTTCTTGGTTAGGAACGGTAGAAACGTTCATGAAGAATGGATTAAAACTTAGCTATAACGAAGTTATGGCGAAATTTTCGTAAAAGAAGAACGAGAATTAGAAATTTAGTAAATGAACTAGAGCGTGTAGGGTTTCATAAGAAAGTAAGAGAATGTATAAAACGTGAGTTGTGGACTCAAGAACGAATGATTTCTGAGTTTGGATGACCGAATTACGGACAAGCGAGCGAAGAACGTTAAAAGCGTAAAAATGAACGAAGGGTTAAGATTAAGCCAATTGAATGGCATGTTAACGGATTCAGAACAAAGTTCTGTCCAAGGCATATTGAAGTACGTAAGATAAGGAAGTGAATGGCTTTGGAACGACCTCGTTCCGAGTTATAACGAAGAAGTTATGAGATCGTAAAGTACGCGTCTCAAACTTGATGCAAGACTTAGAAACATTTTCTAGGGTTTAAGCTTCGCACAAAAATTTTTTTTAGGGTTTAAGCTTCGCGCCGCAGCACCGAGAAGTGGTGCCATAGCATAAACTCGGGCTTCAGGTGCTATTAAGTGGCACCGCAGCGCCAGACCAAGGGAGGAGAGAGAAGTAGGTCGTGCCGCAACGCGAGAGAGAGAGAGGGAAGGATGGCGACGCATCGCCAGTGCAAGACAATGCCCAGAAATGAGAATTTTATTTCTGAGATACTGGGGGATGTGTAAGAAAGAAGTATGAATATATAGTTCACGTAATGTAACACTTAGTCAAGTATTTTAAACCTTTAGCAAAGGTTGAATGAAAAGATTTAATGTGATTAAAAGAGGGAGAATGTAAGCGTTAGATTACGTAACCGATATCCGGGGACCGTAGTCGCGGCAAACGAACATGAGGGATTGCTATGATTATGATTCCTTAGACGTTGAGTGATGAAGGTAATGAATAACATTCTGATGTCATGTCAGGGTAATGAGAGATTAAAAGACGAACAAGTGAACGTCGAATACATAACGATCCTCGTGAATCGTATTCGTGTTGGACGAACGTTCTATGTATACCCTAGTTGTATGACTTAGTCGTTGATGAAGGTAATAAGTAAGATATGAATTATCAAGAAAGCCGTAGCGAACGGTAAAAAGAATAATGAAAGCCGATTATGAGTCGAATGAGAATGTTAGAATAAAATGTAAGCGTTAAACACTTTAACCGACGTGAAGGTTGAGTGTACACAAATATTAAACGGGTAGAGCCTATACCCCGTGTATGGTTTGACCCTAGGATAGCGAAGACTATTGATTAAACCTGTGAACGGTGAAGAAGCTGAATTAAAGTGGTATGTATTACATAAAAGAAGCCAAGTTAATGTTTATAATTTGGATGACGCTCCGAGTCTAATGAATCAGACGTTGTAAGATAAGAATAAGGTAACGTAAAATGCTTAACGCTATAAATGCATAGAATAAATGAAATGATTGTTCTGAGTATACAAAAGACTGTATGACTTAGACGATGATGAATGAATCCTGAGGTATGGTAATTAGTTTCCAAAAAGCAATAAGGAATATGAATTTAACTTAAAGAACATTATAGTTTAATAGTTCAGATAAGTTAAGGTAAGTTAGGTTTTAGTATAATCGTAACCTTTGATGGTTGACATATGGGAGCTGGGCTAAACAATTCCTTCAGAGAGCGAAGGTATATACAAAACTGGCAACCGATCTAACTCACTGTGTGGGCAGTGTAGATGAGACAGGAACTTGTTTGTTGGTTGTTTGTGGGAAACCACTCAGAGTACCATATGGACTACTAGCAGAGAAGCGATGTGTGCTGAGTCTATAGGAGTTATAAGAAGAAGATAAGAATGCAGATCATCAAAGATGATGAATATTTTGAGTAAGACATCTCCGAATGTCATGAAGCCGTAAACTGGTAGTAAAGAAAGTTGGTCGCGCAAGCTTAAATTACAAGAGCGCGAACCTTAAGAAGTAAATTTAAGTAAACCAATGCGTAAGTCAAGTATATGACTAATTGGTGTACGTGTTATTTCTTTATGTGTTATATAGGGATTTGGGAATGAGCAGTTCAACGTAAACTATAAGCTGTAGCTGTGCGTAAGGAAAGTTTTTCCTAACTTCATTCATACTATATGAATGCTAGTTTCTTAAACTTCTCAGATGTTGAACTTGAGAAGTCGCGTCTATGTACAAATGTGTGATATTTGTACAAGGTGGTAGAATGTATGAGGCCGTGTGCCACAATGTGAGCACTTCAGTGTTTCTATGATATGAACTATTCTGTGATTGTGCTGTTCAATACAAGTACGCTCGGTTTATACATGAACCGTTATTGTTAAGTCTGTGCTAATGATTCTAGCCAGACATGATATGTATGGAAAAAGGTAGAATAATGAAAGTAGTGTAAAGAGTATGTCATGAATGTTTTAAGATGATAGGAATCGAGACTATTCCTATTATTCAAGATGCTTCATAACCTTTGTTCGGTTATTGAAGTTCTGAAAAATATTTAAACTCTTGAAGTTGTTTGTTCAACTGTTATGACTTGCTGAGCAATTGAATGCTCACACTTGCCTTAAATGAAAAACATTTTCATCGAACGATGTTAGAAAGAACTTAAGGATCCCGTAAAGATCAAGCTGATCGGTATCCAGACGAAGTGAAGACTTGTAATATAGAATGATAGAATTAAACTATAGACTAGTTTAGTTAACCGTTATGAATCCTTTGTGGTGGATGAAAGTCACTCGTGTAAGATGTAAATAATAATGTAATTATCATTATTTGTAATGAAAGAGGTTTTAAGGTTTTGAGAACTTGGGATTTTAGAATATATGTTATTATATTTAACTATATAGTGACGTGTATTTGGGAGGAAGTGGAATAGTGATACACGGAGTTCGGGTCTGAAAGTAGACCGGATTTTGGGGCGTCACGACTTCCTCATAGTCAGGGACAAAATCTCTCAATTGTGCATACTGACACTGCCGTGGCACCCACAACTGATAATTTGCATTAATGGCATCATAACTGAATGGGACCATGCGACCCCGCACAAACACATTGAATGGGGCTTTGTCTTCGGCGTTTGCATAAAATTCTTTGACGATGTTTACAACGGCGGGTACCGGATTTTCGGTGAGTTTGAGCCACCCCTTTTGATAAATTTGATACATAATCTCCCCATCATTTCCCTCGGGGGCCAAACCACTTTCCGGCATAAGGGCTTTGGTAATCATGTAGTCATACCGGTCGGCGGCGGCGGCACTAACAAATTTTCGTCGATCATATGTTCGTGGTGGTTGAGCGGGTCTTGAACTCTCTCCCCTTTGGCGTTTGGATATCAATTGTGAAGCCATTGAATTCCGGATGTTAAAACTTGCTAGCACACACTACTTTCCCCTTACACTTGGTTCAGTCAATGTATCAAACACTTGGTGTGCAGTTGGGGTAGGTTTCCCAAATTGAAATCTGAACTAGCAAATTGGTGTACTTGGAGTGGATTAGTTGGAGTCCCAAGTAAGCACTAAAATTTGCTCTCCAAAAACCTCTCAGAATATCCTAATTCAAAAATAGATTGTGGAAATAAGTTGAGATGAGATGGAGCGATATATATAGAAGTGGTGTGATTGGGAGTAATGTGTGATTGAGAAGGTGGGGTAGTGGAGATCGTGGGAATTAGTAGTGGGGAGTAGGTTTGATGGTGGCAAAGTAGTGGCCGAAATTTAGGGTTCAGTGGTGCAGAAAGAAGAAGGAGGGTAGAAGAATGAGTTTGGACCAAATGGGAGAACTCTGCTGAATTAGTAGGTGCCCAGGATCCAGGACCCCCGCCCCGGCGGGGGTTGCAAGTTCATTTTAGCCCGCCCCGGCGGGCTATGCCACTGACTTCGGATTTTTGGCTTCCAAAAGTGCAGATCAAAATTATCTGATTTTCCATCTTTTATTGCCCGTTGTTGCTCTAACTCACTTTAGACCCCTCCTGCAACCATAAACATGCAAAATGTTAGTTTATTAACGACTAGGAGTAGGATTGAGAGTTTCAACAAAACCTTTATGCTATAATACCTATCTAATACTTAATAAAATCTACATTCTAACAATTAAACATAAAACTACAAAAAATAATGAAATCTTGGGTTGCCTCCCAATTAGCGCTTGATTTTAAGTCGTTCAGCCAGACTACTCCCTATTTTACTGTGTATCGGCGAGGGTAATGTCGTCGGCATCCCAGTTCGACTCACCACCCCAATAATGCTTTATCCGTTGACCATTGACCTTGAACGTCTCTAATGGATTATGACTGTAGAGTTCAACGACGCCATGAGGGAATACTCGCTTTATAGTGAATGGTCCCGACCATCTCAACTTAAGCTTTCCTGGGAACAATCGCAGCTGTGAGTTGAACAAGAAGACTGATTGACCCGGCTCAAATGTTTGATGCACAATTTTTTAATTGTGCCATCTTTTAACCTTTTCTTTGTATAGCTTGGCGTTCTCGCAGGCTTGGAGTCGAAATTCGTCGAGCTCATTTAGTTGTAGTAGCCTCTTTTCTCCTACAGCAGCTTGGTCAAAATTCAATTTCTATATTACCTAGTAGGCCTTGTGCTGTAGCTCCACCGGTAAGTGACATGCTTTTCTGTACAGGAGTTGATATGGTGACATCCCGATTGGTGTTTTGTATGCTGTCTGGTAAGCCCATAATGCGTCATCCAATAGAAGTGACCAATCTTTTCGACTCGGATTTACGACTTTTTCCAATATTTTCTTAACTTCCCTGTTTGATACCTCAGCCTGTCCATTTTTTTGAGGGTGATGTGATACCCCCAAATACGGTACTTCCATTTCCACAGGATTTGGAGTTTACTATACAAACATCATCCATCTATCTACCCATAAATAAATGCAAACCATACGATAGATAGAAATATTAATAAATCTCCCCTTATGGGGTTACATCAACTACATAATAAATAAATCCCAGGTTACTCTAACCTTAAATCATCTGTGCAGAAACATAAACAAATAAGTCTTAAGTAACATCAATTCTAATTACATCGTATAAATAATCATACTTCATTAGTTGCTAAGCTTGCCCTTGCCTTTACTAGTGGAAGGTTAGTCTGCTCTTTCGTTCTTAACTGCGATGTTATTATTACGCAAGAATGAGCATGATTGCCCATAAGTATAACAATATAACAATGAATAATAACGTGTGAGAGAAATAATTACTTCTGAAATAAAAGCTCATCTTTTGAATCAAGAATGAATAACAAGAATCTAAAGATTTTTGAGGGTCATAAGACCTTGAACTATGTCCTAGGTTATCAAGGGTTATACTTGAATCTTTTAACAGTCATAAGACTATGGACCTTTCTACTCGTACTTAGGGGGATCAGCCCTTAGTACCATACTGTGCACAATATCTTAACGCTAACGCATAAGTAAAATCCCTTTGCAGGTTTGTTCATCTCAGTTTGACATTCGAGTCCGCACCAAAGGAAGTTTGGTTTGGATAATTCAATAAGGGTTCTGAAATTTAGATCATTCATCAAATATGGACTAGTCGAATCAATAAGGTTCACTAGTCTAACAAGGTTCTGTGATACCCCCAAATTAGGGTACTTCGATTCCACGGGATTTGGTGTCCACTGTACAAATATCATCTATCTATCTACCCATAATAAATGCAAACCATGCAATAGATAGAAATAAAATCTTCCCCTTACGGGGTTACAACATCCGAATAATAAACATCATCCCAAGTTGAACTAACCTTAAACATCTATGCGGAAATATAAACAATAAGTCTTAAACAACATCATTAACTTAAGTCTTAAACAATTTACATCATCATATAAACAAAAAGTCTTCACCACTTGCTAATTTTGCCCTTGCCTTTACATGTGGAAGGTTCATCAGTTCTTTCTTTCTTAACTGCAATGTTATTATTAAGCAAGAGTGAGCACTATTGCCCACAAATATAAAAATGAAATAACAGTATAATAACATGCGAGTGAATCAAAGACATCTGAATAAAAGCTCAACTTTTGAATCAAGAATGAATAACAAGAATCAAAAGAATTCTGAGGGTCATAAGACCTTGAACTATGTCCTAAGTTATCAAGGGTTATACTTGAAACCTTTAACAGTCATAAGACTATGGACCTTTCTACTCATACATAGGGGGATCAGCCCTTAGTACCATACCATGCACAATATCTTAACGCTAACGCATAAGTAAATCCCTTTGCAGGGTTGTTCATCTTAGTTTGACATTCGAGTCCGCACCAAAGGAAGTTTGGTTTGGATAATTTAATAAGGGTTCTGAAATTTAGAACGTTCATCAACTAAGGACTAGTTGAATCAATAAAGTTCACTAGTCTAATAAGGTTTAAAAATCATGATATTCGATTTGAATAATAATCTCAAGAAGTATACAATAGGACAATTATTGTATAACTGAATCATGCTAAAGATAATAAATCTTTAATATAACAATTGAACTTGAATAATAGTGATGATAATTTACTCAAGGTAACTAATAACTTGAACAATAATGACAAGTAGGGTTAAGAAACTTGCCTCGTGCGTAGATTACACTTTAACTAAGCACTTTTTTTGAATTTTATCCTACATACCATTCACATTCACAATACCAGTTAATTATAACTTAACTAATCATCATAAACTCATTCTCTTTGTCTACTTTGATTATTGACTATACTTGGTCAAATTACCACTTTGTCACATAATTTGTACTTCATGAATTATCAAGCTAATTATGTATTCAATAATTCAATCCACATGCAATTATGTTATTTACATGTCAAACAACTATGTTAACATTTCATTATACTTCTAACATGTTTTAATGTTCATTAAATTAATTTACTAACACATTGTTAGACTTAAACATTTTTAAAATTACATTTTTGAACTTTCTGGAGAGTTGCGATGCAGCGCCACTTTTATACTTGATCTTCGCGCTGCGTCGCTGCGGCTTGAGACTTGGCGCTGCGGCTCGAGACTTGGCGTTGCGGCGCTAGACTTCAGTTCTGGAGGTGGCGCCGCGACGCGAAACTCCAGACTTTGATTCATATATATATGTTATTAGAAGTGGTTTGGATAATAGGAATCAAACCCATGCATGCTAGAATCAAAATCATGATTTTCTCAAAAGTTGGGTTAAACTAGTTTGCATGATTTTTCAGGATTTTTGGTCACTCGAAATCATGTCTTAGATAATCCATTTGTTGCATGTAATAATTTTGTAAAATAGTATGTAGCATGAGGTATAACATGTCCAAATTTCATTTGGATCGAAGCTATATTGAGTGAGATATGAAAATCGTAAGGTCGCGAAATAAATATGTTAGAAACCAAAAAAAAATGTGAACTGCTGACCCTAAGGACAAATTCGGGGCTAGTTACATTTTCCAGAAAATTTTGGGCTTTTGGGTTATTATAGTACACTGAATAAGCTTTCCATAGACTCTGGAACGGACTAATTCTGACTTTGGAGCAAGGAGTTATGACTTTTCAAAGTAGTTGCGCCAAATCTGTCCAACAAATTCGGAGCAGTCTACTTGCATGAATTTTCTGGAATTTTGTGCTTGGAATTTGAAGATGGTCCATGAACGAAAGTTGTAGCCCCAGCAGTTATCTTCGCGGGGTCGCAAGAATCGCTCAAAAATGTTTTAAAACGAATTAGTTATGACTGTTTTAGCGAGGTATGGTATAGTTGAGAAAAAATGTAAAAACTGTTATGTTCGGGCATTTTTAAGTTTTGTTTTGGGCTGCCTATGATATCTAAAATGGGTGGCATATATATTTTCTAAATATATTCTGTTATGATGTTTATAGCATATCCAATAGGAGACCCTTTTACTTCAAAATAGACTGTATATGAATGGTGATTAACGAGACACATGTGATTATGTTATGTGAAGGTTAATCGCTAGCGTTAATTGTAGCAGGCTTATCAGGCAAGTTTTCTAACCCTAATTTCTTTTGGGTATTTATTAAATTCTTACTAATATTATCGCAGTAAGGGTAAGTATTGGACTTGTGTTAGTTATTTATTCGTGCAAGTTTCTTCGTTGAAAAGTCATACGAACTCCAATTATCTTGCAAGCTTTTCAATGGTTATTCAGTTATTATTCTAACGGCTATGCTTCTAAGTTTCATGTCATCATAGAACTGTTTTTATGTATGATCCTAACCTTTGGTTCCGACTAGTTATTATTGATGAAAAATGATTTAAAATACATCTTTCGAAGCTATTGAATGTTTACCAATCCAAGTTGCCTTGGTGAGGTCTCGCATGATTACTAAGATGAACAATCTGAATGAACGGGAAAAACAGATGTCGGGCAAATAGTCCCATTTATGCTTATGCATTTTAAACTTAATACATGTGCACAATGTAGGGTACAATGGGCTGATCACCTGGCGTTCTTGCAGAGACCGTTTATAGTCTATTGGATTGTTAAACCGTCTGATGATTTTTGATGAAAGAAAATATGTTCAGGGTATTGTACACCCCTTAGTATGATATTGAAAATTCTTAAATTCTTATTCTTGATGTTCTTCTTTAACACTTGATAATCTTTCAACTGTTGAGATCTAGTAATTCAAATGCCTTTATCCTGATGTATATTTCCCATTTATTCCGTATACTTGCTGGGAAATTTGTGCTCATTCTTGTTTAAACCTTTCAGTTAAGGATGAGAAGGCTGAGGGTTCGGTCAAGGACAAAGGAAAGTCCAAGATGAAGTGATGCTAATGGTTATGTAATAAAATAATTATTTCCGTATATGTGTATTGTAGCGATAAACACTAAGACTGAGTTCCAGTATGTTTTAAGGTTGCAAAGACTTGAGATTTTATTTTGAATAATTATGTAGTAGTTAATATTATTATTCCTTATTGTTAAGGTTTACTTAGTTAGATGATGATATATGCTGTATCGTGAGCACCAAGTTCTATAATCGATGATTACACGGATTTGGGGGCGTCACATAACAAATCATCATAAACTCATTCTCTTTGTCTACTTTGATTATTGACTATACTTAGTAAAATTACCACTTTGTCGCATAATTTGTACTTCATGAATTATCAAGCTAATTATGTATTCAATAATTCAATCCACATGCAATTATGTTATTTACATGTTAAACAACTATTTTAACATTTCATTATACTTCTAACATGTTTACATGTTCAGTAAATTAATTTACTAACACATTGTTAGACTTAAACATTTTTAAAAATTACATTTCTGAACTTTCTAGAGAGTGGCGCTGCGGCGCCACTTTTATACTTGATCTTCGCGCTGCGGCGCGATGGCGCTGCGGCCAGACTCTTGGCGCTGCGGCGCCGTGGCGCTACGGAGCGGGACTTTAGTTCTGGAGATGGCGCCGCGGCGTGAAACTCCAGACTTTGATCCCCAGTTCGCGAATAACACAGAGTTCAGCGAAAAGGACACTAAATCATCATTAATTTCACTAAATTAACATACCCACATGCTACGATTTATACATATTCATTACCCAACAATAATAGAACAATTTTAATCCATTAAAACACATAATTACATAATTAAAATATGCGAATTTCACTGACTTTGATGTTCTTGGAGGTTTTGAAAATAAAACATGAAAATTGTCACTACGGATTCGTTATAACACCGAATCCGTTTATTTAAACTTTGGTCTCTTCGTATCAACATGCATAACAATATACAAATGTAAAATTTAGGGATAATATACGATCAACACATGAAATATCACGTATAAGGCCATATGGCCAAAACCCAAACTCTGTAATTTTAAAAAACATATACGACATGTATTTTAATGAAACAGATGATACGGTTTGCATAATATATATATTTAAATACGATGTGATATGTCATAACACATACACAACCCACACACAATCATTACTCATAAATTAGAAGATGATCAATGATGATCATTTTACAGGTATTTGATTGATTGCACACACATAATCTTTTCTCAATCTAAATTCTTTTCTCTTTGTGAACTCTAAGAAAATATGCTCTGTTTGTTTTTAAACTTAGGAATAATAAGAAAGAAAAAGAAGACGTCGATATAATAAGAGAATTGACGCACTGAATGGTCAGTTAACCAATAAAGGGTAACGACTCCAACTCCCCATAGGGCCTTGTTTGGCTAGCAAAATAGATTTAAAAATCATTTAATTTAATAAAACTTTATCATATAGTTTAATTAATGACACACTCCTTCATAAAATAAATCAATATCTTATTTAAATTTACATTAAATAAAATATAATAATTTCTCATAAATTCACATAGTCATATATTTAAGTTTCTCATTAATAAATAATATCAAATTATTAACTCTCTAATTAATAATTAAATAACATAATGCTTAATTAAATATTTCATTTAATTCAATAAGCTCACATAATTACATATTTGAATAATAATTATTATCTACATTAATTTAATAAATGTAACACATAATTAAATTAATCTACCACAATTACATCAAATAATTATTTAATCCAATAATTAAATCATCGAAAAATATTTTTTTAATTCAATAAATATTAAAACTTAATTACAAAATTCTCGTTCGTCACAGGTTCAACAATAATGATATTCAAATTGAATAATAATCTCAAGAAGTATACAATAGAATAAATATTGTATAACAATTTCATACTTTGTAAGGATAATAAATCTTTAATATAACGATTCGAACTTGAAGAATAATAATGATAATTTAATCAAGGTAAATAATAAACTTGAACAATGATAACAAGTAGGGGTATGAAACTTGCCTCGTGCGTAGATTACACTTTAATTAAACACGTTCCTTGAATTTAATTCTACATACCATTTACATTCACAATACCAGTTAATTATAACTTACTAAACATCACACGTTTAATCTTTTATCTAAACTTTGGTTATGACTATACTTAGTCAAATATCACACTTATTGTCACATAATAACACTTCATGAATAATAAGCTACTTATGTATTTCATAATTCAATACACATGCAATTATGTTATTTACATGTTAAGTATCTATTTTAATATCTCATTATACTTCTAATATATTTTTATGTTCATTACATTAAGTTGTTATCACATTGCTAGACTTGAATATTTAAAAAAAATAATTCATTTCTGAACATTCTAGAGAGTGGCGCTGCGGCGCCACTGTTGTACTGGAACTCGGCGCTGCGGCCGGACTCTTGGCGCTGCGGCGCTGCGACGCTGTGGCGCAGATGTTAAGGCACGAGTCTGGCACCGCGGCGCGGTGAACCAGAAACTGTTCTGTAATTCGTGAAATTTGCAGAACACAGCCAAAAACTCCAATTAAAATTTTACTACACGAATTTAATCATACCCATTCATAATAATACACATATAATCACTATTTAACCATTCTAGCATGATTTTAACATGTTAAAACACCTAATTAACAGGATTATAACATGAAATTTTCACTGTTCTTTGTGTTCTTGAAGGTTTTGAACAAAAGCCATGAAAATTAATACTACGGATTCGTTATAAGGCCAAATCCAATCATTCAAGTTTCGTTTTGTTCGTTTTAGCATGCATAATCATATACAAGTATAAATTTTACAAAACTATTTATGGTTGACATATTAAAGTTACGTATAAGGGCCATATGGCCATATAACGTACTCTGTAAATTTTTGAAATAACAAGTCATAATATTATGAAACTTATGATATGGAATCATGAAATATATATATATATATATATATATATATATATATATATATATATATATATATATATATATATATATATATATATATATATATATATATAACATGTTATGCTACTCGAATTATTACACATATCCTTATAACAACACCATTTCCCTATTCATAGAGACTTACAGAATGTATGAAAGCCATTTTTATAAAACTTAAACAACATAACTTTAAAATTTGGAAAGGAGAAGATTACCCAGATTGTAGAATATAGATTAGTAGACTTAGATGCTTTTCAATTCCTCACTCTCGATTTCCTTCAAAATTAACTCTATGAAATTCTCAACCTTTCTCTCTGTTTATTTCCAGACTTAGCCAATAATGAAAAGGAAAGGAAAAAGGTAATACATATAATAAATAAGCACTGACGCGCATGATGGATTTCAGTTACCTAACATTGGTAACTGCTCCCAAACTCCCTTAGTGCCATGTTTGTCTAGCTAGAATAGGTTTCAAAAACCATTTAATTTAATAAAGCTTTATCTTATAGTTTAATTAATGTCACACTCCTTCGTAAAATAAATCAATATCTTATTTAATTTATTTTAAATAAAATATAATAATTTCTCATTAATTCACATAGTTACATATTTAGATTTCTCCTTTAATAATAATGTCAAATTATTAAATCTCTAATTAATAAATAAATTAATTAAAATAACATTAGGCTTATTAAGTATTTCTTTTATTACAATAAGCTCACATAATTACATATATCGAATAATAAAATTCTCCACATTAATTTAATAAATGTAACACATATAATTAAATTAATCTATCACAACTTTATCAATTAATCATTTAATCTAATAATTAAATCATCAAAAATATTTATTTAATTTAATAAATATTAAAAGTAAATTACAAAAATCTCGTTCGTCACAGGTGATACACTGTAGCCACCTTGTGGTTAACCCCATACTTAGCCAACAGCGCTGTAAAAGATTTATTACAGAATTGACTACCTTCGTCACTGATTATTGCTCTTGGCGTGCCAAACCTCGTAAAAATGTTTTTCTATAGGAATTTAAGGACCACCTTGGCATCGTTGGACGGTACTGCTGCAGCTTCCACCCACTTCGAGATGTAATCCACGGCGAGTAGAATATACTGATTGCTCAAGGACGAAGGGAAGGGTCCTATGAAATCGATGCCCCATACATCGAAGATTTCAACTTCAAGAATTGTTTGCTCGGGCATCTCATTCCGTTTAGATATATTTCCCACCCTTTGGAATCTATCACATGTTTTCACGAATTGGTGGGCGTCTTTGAATAATGTCGGCCAATAAAACCCGGCTTGAAGCACTTTTTCCGCGGTGCGATCACTCCCATAATGTCCCCCATATGCCGATGAGTGGCATTCCTGCAGTAAGTTGTGCACTTCACTGTAGGGGATGCACTTTCCAATCATCTTGTCGGCGCACTGTTTGAATAAATAAGGCTCATCCCATATGTACCACATGACGTCATGAAGAAACTTCTTTTTCTGTTGTCATGTAAGATCAGGGGAAGCATTTTGCTCACCACATAATTTGCAAAGTCTGCATACCACGTAAATTCTGCATTTAACCCAAATAGTTGCTCATCCGGGAATGACTCGTTGATTACACATCTATCTTCATCCTTTTTCTCCGAATTTTCTAGCCTTGATAAATGATCGGCAACTTGATTCTCCGTCCCCTTTCTATCTTTAATTTCTAAATCAAACTCTTGAAGTAGAAGAATCCATCGGATAAGGCGTGGCTTAACATCTTTTTTCTCTATTAGGTACCGAATCGCCGAATGGTCTGTATAGACTACCACCTTCGCCCCGATCAAGTATGCCCGAAATTTGTCAAACACATACACCACTGCAAGCAATTCTTTTTTCGTGGTAGTGTAATTCATTTGAGTCTCTGTGAGTGTTTTGCTTGCATAGTATATGGCGTGATACACTTTGTCTTGTCTTTGTCCCAAAACAACCCCAACCGCATAGTCGTTCGCATCACACATAAGCTTGAATGGCATTTTTCAGTCCGGTGCGACTATCACGGGGGCTGTAGTTAATCTCTCCTTCAATAGGTCAAACGCTAACTTGCATTCCGCAGTAAAGCTAAAAGTAGCATCTTTCTCTAAAAGACTGCATAGAGGTTTTGCAATCTTAGAGAAGTCTTTTATGAACCTCCTGTAGAACCCTGCATGCCCTAGAAAACTTCTAATACCCTTAACTGAGCTCGGTGGAGGCAGTTTCTCGATCGTATCCAGCTTTGCTTTGTCCACCTCCAATCCTTGAGCCGAAACCTTATGGCCCAAAATTATACCCTCTTCAACCATGAAGTGACATTTTTCCCAATTGAGTATGAGGTTTGTATCCTTACATCGCTGCAAAACCATGACCAAATTCTCTAGGAAAGTATCAAAATTGTCTCCATAGATCGAGAAATCGTCCATGAAGACTTCAACATTCTTCTCCACCATATCTAAAAAAATAGCCATCATACACTGTTGGATAGTTGCTGGTGCGTTGCATAGCCCGAATGACATCCTCATGAATGCAAATGTGCCATAAGGGCATGTAAATGATGTCTTTTCTTGATCCTCAGGAGCGATGGCGATCTGATTATAGCACGAGTATCCATCCAATAAACTGTAAAACTCATGTTTCACTAATCTGTCTAACATTTGATCGATAAATGGTAGCGAGAAGTGATCTTTTCGAGTTGCCTTATTCAACCTCCTATAATCGATGCACACCCTCCAACCTATCACTGTCCTTGTTGGAATTAATTCGTTGTCCTCATTCTGTATCACCGTCATTCCCCCTTTCTTCAGCACACAATGAATCGGACTAACCCATTTATTATCGAAAATCAGATATATGATATCGGCATCCAATAATTTCAGAATTTCCTTCTTGACCACTTCCTTCATGATTGGGTTAAGTCGACATCGATGCTCCACCGATGGTCTTGCATCATCCTCCATCAGAATCTTGTGCATGCAAAATGACAGGCTAATTCCCTTTATATTGGCAATCGTCCATCCAATCGCTGATTTGTGATCCCTAAGCACCCTCAGCAATTCTTTAAGTGCAACAGAAATAATTACATGTAAAGAATTTGAATTGCCTAAATATGCATACCTGAGATGTTTAGGGAGTGGCTTAAGTTCCAATGTTGGTGGCTCCTCTAATGACGGTTTCAGTTTTTCTGCATCTGTCTCCTTAGTGTGCAGAGGTTCAAACGGTGCTCTGAATCGGCTAACTCGTGGCAAAGAGTCTAGTATCTGTAATAAGTCCACAAACTCTGGGTCGTCTTTTTCTTCATCCCCCAACAAGGTTATTTCTAACGAATCGTTGACCAAATTCTTGCTAATATCTTCGCTGGTGATTTGCTCAATTAAATCCATCTGAAAACATTCTTCCTCATCCGTAGGGTATTTCATGGCCTTGAACACATTAAATTTTATTTCTTGATCTTGGACTCTCATAGTAAGTTCTCCTTTTAACATGTCTATGAGTGTCATTCCTGTGGCCAAGAAAGGTCTCTCTATGACAATCGGGGTGTTCTTATCCTCTTCAAAATCCAGAATGATAAAGTTCACAGGGAATATAAACTTATCCACTTTAACCATAATGTCCTCTACAATGCCTCTCAGATATGTGACTGACCTGTCTGCCAACTACAATGAAATATTTATAGGCTTTGGCGCGGGCAAACCCAATTCTGAGTATACTGACAATGGCATCAGGTTTATACTCGCCCCCAAATCACATAAACATTTGTTAAACGACATTTTCCCGATCGTGCACGGGATAGTAAAGCTCCCCGGGTCTTTGAGTTTTGGTGGTAGCTTCTTCTGTAACACCGCACTACACTCCTCTGTTAGTACCACTGTTTCAAATTCTTCCCATTTCTTTTTCCTCGACAGAATTCCTTTCATAAACTTCGCATAACTCGACATTTGATCTAGGGCCTCTATGAATGGGATATTAATCTGGAGTTTCTTGAACACGTCTAAAAACTTTACGAACTGCTTATCAGACTTCTGTTTTTGCACCCTCTGCTGAAACGGTGGTGGATGATAAATAATTGGCTTATTGTTTAACTTTATTTCCTTGTTCTTGTTACCTTCCACCACATTACTGTCATCAACTTTTTCCTCTAGTGTCGCTGAATTTTCTGCATTATTACCCCCGAGATGTTTTCTACTTCTCAACATAATTGCTTGACATTGCTCATGACTACCCTTCGGATTTCTCTTAGTGTCGCTAGGTAATGTTCCTTGTGGTCTATTATTCACTGCTAACGCCAGCTGTCTAATCTGATTTTCCAAATTCTTAATCGACATCTCTTGACTTTTCATCACCATTGTTTGATTTTTTTATTGTTGCCTCAGCGCTAATTATGAACTTCGACACCATTTCCTCGAAATCTGATTTCCTTTCCTGATGTTGAACCGGTTGTTGGTGACTCTGAAAACCAGGGGGATATGATGGTCGTGGAGCTTGCGTTTGCTGGTTATTGCTCCATAAGAGGTTTGGGTGGTTCCTATTCCCCTGGTTGTAAGTGTTTTGATATGTATTTTGCAGAATTCTGTTGTAGTTACCGATGAACTGGATGGATGCTGGATTAATTACGCACTGATCTATAAGATGATCACCCGAACACAATTCATATACTACAGCAACCTGCTGAACTTGAGCCCCTGTCATAGTATGAACCTTATCATTCATAGTATCAAACTTTTTGGATAGTGCAGAAATCTGTGCTTGTATAACTGTCACCCCATCTAATTCCAAAATCCCAGCCACCTTTGCCTGTGTCATTCTTGCTGTGGGCCACTGGTAGTTGTTTGCCGCCATGGTTTCGATCAAATTGTAGGCTTCCTCGTAACTATTAGCAATGAATGCACCGCCTGATGCTGCATCAATACTGGTTCTGACATTCCCATTTAGTCCGTTATAAAAGGTGTTCATTTGCAGCCATTTAGGCAATCCATGATGTGGGAACTTTCTAAGTAATTCCTTGTAACGCTCCCATGCCTCATATAGTGACCCCCCATTCTGCTGCTCAAACATCGTAATGTCATTCCTCATTTTAGCAATTTTCGCCTATGGGAAAAATTTGGCAAAATTTTTTTTGAGCCAAGTCTTCCCACGTAGTGATCGACCCCGGTGGCAGAGAATGTAACCAACTCTTCACCTTGTCACGTAAAGTGAACGGGAACAAACGAAGTCTCACTGCCTCATCCGACACCCCATTGTACTTGAACGTGTCGTACATTTCAAGAAAACTGATTAAATGCTCATTCGGATCGTCATTTGCTATTCCCCCAAACTGAACTGAATTTTGCATCATCTGAATGGTCCCAGGCTTGATTTCAAAAGTATTCACAACTATTGCAGGCCTAGTGATGCTCTACTGCAGATCAGTCACCTTAGGTGTTGCAAAATCTCTCATAGCTTTCTGGTCTTCGGCAACCATTGTTTCTTCCTTATAAAATTTTTTGAATTCGTTCCTCATTTTTTCAATCCACTTACTTAACCTCTGAAATTTCTTTTCAATGTCGTCCTCAAAAGGAAGCAAGTCTGGATTTTTAGATCATGTTTGCATAAACCAATGTCGAAAACCTGAAATAGGAAAAAAAAATAAAAACTATTTAAGTAAAACTGGACTAATTAAACTGATATCGTAAAAATATTTAAAATCTCGGCTAAATTGTCTCCGGCAACGGCGCCAAAAACTTGTTGGGTATAATCAATACGCGCAAAACACGCAAGTGTACTTGGTCAACATGTAATATAGTAGTGAATAAAGTATCGTTCCCACGAGGACAAATTATCAAGAATTTTAACTTCATAATTATCAATTTTCTATTAATCCTAATTCTATTAAACTATTCAATTCAATGGTTTTAAAACTGTAAAAACTAAATTAATAAATAAGTAAACTATCACAAAAATAACCGCTAATATCAAAATCCGGAATTTCAAACAATTAATGGAAAATTAGACTTATGATTTCACCCTGAGCTTCACTCTGATTTGCAAACCGTTATTCCAAGTCAATTGAATATTCCAGTTTATTAATCAAGAACACGGAAGTAATACTAGCCACCTCTCGATGCACTAATACCGTATTAACGTCAATCCATAATTAAGATAGAAATCCGTTAAACACCTAAATCAACCAACTCATTATATCTCTATGTGAACTGCAATTAATGAAGGTTTAAACTTAAGTTCTCTATTCTATTACATATGATGTTAAGCATATCTCTACCTTAACAATAATCAAAAATCTACTATTGACAAAATTCATGACACATGCTATATTAACTAGGTCTAGATTCGAATCTTCTCTCTCGATTCCATTCAAATCCACAAAGAATTGTTGATAAGGCAATTCATAAGTTCACGCTCGAATTAACATAGATAAACTGAAAATATATTATTGAATTAGAAATCAAAGCTATAGAATCATTGTTTCACCCAAAGATCCATCACAAGTCTAATAAGTAAATTAGTTCATAACGAATGAATTAAACACTGAATAATCTACTGAAACAATCTTTTCAAATACAAATAAACGACTAAATAGAAGAAGAATAATGAAAACTCCTTCACGTAGCCTCGATTTACAACTGTCACGATAATCTCTGAAAATTACTCCTCCAAAGCTCGCACTTGAATCCTGGAATTTTCCTTGTATTATGCTCCTTGTGTTGTATGATTTGTGTATTGCAACGTAATATTCAGCTCTCCCTCTGTTCTAGCTGAAAATCTGCTATTATAGAGTCCAGGCGCCTAACAAAAAACCAACAATCCAAGTCGCAGCAGAGTTCAAACAGCAGTAGGTCACTTGCAGGATTCGGGACCCCCGCCCCGGCGGGGGGTATAGGCTCAGAAAAGCCCGCCCCGGCGGGCATGGCTTCTGCTAAAGGTATTTTCCGCTTTCATAAGTTTTTCCACTTTTGCTCCAAAACTCCGCCATTCTTCACCCCTTACATCCATGACCACCCTACACACAAAATAACACGAAACGAGTGAAAACGAACACAAAACACGAAGATAACTATGAATTTAAACTTGAAATGAATATCGATTCGTGTATATAAAATCCACTTATCACACGCCACTCCTATTAAAGTTTAGGATTGAGTTATTCATCACTCTGTCCAACCCTATACTTGCCAATGTCCTTAATAACTATTATGCCATACATGTAATAACTAAGGATTTCTAAGTCACTCTATAAATAAAAATATTGATGATATTGAAAATTTTGTGACATGTAATGAGTAAATATATGGATATATAGATAAATGGATATTATGATTATTTATCAATGATGATAAATAAGTTATAGTTTATATAAGGTATGTGATTTAATAAATATACATTATAATATGTATACATGTGTATTTATTTTATAAAGGGAATTATAGAGGAAGGTTACATAACCTGATATACACATTAGGTATGAGAATTACATAACTTAAGGGTTATAGTAATTGAAGAATGCTAGTATTTAATAAGTATACTAGTATGCAAATTCTAAGAGATTCATTTTATGTATCTCAACTAATTAATTTTTAACTTAATTTAAACAAGTCTTGTAAGACCCCAACTTTCATAAATAAATATTATTTTTCTCTAAATATCATTTTGAATATTATGGTGTGGATTTAATATAATGTTATAGTTGTGGGTAATATTTATAAATTTTGCAAAGTAAGCAAGTTATTATAAAGTATTCGTTTGGTCAGGGACTATTCTTTTTGTATGAGAATATTCGTACGATGGCACAATAATTGGTGGACCCCACAACAGAATTATTGTTGGAGTTAGAAAACTACAGAATTATCTTTTTATAAAAATAACGGCGAAAGTTTTATCGTTAACTGTTGAAATACCCGGTGATAAAAGTACAGTAATACGCGTGGTTGCATAGTGGGACACAATATTGATTATTGATGCTTACGTGAGAAGTCACTCAGTTATACTCAATTATTGCTATAATAATTGCTGCATAATATCTCATGTTATTGATTCAATTATTGTCACAGTATCATCTTCAAAATATTTTATATTATTAAATCAATAGGTGAGACGATAAAGTTATTCATATTATTATTTGCATTATTGATGATGTCTAGAAAGTTCTGTAGAGAAAAGGGGTTTGGTCACCTAATTGCGCGCTAATAAGGAGAAATCCTTATCGGAAAGCCCCCTCTTTCTTGAGAATGATTTGGTTGTCAATATTTTGAGTTATAATATTAATGATAAATAATTTTTGAAATATTAAAAAATGTGTTGATTGAAGATAAAATGATTTGTGGTAAATATTTATTTAATCTTTGATATAAATAAGAAGTCTGTTATGAGACGTTTATTGTAAGTTTAGTTTATTCTATGGGGCCTATATGTCATCATCTAAGAGTCACTTTCGCTAATAGTACTCGCCTTTACCAGACGTCGAATCAATTGTCATTTCACATTACAGACGTCGAACCACTTGTCGTTTCACATTACAGGCGTCGAACCAATTGTCGTTTAACGTTACAGGCGTCAAACCAATTGTCGTATCACATTACAGGCGTCAAACCACTTGTTGTTTCACATTATAGTCGTCAAACCACTTGTTGTTTCACATTACATGCACCAAACCACTTTTCTTTTCACGTCATCAGTCGTCTAACCACTTGCCTTTTCACATTGCAAGGGCTAAGATAGAAATCTTCTATAAATTGAAGCTTATTTCTTCTTTCATTCTCAGCAATTTAATGCGACTCACAAGAGAATTCTATAGAGAGAGAATCAGAGAGAAAGAAGAAGAGTATTCTATTACTACACTATTGCAGTATCCAATCTCCTACTAAGGGAAGGGGTATTATTTCTTTCGTATTTATAAGTGATATTATTCTTGTTCAATATTCGTAAGAAATAATATTTTCTTCCATACTCTGTAGTATATAAGTAATATTATTTCGTTTTATATTCCCAATTCTGCACTTATGTTGATAAGTATTGCTTCTATACTCCATGAAATTAGTAGAATATCCTTGATATTTGCGCTTCATCCAGTATATTTTCAGGAAAAATATTATTCTAAGAATTTTTGATAATTTTTAATATTTTCATGTCGGGGTACTATTCACGGGTTACTATTCCCGAAGTACTATTCTTGGGGTACTATTCACTCGAGTACTATTCACTCGGGGTACTATTTATGACAAAAATTGATTTCTTTTCGGTCCAAATTATTTTTGATACAATATTATTCTTGAATTTTACTCCACAAAGCAGTATCATGTTGATAATTTGGACATTATTGAATTCTGGATAAATTGAATTATAAATCTTTAAAATTTATCATTTGCTTTCATTTAATTGAATTCTTATATCATTGTCATCATCATCATGATTATATTGTGATAAAAGTCATATTTGACCGTAATGCATAGATGGACTGTTGATTAGTATGATTATGACCAGGAATTATTCGATATAATCATGACCCGAAATTTTACAAATAATTTGGTAAAAGTCATCATTAGCCCGTAGTGCATTGATGGACAGTTGTTGGTATGATCATGACCATTAGTTAAAACACGAATATTGTAAGACCCCAACTTTTATGAATAAACATTAATTTTTCTCGAAATATATTTTTGAATATTATGGTGTGGATTTGATATAATGTTATAGTTGTGGGTATTATTTACAAATTTTGCAAAGTAAGCAAGTGGTTATATAATATTCGATTGGTCGGGGAATATTCGTTTTAATAGGGAATATTCGTACGACGACACAATCATTGGTGAACCCCATAACGACGAAAGTTTTACTGTTAAATTGTTGAACTACCCAGTGGTAAAAGTACAATAATACGCGTGGTTGCATAGTAGCACACGATATTGATTATTGATGCTTACGTGGTAAGTCACTAAGTTATGCTCAATTACTGCTACAGTAGTTGCTACATAATATCTCTCATATTATTGATTCAATTATTGTCACATTATCATCTGCATAATATCTTATATTATTAAATAAATAATTGAGACGACAAAGTTATTCATATTATTATTTGCAATATTGACAATGTCTAGAAAGTTCTGTCAAGGAGAGGTTTAGTCACCTAATTGTTTGCCAATACGGAGAAATCCTTATCGGAAAGCCCCATCTTTCCTGGGAATGATCTGGTTGTTAAATATTGTGAGTTATAATATTAATGATGAATAAGTTCGCTGATTAAAGATGAAATTAATATTTTCGTTTTGTTGGGATTATTAGTGTTAGTGGAAATTGACATCTATTTCGATAATAATGGATGTCTGGAGGTTATATTGACTAATTGGATAAATGAGTAATTAATTGCTATTAATTCACATGTTTATAATTATTTGTTCACATGTGTGTACTATTGATTCACATGCATGTACTATTAGGGGAGGTGGTGCAAGATTGATAATACTTGCATGACTAAATTAAAAATGGAGGTATATATGAAGGTACTATACTGTAATTATTTTTTTTTCACATGATTGTACTATTGATTCACAAGATATACTATTAGGAGAGGTGGTGTGACAACCCGATATTTTCTATATAAATAAATAAGAAATTTTGCGTATAATTTTTTTTTAAAGATGAGAATTTGTACAATGTAATGTGTATATGTATTTATGTGGTAAATAAAAATATATTTAATACATAAATATTTATAAATAAATTTATTTTAGAATTATTGATTATTATAAAGTATATTCTTATAATAATTAATTTAAAGATTGAAATATTTTTATTAATTATTTTCCATGAAAATATAATCATATATTATCTAAATAATATATGGAGTGATTTTTTAGAATAAATATAATAATTATTTTATTATAGTAATTTTAGTACAGATTATTAAGTTAATTATTTTACCTTAATTATTAAGGTTAAATATGAAAGAATAATCAGATATGGAATCCAAACCCAAATTTTGGATTATTGTCAAGGTATGAAAATAATAATATAATATTAAATATATTTTGATTTTTCAGTGCTATGAATATGTACTGTATGTACGTAATATTGATGGTTGGTCAATTATGGTATATATTGACTCAAACCCTAGCATTAATTGATTTAACCACGTTTATCAATGTAAATGGAAAATTTAAGAATATTATATAACTGTGTTATATGATATATATATGTTGTGTGTTATGCAAATTAGGAAACCCTAAATATTAAATTTAAAACCCTAGTTTATATTTGTATTTTCTAAATATTAGAAAACCCTAATTTGAAATCTAAATTGGAGTTCGTGATCAGTCAGAAATTGTGTTACTGTGTTTAATAACACGTACGATAGACTTTAATTGCTAATTAAGGTAAACCTAATTAGTAAATTAAAACCCTAAAACCTAGAACCCTAATTTGATAATTAGAAAACCCTAATTATAATTATTTAACCCTAATTATCAAAACCCTAAACCCTAATTGCTATTTTGGCAAGGTTAATTATGATTAGTGGTACAAATCCCTAATGTTCATGTATAATATAATTACTAACTTACGTAATTAACAATTTTAATTTTTCAAAATTTTAGAAACTAAAATTTATTTTATTTAATTTTATTTTTGTTCAAATACTAAATTGGAAATCCTACATTTGATTTATGCTAAACCTTAGGGTTAAACCCTAAGGGTTAAACCCTGAGGGTCAAACCCTAAGGGTTTGCCAAATGACAAAATAGCCATTAAAATTCCATGTGAAAAGACTAAAATATCCCTCTTTGGATATTTTATTTAGATAACTTGTAAATCTAGTTAAATCTTGAGTTGTTAACCAACTCCAACCACTCCACGCGACACAAAAATGCCAGCACTCAGCCTCTATACCAATAATACATGCATCATACTTGTCTATAAATGAATTAAAGGAGAGAGAAAATCATTTGGTACACTAAATTTTGTCCAACACTCAACCAAGTCCCTCTCTCTCTAAGCAACGAATTCCTTAAGTAATTCAGTCCCTAAGAATATCCCCACGAAATTCAACAACAAATCAGAAGCCATAAATTAAAAATTATTCATAAGAGATATAAAACCCTAGCATGATTTCTGTCCAAAAATCGAATGTTTGATGTTATTTTTTTTGTGTTAAACATGTTATATAAGGTGTATAATGATGATCTGGGTTGCTAGATGTTAGATCCATAACATCTAGAGGCTCGGATTTGAGTTTTTAGAAAATCTGAAAAAAAAATTCTGGAGGTCTGACAGTGAATGTGAGGCCCTATAACTCTTTTATCATTTATGATTTATGTTGTTTAAAGGTTGATATGTGTAGTTTGTAATGTTTTCTTTAAGCTACAAAAAGAATCAGAGTCATTGAATGTCTATATTTCTAGTTATGATCGGTCAAAACCCGTTGACCGGGCATGACTGGTCAAAATCTAGGCAACGAAGAACAGCTTGAACAGCGTCTGACAAGAAGTTTGGAAGCTTTGATCTATCAAATTTTAAGATTTTTGTTGATGTTAGTATAACCAGATTGTAGTGTGCTGTATGTATTAAATGTTTATGCCTTAAAATCTCTTTTTAATCAAACAGAAAATTAGTAATCAATGGTCATACCAAGCTGGACGAACAGAAAAAGTTGTTTTCTGGGTAACCCAGAAAACACTTGACCATGTCGTCTGACATGGTTTGACCGAGTCGAATTTGGTTGTTCTATTGTTGTTATTATGTTTTTATGAGATAGATATGTAGTGTTACATGTGGGCTAGAACTCAAAAGTCTTAAATCACATAAACGTTACCAGTATTGCACGTTATGGAGATCTAAAGTAGGTACCTTGTACTGTTCTTCATTTCTGGAAAACCCAGAAATGAAGAACATCGTCTGACAATGGTTTTGAGAGATTAAATCTCTTTGTTCGTTAATGATTTGTCCATGGAATCAGTTTGTAGTTACAGGGATGCATGAGTACTACAAGATCTGATCAATAACGTTACCAGAAACACACTACACACGGTTTTAATCTTGGTCAAATAGAGCCCCTCGAAACTGCCTTATGAATGCTCAAGAACATGAAGAACACCTATAGCGACGGTTCTGTCGCTATAGGTGGTCTTTAGCGAAAGATAGTATTTTAATTTCTAAAAATTAATAAATAAATAGAAAAAAATTGTTTTTAATTATTAAAAATTCAAAATAAATTATTAAAAATTATTTTAAATTCCAAAAATTAGTTTTTAATTATTTTAAATATATTTCATAAATATTTAATATTTTTGGAATATTAAAAGTATTTAATTTATTTAATGATAATATTAAATAAATTATTTAAAAATGATTATAATATTTGAAAAAATCATTTAAAATTATATTATGATATAAGAAAATATTTTAAGTTATTTTTAATAACTTTCAATATTATTTGATAATTTTCATTAAAAAATTAATATTAATGATAATTATTTTATTTACTAAATGAATTAAATAAATTAATTAAAAATGATTTTATTATATTAAAAATTATTTTAAATAAGAATAAGGTATTTAAAAATATTTTAAGTTATAAAATATATTTTTTAATATTTAAAGGTAAATTTCATTAATTAATTATTATTAATGATATTAAAGTTATTTAATAATTATATTAAATAATTTAGTTTAAAAAAGATTTTAATATTATAATAATCATTTTAAATGAAAATATAGTGTTTAAAGATATTTTAAGTTATAAAATATAACTTTTAATATGTAAAGAATAATTTCATTAATAATTTAATATTAATGATATTTATTTAATGATTAATGATATTAAATTTATTTAATAGTTATATTAAATAAATAGTTTTAAAAATGGTTTTATATATTTAAAAATCATTTAAAAAGGATATATATGAATTAAAAATATTTTAAGTTATAATTAATGACTTTTAATATTTAGATAATAGTTCATTAATATTTAAATATTAATGGTAAGTATTTAAAGATGATTTTAATTATTTTAAAAAATCATTTAAGGATAATGTAAATGTTTTAAAAATATTTTGAGTTATTATAAATAACTTTAATATTTTGGCAATGATTTTATTAATAGTTTGATGTTAATAATAATAGAATTGTTTGATATTTAAATCATTTAATAATGATTCTAATATTTTAAAAATTATGGTAAATGGTAATAATTATTTAATAATTATTATAAGGCTATGAAAAATAGTGCGACTGATGTTTAAGTTAACTATTTGGATATTGAACTTGGGGATAGAGTCTTAGACTCAATATTTACCCAATAATGCTGTCGGTAGACTGACATGTTTCAGAAATTGATCTGGACTTAGATAATTTAGTTAGTTAACTGTTTAATTGTGATTCAATGGTTGTTAAGGTTATGTGACTATGTAATTAGGAATGTGCTGACTGCAATAGGAAGTGTTATGTGTTACGTTATGTTATACTAATCAGTAAAATGATCTGATTAATGATAGGTGATCTCATAAAAGATAAAACTAAGTTGAGATTAGTAAGCAGCGCATCAGGCAAGTATCCTAACTTTGCATTTTCTTTATGCAATGGACAGAAGTGAGAAGTTCAGAATTATTATTATTAATGTACAAATTGTTAAACCTATATTATATACACCCTTTGATTATCAACATGTTAGTATATGATAATTCAGATATATATTCTGTTCGTTAATTTCTAGAAATGATTATATAAGTGTCCCCACTTGGATAATCATTGTATTTAATCACATGTTGATACACCTTTGATATATTATATGGTTGAATTATATATTATTGTTGAACAAGATAAGACCTTTGTTATGAAAACCCGACAGGTATGAACATCCCGATAATGGGAAAATTTTTATGCGCCCAAGACGGACAGAGTGAACGATAACTTCGTTCTTGTACATGTAGTATTGATCAATATAGGGTACAACGGGGCTGATCACTCTCCGTGCCCGTAAGTCATGACGATTTTCAGATGAATTTCTGTTTAAACCCTTTCGAAAATGAAAATAATGTTCATAGTATGTCACAGAAACCCCATGTATAGTCATTACACAGTTTCAAAATTTGAAAGAGGGTTGTTATGCTAGTATTATTGGTACAGATTACTTCACAACTATTGACTGGTTGTAGAAGAATATTATAAAGAAAATATTTAAATTCTTTCAGCTTATATATATATACATATATATATATATATAATACTTGCTGGGCACTCAAATGCTCATCCTTGCTTAATTTAAATATTTTCAGCTAAGTGTGAAGGACCAGAAAGCTTAGGCCGAAACAAAGGAAAAGGAAAGCTAACAAATTAAGAATTTTGGCAGTATTTGTAATAGTTTTATAAGACTATGAAGACTATGATATGTATTTATGATATGTATTTATCTAATATCATGTAATGAATGAGTAAAGGTTACGTACTTTGGAGGTAGACTCTGATGTATATGTAAATTAAGTTTAAGTTCTATATTATTGTTATTATTATTATTAATATTCCGCTCATAGAAATGGTATTGTGAAGTACCGAGTTCAGGTTTCAAGTATCCTAGTTTGGGGACCTCACATCATGGTATCAGAGCTATAGGGTTATAAACCTTAGGTGGGTTAGACCTTAGGCTATAACCTTAGAACAGAGGGAAACGTTGAAAATATAAATAACTCATATAGAGTTTAAAATAGATGAATCAGATAAATTCATCGTCAAACAAACTAAAAGATAACTTATATAAAACCTTTATGTGTTATGTGTATATATTATATGCTAATCAGGATAATTGCCGTGTGTAGATGCCAGGTGAAAAAGGATTAGAATACCCACGGATCGTAAAGAAGGAGCTAATATCGAAGCCAATAGAGGAAATAGAAGCTTATAATGAAACCAACTCGGACGAGGTGGTTATCGTGGAAAACATAGTACTAGATCCAGAAATAGTGGATTTGACAGATAGCGATTCAGACCCTAAAGCTGAAGCTGATCAAGCATCAGTGGAGGTGCAGGATTTGAGGAACAAGGTTTCTTCTCTAGAACGGTTGTGGGAGATAGAAAAGCTGCTTAATAGTCAGTTGCGTCAAGCGTTAATAGAATCAATGGAAGAGCAGGATAAGCTTAAACTCAAAATTAATCAGATGGGAGCCTCAAGCAACACTTCGTGTGCAGCTCCAAGAGATAAGGGAAAAAGGAAGGTAGAAGACCATGATTTAGGAAAACCTGGTAAGAAGAAATGGAAAAGAATATGTTATCTTTGCGGTTATGAAGGGCATACAACTCTGTATTTTCCAGACTATAAACGGGGAGCATGTTTTGTTTATGGAAAGGAAGGTCATCAGGCGAGAAGCTGTACAAGAAAGAAGGCTTAGTAAATAGGTATTGTAGGTTCTGTTGTGTAGACATGTTTAATATAATATGTGTGCTTAGTATGTCTGTGTAATATATATTATTCTAAACTTTTGTACAAGTGGTGAAGTAAATCCCGACTTTTGCAGTCACAAAGGGATAACTGATGTTTAAAGCACTATGTGCTGTGTTATGTAAAGTATTTTGAAATCAATGAATGAATATGAATCAAAGTTTGAGTTATGAAACAAGTTTAATACATTAAACTTATATGATAAGGTTTAGAATGTAAGTTAATTTATGGTTTTACTTAACTAGATAATGCCGCCAAGACGTCAAACTCGAAACTAGAGGGCAGAAGAGTCTGTCAACGACGTTGAAGGACAACAACAAGCAGACCCAATGTAGTAGTTCGCAAATATGGTAACCAAGGTTATGCAACAAGGGAACCAGCCAGATAATCACTTGGCAAATTTCAAAGACTTTAAGGTTGTAGGACCGCCAGAATTTAAAGGTACGACTGACCCTGTAGAAGCCCAAACTTGGGTTAAGAAAATTGAGAAGGCATTTGTAATAGCTAGGGTAGCTGAGGGGCAAAAGACCTCTTTTGCCACCTACATGATGAAGGGTGAGGCAAATTTCTGGTGGGAAGCGAATCAGGTGAGGTCAGTAGCAGGTGTGGTAACATGGGATAGATTTAAGACTTTATTTTTCGAGAATTATTTTTCAGCTAGTATGCAGTCTAGAATGGAGGTAAAATTTCTGGAGTTGAAGCAAGGAGATATGTCAGTGGCGGAATATGCCGCGAAATTCAATGAGTTAGCTAGGTTTGCTCCGCATCAAATTGATATGGAGGCTAGGAAGGCGAGGAGATTTGAGCTGGGATTAAAACCCTGGCTCTATAATAAGGTGGCAGTGTTGCAGATTCCAACATTTGCAGCACTCATGGAGAAGGCAATAATTGCTGAGGAAGGGAGTGAGGCTATGAGCCTTTACAACAAGGAGAGGAAAAACAAGGGCAAGGTCGAGGGAGCTGAAAAGGTGGGAATTAATAGTGGAAGCAGAAGTGTTGATGGAAAAAGGAAGGGAAACTACTTTGGAAACGTGCAGGTGAAGCAAGAGGGAGTGAAAAGGCAGGGTGTTCAGTGCAAGACATGTGGAAAGAACCACTCTGGAGAGTTTTTGAAAAGGGAAATTTATTTGCTACAAATACGGGCAGGAGGGCCATATCTCTCCCAACTGCCCAAATCCTAGAATGAACAGCGGTTGTTTTATTTGTGGATCAATGGAGCACATGGTGAAGGATTGTCCGAACAGGAGGGTGGAAGTAGGAAAGGAGAATACTGGTAAGGGTAGTGGAACGTTAGCAATCACGGGACCGACATCATCGAACAAACCAACAAAGTCAACATCAAGGGTCTTCAACATGACGGTTCAAGACACGGTGGCAGCTGGCAATGCAATTCTAGGTAATATTCGAATAACTTTTAATTGCATATTTATAATTTTTCTATTTATAGTAAATTATTTTATAAAGAAAATTGAAGGAGGAATTTGAGTTCTTTTAGAAATCAAATTTTCGTTTAATCAGAAAGACAAGCTTTATGTGATTAGTTAAAGATCAGTTCGATCAAAGATGATCGAGATCTACTTGCGAAGAGTTTGTATGTTATATACCCAGATATGTGTAGGTTTTAAAGTGGTGATTCCGGGGACGGAATCTTTATAAGGGAGGGTGAATGTGACAACCCGATATTTTCTATATAAATAAATAAGAAATTTTGCGTATAATTTTTTTTTAAAGATGAGGATTTGTACAAGGTAATGTGTATATGTATTTATGTGGTAAATAAAAATATATTTATTACATAAATATTTATAAATAAATTTATTTTAGAATTATTGATTATTATAAAGTATATTCTTATAATAATTAATTTAAAGATTGAAATATTTTTATTAATTATTTTCCATGAAAATATAATCATATATTATCTAAATAATATATGGAGTGATTTTTTAGAATAAATATAATAATTATTTTATTATAGGAATTTTAGTACAGATTATTAAGTTAATTATTTTACCTTAATTATTAAGGTTAAATATGAAAGAATAATCAGATATGAAATCCAAACCCTAATTTTGAATTATTGTCAAGGTATGAGAATAATAATATAATATTAATTATATTTTGTTTTTCAGTGCTATGAATATGTACTGTATGTACGTAATATTGATGGTTGGTCAATTATGGTATATATTGACTCAAACTCTAGCATTAATTGATTTAACCACGTTTATCAATGTAAATGGAAAATTTAAGAATATTATATAACTGTGTTATATGATATATATGTTGTGTGTTATGCAAATTAGGAAACCCTAAATATTAAATTTAAAACCATAGTTTATATTTGTATTTTCTAAATATTAGAAAACCCTAATTTGAAATCTAAATTAGAGTTCGTGATCAGTCAAAAATTGTGTTACTGTGTTTAATAACACGTACGATAGACTTTAATTGCTAATTAAGGTAAACCTAATTAGTAAATTAAAACCCTAAAACCTAGAACCCTAATTTGATAATTAGAAAACCCTAATTATAATTATTCAACCCTAATTATCAAAACCCTAATTGCTATTTTGGCAAGGTTAATTATAATTAGTGGTACAAATCCCTAATGTTCATGTATAATATAATTACTAACTTACCTAATTAACAATTTTAATTTTTCAAAATTTTAGAAACTAAAATTTATTTTATTTAATTTTATTTTTGTGCAAATCCTAAATTAGAAATCCAACATTTAATTTGTGCTAAACCTTAGGGTTAAACCCTAAGGGTTTGCCAAATGACAAAATGGCCATTAAAATTCCATTCAAAAAGACTAAAATACCCCTCTTCAGATATTTTATTGAGATAACTTGTAAATATAGTTAAATCTCGAGTTGTTAACCAACTCCAACCACTCCACGTGACACAAAAATACCAGCACTCAGCCTCTATACCAATAATACATGCATCATACTTGTCTATAAATGAATTAAAGGAGAGAGAAAATCATTTGGTACACTAAATTTTGTCCAACACTCAACCAAGTCCCTCTCTCTCTAAGCAACGAATTCCTTAAGTATTTCAGTCCCTAAGAATAGCCCCACGAAATTCAATAACAAATCAGAAGCCAGAAATCAAAAATTGTTCATAAGAGGTATAAAACCGTAACATGATTTCTGTCCAAAAATCGAATGTTTGATGTTGTTTTTTTTGTGTGTTAAACATGTTATATAAGGTGTATAATGATGATCTGGGTTGCTAGATGTTAGATCCATAACATCTAGAGGCTCGAATTTGAGTTTTTAGAAAATCTGGGAAAACATTTTCTGGAGGTCTGACAGTGAATGTCAGGCCCTATAACTCTTTTATCATTTATGATTTATGCTGTTTAAAGGTTGATATGTGTAGTTTGTAATGTTTTCTTTAAACTGCAAAAAGAATCAGAGTCATTGAATGTCTATATTTCTAGTTATGATCGGTCAAAACCCGTTGACCGGGCATGACCGGTCAAAATCTGGTTAATGGAGAACAGCGTCTGACAAGAAGTTTGGAAGCTTTGATCTGTCAGATTTTAAGCTTTTTGTTGATGTTAGTATAACCAGATTGTAGTGTGCTGTATGTATTACATGTTTATGCCTTAAAATCTCCTTTTAATCAAACCGAAAATTAGTAATCAATGGTCAAACTATGCTGGACGAACAGAAAAAGTTGTTTTCTGGGTAACCCAGAAAACACTTGACCATGTCGTCTGACATGGTTTGACCGAGTCGAATCTGGTTGTTCTATTGTTGTTATTATGTTTTTATGAGATAGATATGTAGTGTTACATGTGGGCTAGAACTCAGAAGTCTTAAATCACATAAACGTTACCAGTATTGCACGTTATGGAGATCTAAAGTAGGTACCTTGTACTGTTCTTCATTTCTGGAAAACCCAAAAATGAAGAACAGCGTCTGACAATGGTTTTGAGAGATTAAATCTCTTTGTTCGTTAATGATTTGTCCATGGAATCAGTTTGTAGTTACAGGGATGCATGAGTACTACAAGATCTGATCAATAACGTTACCAGAAACACAATACACACTGTTTTAATCTTGGTCAAATAGAGCCCCTCGAAACTGCCTTATGAATGCTCAAGAACATGAAGAACACCTATAGCGACGGTTCTGTCGCTATGGGTGGTATTTAGCGACAGATAATATTTTAATTTCTGAAAATTAATAAATAAATAGAAAAAAATAGTTTTTTATTATTAAAAATACAAAATAAATTATTAAAAATTATTTTAAATTCTGAAAATTAGTTTTTAATTATTTTAAATATATTTCATAAATATTTAATATTTTTGGAATATTAAAAGTATTTAATTTATTTAATGATAATATTAAATAAATTATTTAAAAATGATTTTAATATTTGAAAAAATCATTTAAAATTATATTACGATATAACTAAATATTTTAAGTTATTTTTAATAACTTTTAATATTATTTCATAATTTTCATTAATAAATTAATATTAATGATAATTAAGTTATTTACTAAATGAATTAAATAAATTAATTAAAAATGATTTTATTATATTAAAAATCATTTTAAATAAGAATAAGGTATTTAAAAATATTTTAAGTTATAAAATATAACTTTTAATATTTAAAGGTAAATTTCATTAGTTAATTATTATTAATGATAATAAAGTTATTTAATAATTATATTAAATAATTTAGTTTAAAAATGATTTTAATATTATAATAATCATTTTAAATAAAAATAAAGTGTTTAAAGATATTTTAAGTTATAAAATATAACTTTTAATATTTATAGAATAATTTCATTAATAATTTAATATTAATGATATTTATTTAATGGTTAATGATATTAAATTTATTTAATAGTTATATAAAATAAATAGTTTTAAAAATGGTTTTATTTATTTAAAAATCATTTAAAAAGGATATAAATGAATTAAAAATATTTTAAGTTATAATTAATGACTTTTAATATTTAGATAATAGTTCATTAATATTTAAATATTAATGGTAAGTATTTAAAGATGATTTTAATTGTTTTAAAAAATTATTTAAGGATAATGTAAATGTTTTAAAAATATTTTGAGTTATTATAAATAACTTTAATATTTTGGCAATGATTTTATTAATAGTTTGATGTTAATGATAATAGAGTTGTTTGATATTTAAATCATTTAATAATGATTCTGATATTTCAAAAATTATGGTAAATGGTAATAATTATTATAAGGCTATGAAAAATAGTGCGACTGATGTTTAAGTTAACTATTTGGATATTGAACTTGGGGATAAACTCTTAGACTCAATATTTACCCGATAAAGCTGTCGGTACACTGACATGTTTCAGAAATTGATCTGGACTTAGATAATTTAGTTAGTTAACTGTTTATTTGTGATTCAATGGTTGTTAAGGTTATGTGACTATGTGATTAGGAATGTGCTGACTACAATAGGAAGTGTTATGTGTTACGTTATGTTATACTAATCAGTAAAATGATCTGATTAATGATAGGTGATCTAATAAAAGATAAAACTAAGTTGAGATTAGTAAGCAGCGCATCAGGTAAGTATCCTAACTTTGCATTTTCTTTTGCAATGGACAGAAGTGAGAAGTTCAGATTATTATTATTAATGTACATATTGTTAAACCTATATTATATACACCCTTTGATTATCAACATGTTAGTATATGCTAATTCAGATATATATTCTGTTCGTTAATTTCTAGAAATGATTATATAAGTGTCCCCACTTGGATAATCATTGTATTTAATCACATATTGATACACCTTTGATATATTTATATGTTGAATTATATATTATTGTTGAACAAGATAAGACCTTTGTTATGAAAACCCGACAGGTATGAACATCCCGATAATGGGAAAATTTTTATGCGCCCAAGGCGGACAGAGTGAATGATAACTTCGTTCTTGTACATGTAGTATTGATTAATACAGGGTACAACGGGGCTGATCACCCTCCGTGCCCGTAAGTCATGACGTTTTACAGATGAATTTTTGTTTAAACCCTTTCGAAAATGAAAACAATGTTCATAGTATGTCACAGAAACCCCATGTATAGTCATTACACAGTTTCAAAATTTGAAAGAGGGTTTTTATGCTATTATTATTGGTACAGATTACTTCATAACTATTGACTGGTTGTAGAAGAATATTATAAAGAAAACATTTAAATTCTTTCAGCTTATATATATATATATAATACTTGCTGGGCACTCAAATGCTCATCCTTGCTTAATTTAAATGTTTTCAGCTAAGTTTGAAGGACCAGAAAGCTCAGGCCAAAACAAAGGAAAAGGAAAGCTAACAAATTAAGAATTTTGGCAGTATTTGTAATAGTTTTATAAGACTATGAAGACTATGATATGTATTTATGATATGTATTTATCTAATATCATGTAATGAATGACTAAAGGTTTCGTACTTGGGAGGTAGACTCTGATGTATATGTAAATTAAGTTTAAGTTCTATATTATTGTTATTATTATTAGTAATATTTCGCTCATAGAAATGGTATCGTGAAGTACCGAGTTCAGGTTTCAAGTATCTGGGTTCGGGGACCTCACAGGTGGTGCAAGTTTGATAATACTTGCAGAACTAAATTAAAAATGATGGAAAAGATGAAGGTATTATACTGTAATATTTTGAACTCCAAAATGTGTAATTATCGAAATTACGTTTTCCTATAAATAGAAGCTCATTCTTCTTTCATTCTCACCAATTCACTAATACTCACAAGAGCAATTATAGAAAGAGAAGCTATAGAGAGAGAAGCTTTACAGAGAAAGTAGAAGAGAATTCTGCTACCTCAATACTCTAGTGTCCAGTCTTCTTCTAAGGTAAGGATATTATTTTTTTTAGTATTCATATGAATAATATTATCTTCCATACTCTGAAGTATATGAGTAATATTATATCGTCTAGTATTACTGATTATACCTTCATTTTGTTAAATTATTGCTTCTATATATCCGTGAAATTTGCGCTTCATCTAGTATCGTTTCACAAGGATATTTTCTGCACATTCTTGTTAAATTTTAAGCTTTTCATGCCGGAGTACTGTCCATTAGTAGTATTCATTTTTATGGTACTATTCACCGAGTACTATTCACAAAGTACTATTCACGGGTACTATTCATAAAGTACTATTCATGAGTACTATTCATAAACTAATATTCACGGGGTACTATTCCTGAAGTACTATTCACGGGGTACTATTCACCCAGGGAATTATTTATGACAAAAATTGATTACTTTGCTGTCCAAATCATTTTTGATACAATATTATTCTTGAATTTTACTCCACAAAGCAATATCATGTTGACAATTTGAACATTATTGAATCATAGATAAATTAAGTTATAATCTTTAAAAATTTATCCTTTGCTTTCTTTTAATTGAATTTTTATATCATTGTCATAATCCTCATGCTTATATTGTGATAAAAGTTATCTATGGCTTACGTGCATAGATGTACTGTTGATTGGTATGATTATGACCAAGGATTATTTGGTATAATTATGACTGTAATGTTACAAATGATGTGGTAAAAATCCTCTTTGGCCTGTAGTGCATTGATGGACAGTTGTTGGTATGATTATGACAATGGATTATTCGGTATAATCATGACCATCGATGATTACATGAATATCCTTGGCCCGTAGTACAGGGATGATTCGATGATGTCGTTTATTTATTAAGCTGAGTCTCAGCGATAAAATTGATGATAAACTTTTTAAATCATAGAAGATAGTAGATATCATGCTCTACTTGACTCTTCTAATGGATTGTTTGTTTCGCTGCAGTTAAACTTGATGTTTATTATATTTTATCAGTTTAACACTGTTGAAAGCTAACGATAATTTATTCTGCATTATCTTAGTCATAATATTTCTTACTGGGCTAGTTGAGCTCACCCTTTTGCTTTCATTGTTCTCTTCAGGAAATGAGAACGTAGCTGAGACTAGTCGGAGAATGGAGTGACAGTCCAGATGTTTGCATTAGTAGTCCTCACTATTCAGTGAAATAGTGTGATAATAATTATAATGAGGACCTTATTTTAGTTTGGATACTTTCTACGAGACATTATCTGTTTTGAAACTCTCAGCTATGTTTTGTCGTACTGTATAAAAGAAGTTTGTATTTAAATTCTGTACCATGTATTTGGCGACTCAAGATGGGTGATGTATACCTATTTTGGGGTCATCACAGTTGGTATCAAAGCTTAGGGATATGATCCCTGGCTGAGATGTGAGATAATAACTAGGAGGGGAGAAACGGGGAATTCCTTCGCTAGTATGACCTATCTAAGTTTATTTGGTATTTAATTGGTCGGTCAGAGTGTAGGGATAATATGTGACATATTAATTAACCCTTGTTTTGTGGTAGTATTTCAAAATGGCATCCGAAAATGTTGAGATAAACAATGAAGCACATGAGACTGTTGAGTCACCAACGATCAATACTCAGGATAATGTGCATCAGGATGGCAATAATCCTCAAGAAAACAACAACGCTGAGAGTGGCGTACATTTAAAAAAAATTACATTTCTGAACTTTCTGGAGAGTGGCGCTGCGGCGCAACTTTTGTACTGATTCTCAGTACTGCGGCGCGACCTGCGCTACGGCCTGGTCAATGGCGCTGCGGCGTGGCTCGCGTTGCGGCGTGACTCTTATGCATGTAGCCGGTGCTGCGGTGCGACGTACCAGACACAGAAATGGCAGTTCGCGAAAATCGCAGAACATGCCAATTTCTTCCAATTTCTTATTTCCTACTCGAAATTAGACATACCCACATGATATAATTCGTATACAAACATTAATCAACATCTAAAGTGTGATTTTAACCCATTAAAACATAAAATCATAGAGTTTAAGCATGTAATTTCACTGACTTTGATGTTCTTGAAGGTTTTAAAAATAAAACATGAAAATTGTCACTACGGATTCGTTATAACATCGAATCCGTTTATTTAAACTTTGGTCTCTTCGTATCAACATACATAACAACATACGAATGTAAAAATTTCGGGATAATATAAGATTAATACATAAAATATCATGTATAAGGCCATAAGGCCAAACACATACTCTGTAATTTTGTAGAAATCATATACGATGTAATATTATGAAACTGATGATATGCAATCATGCAATATATATATAAATACTATTTGATACATCTTAAACCATAAATAACTCATAAATATTACTCATTTCTCAATCATAGAGGCTTTACAGAAAACTGTGAAAGCCATTTTTTTATCAAAACTTAAATACGTGAAATATAGAATTTGGGAGGGAGAGATTACCCAGAGTATAGATTTAGAAGAGATAAAACCCTTTTTCAAAAGCTTCTTCAACACATAGATTCTCACAAATCCTCTGAATTCTCTTTCAAAATTTTCTAATTCTCTCTAACTAGTTTTTATCAGACTTAAGAAAATGAAATAAAGAAGACGTCACATCAATAAACTGACGCATTGTGGAGGTCAGTTACCCATCATGGGTTAACTGCCCTCAACCTCTATTAGTGCCATGTTTGGATAGCCTTAAAGGCTTAAACTCAATTAATTTAATAAACTCTTTTATCATATAGTTTAACCAATGTCACACTCCTTCATAAAATAAATCAATATCTTATTTAATTTATTTTAAATAAAATATAATAATTTCTCATAAATTCACATAGTCACATAATTAAATTTCTCATTAATAATATATGTCAAATTATTAACTCTCTAATTAATTATTACATTAACTAAAATAACATCATGCTTAATTAAATAATTCATTTAATTCAATAAGCTCACATAGATACATGCTTGAATAATAAATATTCTCTACATTAATTTAATAAATGTAACACATATAATTAAATTAATCTAGCACAATTTCACCAATTAATTATTTAATTCAATAATTAAATTATCAAAAAATATTTATTTAATTCAATAAATATTAAAATAAATTTACCAAATCTCATTCGTCACATCTTCCCCCCCTTAAAAGAATTTTGTCCCCAGAATCACGACTCAATAAATTTGACCCGTTACATTCTCCCCCTTACAAAAATTTTGTCCCTAGAATCGCTTTCAAATAATTAAGTAAATAAATGAGGGTAATTCTTCATCATAGTCTATCCGAGTTCCCACGTAGCTTCTTCAGTGTTTTGGTTCCTCCAAATTAACTTAACAGAAGGTATTACTTGATTTCTCAGAACTTGTTCTTTTTGGTTGACAATTTGGACAGGAATTTCTTCATAAGATAAGTCTTTCTCAAAATGTAGGGGTTCATATTCAATTACATGCTTGTAATCGGCTTTGTATGATCGTAATACAGAAACATGGAAAACGTTGTGGACATTCTCGAGTGCTAAAGGTAAGGCTACCTTGTACGCAACTTCTATGATTCTTCTTAGTACTTCAAAGGGTCCAATAAATCTTGGGCTCAATTTTCCTTTCTTTCCGAACCTGATCTTCCCCTTCCAGGGAGAGACCTTCAAGAAAACATAACTACCTGATTCAAACTCGATATTTTTACGATGTGGATCAGCATATTTTTTCTGTCGATCTTGAGCCGCTACCAGTCGTGCTCGGATCACTTTTACTATTTCTGACGTCTGCTGTACCAATTCGGGCCTTAGAAATTTTCTTTCACTAACTTCAACCCAGTAAAGCGGGGTTCTGGACTTTCTGCCGTATAACGCTTCGTAAGGCAGCATGCCAATACTAACGTGGTAACTGTTGTTGTAGCAGAACTCTACTAACGGTAGGTGATCATCCCAATTTCCTTTAAAGTCCATCACACAGGCTCTTAGCATATCTTCTAATGTCTGAATCGTTCTCTCACTTTGTCTGTCTGTTTGAGGGTAGTAAGCTGTACTCATTCTCAATTGCGTACCCATGCATTCCTGAAGACGTTTCCAGAAATTTGATGTGAAGCGCGGATCTCTATCAGAAACAATTGACACTGACACTCCGTGTCTTGAAATAATTTCTTTTACATATAGCCTTGCCAACTGATCCAAGTTGAATCTGATTTTGAAAGGAAGGAAGTGTGCAGATTTTGTCTGTCGGTCAACGATAACCCATACTGCGTCGTAGCCTTTCTGAGTCGTCGGAAGGCTAACCACGAAGTCCATTGTAATATGTTCCCATTTCCATTCTGGGATTTCTAACGGTTGTAGCAATCCACTCGGTCTCTGATGTTCTGCTTTCACTTTCTGACAGGTAAGACACTTGGCAACACATTCTACAACATCACGTTTCAAATTCGGCCACCAGAAATGTTGTCTAAGATCTTGGTACATCTTGGTACTACTAGGATGAATCGAATATCGTGAACTATGAGCCTCGCTCAAAATGTCTTCTTTAATTTCTTGTACTGGCGGTGCCCAAATTCTACTCTCAAATCTCAGTATTCCTTCCTTATCCATCTTAAATCTCGGTTCAGTTCCTTCAGATATCGTCTTTGCCACCTTTTTACATTCTTCGTCCTGAAGCTGAGCCTCCTTAACTTTATCTAGTAGGGTTGTACCAGATTGCATCTGAAATAGCTTCTCATCAATTTTCATAGGATATTTCACCTCTAACTCAAGTTTCTCCATTTCTGAAATTAGCTCCTCCTGAGCAGTTAACATCATCAATTTCTCACGACCCTTTCTACTTAAGGCGTCGGCAACTACATTTGCTTTCCCAAGATGGTATAAAATCTCACAGTCGTAATCCTTAATTACTTCCAACCATATTCTTTGACGCATATTCAAATACTTCTGTGTAAAAATATATTTCAGACTCTTGTGGTCCGTATATATTTCACACTTCTACCCGTATAGATAGTGCCTCCAAATTTTTAGAGCAAAAACAACTGCAGCTAACTCCAAATCATGGGTCGGGTAACCCTTCTCGTAATCCTTCAACTTTCGTGATGTATACGCAATGACTCTGCCATTTTGCATAAGCACACAGCCAAGTCCTTTATACGACGCACCGCTAAAAACAACAAAATTTCCTGTATCATCCGGAAGAGATAACACAGGTGCCGTACTCAACCTCTTCTTTAATTCTTGAAAACTTTCCTCACACTTATCCGTCTAAACAAATTTCACATCTTTTCGAGTTAAATTCGTTAACGGAGTTGCGATCTTGGAAAAGTCTTGTATGAACCTTCTATAATATCCCGCCAATCCAAGAAAACTTCGTACTTCCAACGGCATTCTCGGCTGATCCCAGTTAATCACGACTTTGACTTTTGATGGATCTACCAAAATTCCATTTTTATCGATCACGTGACCAAGAAATTGCAGTCGTTCAATCCAAAATTCGTATTTCCAAAAATTTAGCGTACAACTTCTCCTTCTCAATACTTCCAACGTTAATCTCAAATGTTCTTCACGTTCTTCTTTGGTTTTGGAATATACCAAAATGTCATCTATAAATAGCACTACGAACTTGTCCAAAAACGGTTTGAATACACCATTCATTTGTCCCATAAATGCTGCAAGAGCATTCGTTAGACCAAATGACATTACTAAAAATTCGTAGTAACCGTATCGCGTTCTGAACGCTGTCTTTGGTACATTCTCTGGTCTCACCTTCAATTGATGATAACCACTTCTCAAGTCTATCTTGGAAAAGTATCTCGCTCCCTTCAATTGATCAAACAAGTCATCGATCCTCGATAATGGATATCTGTTCTTAATCGTGACCTTATTCAGTTCTCTGTAGTCAATGTAGAGCCGCATCGATCCATCCTTATTTTTCACAAACAACACCGGCGCTCCCCACGGCGATACGCTCGGTTGAATGTACTTCTTGTCCAACAATTCTTGTAGTTGTACCACTAATTACTTCATCTCTACTGGTGCCATTCGGTATGGTGCCTTCGATATTGGAGCAGTTCCGGGCACCAAATCGATCACGAAATCTACTTCTCTATCTGGTGGAGGTCCTGGCAAATCGTCTGGAAATATGTCGACGAAATCCCTCACAATAGGTATCTCTTCTACCTTAGGATTCTCTTTTCGACAGTCGACTATGTAAGCTAAGTATCCTACACAGTCTTGTCTTAACAACTTCCTGGCCTGCATCATCGTCAGACAACTCGCTTTTTTAGGCGACTTGCTACCATAAAACATAACCTTTGACGGAGTCATAAGGTTAATACACTTTTTAGCAATCAATTACAACACCGTAATTGAATAAACAATCCATTCCCAAAATAACGTCAAATTCCCCAAGTCGAATAGGAATAAGATCCACGTTCATGATATTACCCTTAATATCCACTCTACTGTTCTTATGTAAGTATTTAACAGGGATTATCTCTCTATTCGTAATTTCTATGTTCATGGGGTAATCCAATTCATTCTTAGCAAATCTAAATTCTTGGAAAAATCATCGGATAAAAAGGAACAAGTAGCACCCGAATAAAATAATATGTAAGCATTAACTTTATTGATCAGAATGATACCTGACACCACATCAGGGGATTGAACTGCATCTTGCACCATCATGTTGAAAGTCCTGGCGGTCGGTCGGTTTGTCGCGGTTGGTTCGGTGATGGTTAAGGTATTTCCACTGTTATTTCCCCGATTTCCTCCTGATCCCGACCCTCCCGATCTCTTCTTGGGATAGTCTCTTGCCAGATGGTCCTTTGAATCACAAGTAAAATAAGCACCCTTCTTTGGGTTTGGATAGTTTGGTGCTATGTGGCCTTCCTGACCACAATTGTAGCACACTCTTTTTCCTTTTGTACAAATTCCCAGATGGGCTTTCCCGCTAGTTGGGAATGCTTCAATTCTTTTCTTCTGATTACCTTGTTGATTCCCCGATGATGAGCTGTCGTTCCACCTTTTCTTCTGATTGAAATTTCCACCTATTGTGCCACTTCCACTGGCCTTGTTATTTATTCCACCTTCACTCTTCTTCTTCTTCTTCTGATCTTGATTGTACTTGGTCATCGCATCGCTCCCACCTTCAGCGAGGATTGCCTTTCCAGTATTCCAGCAAACGTGTTTAGCTGAAACATTGATACCTTGCTGTACACCCAAGGCTTTAGTCCTTGCTCAAACCATCTTGCCTTCCTCTCATCCATGTGAACTTGATACGGGGCGAACCTCGCTAACTCGTTGAATTTTGCCGCATAATCAGGTACGCTCATATTTCCCTGCTTCAATTCCAGAAATTGAACCTCCATCTGATTCTGTGAACTAGTTGGGAAATACATTTCGAAAAACATCTCTTTAAATCTCTCCCACGTAATTACACCTTCACCTCCTTGCACTTTGTTTGCTTGCCACCAGTAGCTAGCCTTAGACTTCAGCATAAAAGTTGCAAAAGCGGTCTTCTGGTCTTTTCTAACCCTAGAAACGTCGAAAACCTTCTCCATCTTCATAACCCACGTTTGAGCCTCGATTGGGTTCATGGAACCTTTGAACTCTGGCAGTCCCACCGCCTTGAAGTCCTTAAACGTTGTGTTTGGTGGAGCTTGAGGTTGGTTATTCATGGCTCCAGTCAGTAAGTTCACCAACTGCTGCACGGGATTAGCGTTGGCATTATTGTTAATATTGGTTGACTCTTCCTGAGCCGGTTGACATTGTTGTCTTCTCCTTGGCCGCATTTTTCTGTTAAATAAACGCTTTATTAGAACTTTATTTATTTCTCTAAATAGTCAAGGCGTTACTCAACAATTTAACATATCACTTAACACATAATCTCAAATAACTTGATATATTTGCATTCAAATCAAAGTTTTAACATTAAAAGATAGCATAGCTTCTATTTACATCAACTATCCTATAATAAAGAATCCACATGATTTAAAGCATTCAAATATTCTTTCGTTCATAAACACGTCAGAATTTACATCTAAAACTAATTAAGTTCTTCACATAATTAAATAAATCATATCATTGTCGATCAAGGTACTGATTAGCCTTGCTACGCTCCTTTTCTAAGATGCGATGCATCGTCCTGCGATCCATCATGTATAATGGTAGTCCTTCGAACTGGATTGGGTACCTCAAAACTCGATCTTGGGTCTCATTCATTGCCTTGTTAAGTGTAGAGTACGTTTCCCCAATCTTCACTTTCTTTGCACGACTATCATCCTCTGCACGATCAGCTCGACGCGATTCTCTTACCCAGCCTTCCTCTGCTATGTTCAGCCTTTCGAAGGTTTCCTTCAGTTCCTTCTTCAGTTTCTCTATCTCCTCGATCTTATCTTTAGTTTGACCCTTTTCATGGACCAAATCCCATTGTACATTTGCCAGTCGAGAGTGAAGAGTCGAAATCTCCCTCTCCTTCTGCTCTAAAGTAATATGCTGAACAACCGCTCGCTCAGTCAAATCCTGGACCTCGTCTAGTAACTCCACGTTACGGTCGTATAACGTGTCATACATCTCAGCATCAATGGTGTACCGTGGTAACTCCTTTTCTTCCTCTTCCCATTTCCTAACAAATTCCTCCTCAGGATCCTCCTCAGGATCAGTCTCGGGCTCATGCTCCTGACCAACAACGGTGATCAATGGAGATGATTCCCTCTACACCAGCTGCTCCCTAATGACATGAATGTCTCGGGGCTCCTCCTCTGTCGGTAATATAGGTACACGGGGTTCCTCCTCAGTAGGTACTATAGGTACCCGGGGTTCTTCCTCCCCAGCTTGACTAGCTTCTCCAACATTCGAAATCCTGATAACAAAATTTTAAGTTTTAGTTACTAAGTCGTATCATTTGACGCATACTTTAACACACAAAAACATAAGGACTTTTATTATCTTCAATGAATTACATAAATTCATTTCTTATAACTCGATAAGAGTTTTCCATCACTATCTTCTTTCTATAAGGTTACTACCTAAGGTTGTTCCCCCACCTAAAGTTCATAACCTACAACTCTGATACTAACTTGTGACACCCCCAAATCCGGGTACTTCGATTCCACGGGATTTGGCGTTCTTTGTAAAAATATCATCTATCTATCTACCCATAATAAATTCAAACCATGCAATAGATAGAAATAAAAATCTTCCCCTTAAGGGTTACAACATCCGAATAATAATAATACAATCCCAGGTTAGACTAACCTTAAACATCTGTGCGGAATCATAAATAAATAAGTCTTAACAACATCATTAAACCAAGTCTTAAACAAAATACATCATCAAATAAACAACAAGTTTTCATCACTTGCTAACTTTGCCCTTGCCTTTACTAGTGGAAGGTTCATCAGTTCTTTCGTTCTTAACTTCAATGTTATTATTAAGCAAGAGTGAGCACTATTTCCCACAAGTATAATAATGAAATAACAGTATAATAACATGCGAAAAAATCAAAGACATCTGAATAAAAGCTCAACTTTTGAATCAAGAATGAATAGCAAGAATCAAAAGAATTCTGAGGGTCATAAGACCTTTAACTATGTCCTATGTTATCAAGGGTTATACTTGAAACCTTTAACAGTCATAAGACTATAGACCTTTTTACTCGTACTTAGGGGGATCAGCCCTTAGTACCATACTGTACATAATATCTTAACGCTAACGCATAAGTAAATCCCTTTGCAGGGTTGTTCATCTCAGTTTGACATTTGAGTTCGTACCAAAGGAAGTTTGGTTTGGATAATTCATCAAGGGTTCTGAAATTTAGAACGCTCATCAACTATGGACTAGTCGAATCAATAAGGGTTCGCTAGTCTAATAAGGTTCAATAATAATGATATTCAAATTGAATAATAATCTCAGGAAGTATACAATAGGACAATTATTGTATAACTGAATCATGCTTTGAAAATATAATCAATCTGTAATATAACATTTGAAAATGAATAATAGTAATGATAATTTACTCGAGGTAAACAATAAACTTGATCAATAATGACAAGTAGGGTTAGGAAACTTGGCTCGTGCGTAGATTACACTTTAACTAAGAATGTTCTTTGAATTTAATCCTACATACCATTCATATTCATAATACTAGTTAATTATAACTTAACTAATCATCATAAACTCATTCTCTTTGTTTACTTTGATTATTGACTATACTTAGTCAAATTACCACTTTGTCACATAATTTGTATTTCATGAATAATCAAGCTAATTATGTATTCAATAATTCAATCCACATGCAATTATGTTATTTACATGTTAAACAACTATTGTATATCATATTATACTTATAACATATTTTTATGTTCATTACATTAATTTACTAACACATTGTTAGACTTAAACATTTTAAAAAAATTACATTTCTGAACTTTCTGGAGAGTGGCGCTGCGGCGCCACTTTTTTACTGATTCTCGACGCTGCGGCGCGGCCCGCGCTGCGGCCTGGTCAATGGTGCTTCAGCGTGGCTCGCCCTGCGGCACGACTCTTATACATGTAGCTGGCGCTGCGGCGCGGCGTACCAGACACAGAAATGGCAGTTTGCGAAAATCGCTGAACATGCCAATTTCTTCCAATTTCTTATTTCCTACTCGAAATTAGACATACCCACAAGATATAATTCGTATACAAACATTACTCAACATCTATAGACTAATTTTAACCCATGAAAACATATAATCATAGAGTTTAAGCATGCAATTTCACTGACTTTGATGTTCTTGAAGGTTTAAAAATAAAACATGAAAATTGTTAGTACGGATTCGTTATAACACCGAATCCGTTTATTTAAACTTTGATCTCTTCGTATCAACATGCATAACAACATAGGAATGTAAAATTTAGGGATAATATAAGATTAATACATAAAATATCACGTATAAGGCCATAAGATCAAACCCATACTCTGTAATTTTGTAGAAATCATATACGATGTAATATTATGAAACTGATGATATGAAATCATGAAATATATATATATATATATATATATATATATATATATATATATATATATATATATATATATATATATATAAATGTGATTTGATACATCTTAACCCATAAATAACTCATAAATATTACTCCTTTCTCAATCACAGAGGCTTTATAGAAAACTGTGAAAGCCATTTTTTTTTATCAAAACTTGAATACGTGAAATATAGAATTTAGGAGGGAGAGATTACCCAGAGTATAGATTTAGAAGAGATAAAACCCTTTTTCAAAAGCTTCTTCAACACAGAGATTCTCACAAATCCTCTGAATTCTCTCTCAAAATTTTCTAATTCTCTCCAACTATTTTTTATCAGACTTAAGAAAATGAAATAAAGAAGACGTCGCATCAATAAACTGACGCATTGTGGAGGTCAGTTACACATCATGGGTTAACTGCCCTCAACCTCTATTAGTGCCATGTTTGGCTAGCCTTAAAGGCTTAAACTCAATTAATTTAATAAACTCTTTTATCATATAGTTTAACTAATGTCACACTCCTTCATAAAATAAATCAATATCTTATTTAATTTATTTTAAATAAAATATAATAATTTCTCATACATTCAAATAGTCACATAATTAAATTTCTCATTAATAATTAATGTCAAATTATTAACTCTCTAATTAATTATTACATTAATTAAAATAACATCTTGCTTAATTAAATAATTCATTTAATTCAATAAGCTCACATAGATACATGCTTGAATAATAAATATTCTCTACATTAATTTGATAAATGTAACACATATAATTAAATTAATCTACCACAATTACATCAATTATTTATTTAATTCAATAATTAAATTATCGAAAAATATTTATTTAATTCAATAAATATTAAAATAAATTTACAAAATCTCGTTTGTCACACTTAATCTATCCATGGATAAGATTGAGATAGTAAAGCATAAATTAGTTAATTATGAGGATTAACTAACAAGTAGAAATATTGGTTAATTTATATTAAAGTGGAAGTTATATTGTGGAATAATATAATTTGAAGGGGTTTAAGAATCACTTAAGTAAATAGTGAATATGTGATTATAGTGGGTGCTTTATATTCGAGTTTTATGGTAAGAAACTCATAAAGGAGATTTCATAGTTGGTTAAACTATTAAGGAAAAATAGAGTTTTAAAACTTGAAGTTTGATAATTAAATTATTAAAGAAATTAGTAACCGATGATGTGGAATCAAAGAGGGCATTGATGTTAGACGAGTTAACACTTAAGGAGGATGTGTGACGTATTTAGAAGCGTATGTTACAATTCTGCTGATGCAAAACTTGTCTACCTCTGATTTTGATATGGCGCAGTTGCGCCATTTCCAAGTCTGTGACCAGTGCAGCTGCGCCGGTCTGTAGAAAATTCTGAGTAAGTTATGAACAATTGATTCCAAGAAATGGATACTAATAACTCTTATAAGGGTCATATATGGTGACCAAGTGTTCATGAAAAAAATTTAGTTAGCAAAACATGACTTGATTAATTAACCCTAAATAAATATGGTTAATTAAGAGATATTATAGAATATTATAATCCTTGTATGGTAGTGGCATGATAATAAATTAAATGAAAAGGGTTAGCTCACTTGTATAAGATAGTGAGTTAACATATGTGTTTAGCATAAGAGGATGAAAGAAATATGTTAATTAATATTTGATATTTTAATATATTACATAGTTTTGTAATATATCAAAGGGTTGATATTTGAAAGATAAATGATTAAAAGAACATATAGTGATAAGTAATTATTAGTTAGAGTTTTATGCATAAGGTTAATATTGTATGTGGTGGCTAAAGAAAAATTGTTTTGGAACAATTTATGGAAGAAATGAAATGAAAGAATTATATTAATTAGTGTTGTACATACTAATTATTGTAAGATAATAAATGATTAATACTAATTAGCCATTGTGATATTAAAATGTGATTATGGGTTGGGAATACCCAATTGAATTAAACTTAGCCCAATTAAAATATTAATGTGGACATTATCATTAAATAGTATTACTATGGGTAATATGGAAAATGTGGACAGTAGTAATATATAATACATATGGCCTAAGAATACATGAAGTGTGACATTTAATTGGGACTAATGAGATAAGGTATCAAGTGGTACAATAAAATCATAAGTTAGTTTAATACAGAAATGATTAAATATATGTGTATTCTAGACGCTGGGAAGGAGATTAAATGTTTAAATAAACATTAATATTAGATAATGTTATAATGTGGTTATACGAGTAGTAAAAATAATTATGGAGGATACTCAGACAATAATACCTAACAACATTATTTTATTGCAAGTAACTAAGGTACATGGAGAATATTATGTGAGTTAATAAATAATTGATATTAATTATTATTATGATAATTGGGTATATTTGAAATGATAAATTTTATGGAAAATGATGGATTAAGAATATCCAACTATTTTATAAATAGCCCAATTAAAATATTATTAGATTAATGTACATGATGTACATGATATTATGTATTGGTGTATATTTAAAATATAAGTATACTTCCTATATGTGGATGGGTATATATATATATGTGTGTGTGTGTGTGTGTGTGTACCCATAACTTAATTTAATGTAGTAATGTTAAGTCAATTATAATAGGCCCAAAAGGAAATAAGCTTGGTACATTAAGTGGCCTTATTGCTAAAACAGTAAGCTAAAAAGCTTTGTCCCAATTTCTCAGTCATTCTCCTTCATCACGTGAATAGGTCATTGGCCTAGCCTATTGTTATTGCTGAAAATTAGAACTGATGATGGTTAGAGGGATGGAGATAGATGGAGTGGTTCAACAACTCTTCTCAATCCATTGATTTCTTCTTCTTCCTCTTGGATTAATTCAGTGTTCAAGACCATGAACTGGATACTCCTTCCTCTATAAATAGAGTTCCTTCTTTTCTTTTCCCATTTGTTGAATGTCTGAGCATTTGATAGAGAGAGTAAGTTGAATTAAGGAGCAATTGGAGGATTGGAGAGTGATGGTTAGCAATTCCAGGCATTCAAGAGGTAATAATGCTAACTTATATGCTTTTGATTTCTAAGTTTCAATTCCTAAGAAAAGTGTAGCAACCCCGAATCCGGGCCCCGAATCACCGCGGACTCGGTACACTATTTCTATCACTATTTGCGGAAGATATAAACATAAATTGTTCATACAATACGTTACACACTTATCCCCAAGGTCGAGTAACCTAAACTTAGGCATAATTCTTTAAATATCTATTACACAACAACATTTATCAAAATAGACTATTACAAACTAGTCGCACATTTAACCCAAGTAGAACTTGACTTTAACCTTTTTCTGTATCCGAATGCATTCGCTTTATCTGCAATGTTTATCATGATATAGCAAGGGTGAGCATGAAAGTTACCCAGCAAGTTTAAATACAACAATATAACAATATATCATGATTGAAGTGTATGAATAATAAGCTGACTATAATTCATCAATATAGTTGAGAATTATCACGAACAAACTTTTGACCGAAGAAGTTTTAAACATGAACAAACATTTCTGAACCAACTGGTAATGAAGGTGATCAACCTTTCATACCTGACTTATACATGCAAGATGAACGGAGTACAATTTTCATGGCAATCAGCAATGATTAACCATCAGTTTGAACAAAATACTCTTATTAGAGTTAAGTTCAAGAAAACTTGTCTGAACCGTTGATTACCGCACGCAATTTAATAACGCTTTACCCCGAAGACCTAATATAAGTAATATAGATCTCCAATAATTAGAATAATATCATCACAGTATAATACTGTTATATTTATATGCACAGAATAACCTAAACACATTACCACATAACCCTATAAGTCTTTACAGCACATAAGACTAGGTATCAAGTCAAACTATTGCAGTTTGAGTTGAACCCGATATAATTCAATCATCCCGACGGTCTAGTCGGACTTTTATCGAGTTTAAGTTCAATTAAACTCTTCCTAAACACTTAACAATATCACAGATAACTTTCTTATCAGTCAAAATACTTTTCCTAGGCTCGTAATAATTTTCGTATAATTATTACTATTTATCAACATTTTTCAATACTTAAAACCGTATTTAAATGAATTAAATACCACATAATTCCTTAGTCATTAATATTCATTTATTATAAAATATTAATGAAAATCATTACATAATATTATAATATAATTATAATATCACAAAATATTTTTAAATACCTTAAAATCATAATTATATGATTTTTAAACCATTAAATCCATTATCCGATAATTGCTATTAATATTAAAATATTAATATTTTCATGACAAAATATCAAAAGTTATATTTTATAACTTAAAATATTTTTATAACACTTAAATCATTTTTATATGATTTATAAAGCATTATTTCTAATTTTCCATAATTTATTTAATATATCTATTAAATAAACTAATTATCATTAATATTGATTAATTAATGAATTTCATCACAAAATATCAAAAGTTATCAAAAATAACTTAAAATATTTCCTTATACCATAAAATATTTTTTCATGATTTTTCATGAATTAAAATTATTTTTAAATAATCTATTTAATATTATAATTAAATAAATAAATACCATTTATATTCCAAAAATATTAAATATTTTCAAAATATACTCAAAATAGTTAAAAACTATTTTTCAGACTTTAAAATAATTTTTCATAATTTATTTTGTATTTTTAATAATTAAAACCCATTTTTTTCTATTTTTAATTAATTTTCTGCATTTTCTGAAAATAAGTGTCGCTAAAGGGCCCTATAGCGACAGAACCGTCGCTATAGGTGTTCTTGGTGTTCTTGGTGCCTTCATGACAGTGATCGGGTTGCTTGGTTTGACTAGCATTAAAGCCGTGTTCTTGATATATTTTGGGTAACTTATGAGGTTACTATTGTAGTACTCGTGTAGTACTACAACTACAAACTCATTTCATGACCAAACAACAACATAGCAGTAAGATCTGGGCTTCCAAAATATCTGACAACTATGTTCTTCATTTTCTGGGTTTTCCAGAAAATGAAGAACATCCGAGGTACTAGTTCTCGATCCTTATATCTTGGTTTCTGTACTTGGTTTGTATAATATAAAGGTTGAATCTTGTAGAATACATGTCAGTGTACATTTCTATTTCATAAGATCAACATATTAACATTATTATAGGAAAATCTGGGTCGGTCAAAGTAGACAAGAAAAACTGTTCTTGAACATTTCTGGGTTACCCAGAAATGTTCTTGAGCAGTTTTTCATCCCACGTTTTACCACTTATTTTATACGGTTTGGTTACGGATAGAAGTGATCTAAAGCCTTTAACATGTAGTATTCATGTCAGGCTACAAAGATCTACCAACAACATGGCCTAACTACAAATACACAGCAAGATCAAGACCCTGCAAATTGATTGTCAGACAAGATCTGGGTTTCTGGGTTACCCAGAAACCAGATTCCGTGAATGGTCAACGGTCTTTGACCGGTCATATCTCTTAGTCCATTCATGATCGGGTCGTGTTTCTTGTTTCAGAGCACAGTCAATATTACATAGAACACATTTATAACTTAAAACTTAACAGATCAAAAACATACAACGATCTATGGGCCCTGACATATGGCTGTCAGGCCACTATTTTCCCATTTTTCCAGATTTCAAAAAAATTAGATCCGAGCACTTTGATGTTATGGATCTAGGTTTTGACAACCCAGATCACTAAATGACACCCTATTACACATATTTAACCAACAAACAACAACATTTAACATCAAAATCATAGATTTCGAAATTTAGGGTTTATACCTCATTCATGCTTGATTTTTGATTTCTGGTCTATGGATCGGTTATTGGCTTGCTAGGAACTGATCAAGGTTCATCTTTTCTCTCTCTATCACTCTCAATTTCGAAGTTGAAGAGAGAGAATGGCTTGGAGAAAAATGAAAATGAAAGTAGTCATTTCTCTCAATTTTAATCCAATTAAATGATGTGATTCAATGCATGTTGCTGATTTTTGCTGGATTGCTGGACATAAAAGTCATAACCTAGGCTAGGGTTTGGTGAACAACTCTCTAGACCCATTCTTGCAAGTTAAGTCACCATAATGCACTAAGGGCATATTAGTCTTTTCATGCAAATTTAATTTCTAGAATGGTATTTTTGATACAAACCCTTTGGGTTTAGGGTTTGGATTTTAGGGTTTAGGATTTAGCATTTTAGGGTTTAGGTTTTAACCCTTAAATATTTAGCAACTTGGATTTCTAAGATTTTCTAATTAGAATTTAAAATAAAAAATCATGATTTTAAAAAAATATAATTAGGGATTCTAATTATATCATAATTTCCTAATTACATTAGGACTTTAACAAATTAGGATTAATATTTCCTAATTAACATTGCTAATTTAGCAATTAGGGTCAAAATGGTCATTAGGGTTTATAACCCACAAATTAGGGTTTTCTAATAGAAAATAATTTTCTAATTTTAGAAATTAAATCTCGTAATTAGATTAGAGTTTTCTAATTACTCAAATATTAAAATAATTAGGATTAGGGTTTCCTAATTAGCATTGCTAATTTTAGCCATTAATTTCTACCACTGAACAAATAGGGTTTCTGACGGAATAATTAGGGTTCCAAAAATTGGAAATTAGGGTTTTTTAATTAATTAACCTTTACCCTAATTATTACTTAATTAATAGCACTAAAGTATTAAATTCCCCGTTATATTCCCAGATTAGGGTTTCATTTTATCAGAATCTGAAATTAGTGTTTTCAGATCTGGTATTAGGATTTTCAAATAAACAACTAGAATTTCCAGTAATTCATTAGGTTTTTTTCCTGATAAATTTTAATATTAATGACGTTTAACCTTAAACATATCATTGCATTCCCAATCTAGGGTTTTTAATATCCGAATTAGGGTTTCGAACTTCCGGAACTGAAACTAGGGTTTCCAGAACCGATTTCTAGGGTTTCTTGTCAGACGTTAGGGCTTTCTATTCGAACGCTGTCGTTCTTAATATATATACTTAGGGTTTATCACAGATGTAATTTATCTGATCAACCCATGACCCTTAACCACATTCTGAACACATCATTAACTATAAACACAGAACATAATCACATAAATCTTTAATCCTGAATAATCCACCTATATCCTTCACCGAATTTTGAAATCCTCAAAATTCAATCCCAATAACATTAAACGCATACACTTATTTTCTGTCTAGGTCTAATATTTGACCTAAAATCAATCATTTAAGATTTTAATAAATTGCCCAAATTCTCGGGTTGTCACAAAAAGTGTAAAGAAAACTAGCTTTTGAGTTACAAAATTGATGGAAAAAGCTTGTTTCAATCCATGAATTGTTGTTAGATGTTGTTAAGATAATCATATGCGAAAACAACAGAAGTTAAACGAACCAATTTGGTTGAGAAACGAATTCATGGTGAATGAATTCGCTAAACTTTTCAAAACCAGAAAACTAAGCATGAACATGAGTTATAGATTCAAATTTGGGTTAGTTAATGTTTATGTTAATTGTTGGGTAATTGGTATGTTGTATTTTTATGAGTTACGAACCCATCGAAAATGGACTGATTTGGATGAGTATAACTCATGTTATGAAAATTTGAAGGAGATGAGGTCTGTAAAATCGCAAAGTGCAGAACTTGAAGGGCCGTTCTGCCTCCCAGGGCGTAGCTGTGCTGCTCCCAAGGCCAATTGGGACGCAGCTGTGCTAGGCTTTAGTGCCGGGTAGAATGCTCTGACCTGCTGTAGTAAATTAAGCATAACGTTTTCATACAAACTTTGATTGAGGTGATTCAAGATGATTCGAAATGACCTACAACTTTTTCCCCTTAAGTGTTTTAATTTGAGGTCGTTAGAAAGGGTCAAAATAGTCATCTTTGTGATTGTTACGTATTCAGAGGCGATCGGAGGGCGTCGAGCGAGCACATACGTAAGTATAGTGCTCCTGGCAATGGAATATGTTATTCTAAGTGATAAAACATAAAACATGAAAGATATTAGACATGACATATAAGATTACCTTACTCATAAGGGAATACTTTAGCATGAATTAGTATGTGTTTTGAAAAGAAACTTAAAATTTGGGAAAAACGAATATTTATGATCCTTGAGTCTTTGAAGTTATGATATTCTAACACATACCTATTGTTGAGATATGAGTATACCTAAGCATGAGAAGTGATTTAAAGTGGCTTTAATTATTATCAACCTACAATAACTTAGTTGAAAATGTTTTCTAAAGAAAACATGAAACTTTGAGAACGAACTTAAAGTAACTTGTGGACTTAAAGTTCGAAACGTAATAACATACATACATGGCTTAGTTAGCTATGAAATGAGATTTAAAGTTGCACCTAGTTGCTTTAGCTTGGCCTAAAATGATTTTTAAAAGTGAATTTGAACGCCTTGCGAAACTAAGCTTTCATAAACATTGCTTAAATGTGTGATCATCTAGTTAGACACCATATAAGTCGTGCGAGTATGAATTGTAATGATTTCTCAAATGATGAACTAATGAGTTGAATATATACGAGCATACGCGTTATAGGCATTCAACTAACTTACGTGATGAAATGGTTAAGATAGTTCATTCCTTGTACATGAACCTACTTAGTGAAAATAACTTAAAGTAAAAACACGAGACACCCAACTTGGTCTAAAACCTCTTAACATGAGGATAAATTATGTGTTAACAGTCATGCGTGGTAAGAACCTAGATAAAACCATAAAATAAATACTTAAATTGGTCTGGCCAGGGGACGACGTAGCTGCACCAGTCCCAAGCCTAACCTCAGCACAGCTGTGCTACAGAACAGTTTAATCTGGACATTCTATTTGCTTTCTGATTTTGGAAAATTACTTATAGTACTATCCTAAGCTATAGTACTTGACATGGATGATGTTTTAAGCCTAAGATCATGTAATGGTTATATAAAACCCATATTTGTTAAAATATTTTAAAGTTTGTGCAGACACTCGAAATTTTCTATACTACTGTCACTAACATTGCAGGAGGACATATTCGTCTTTTAAGAGAGAACCCTGAAAGACAATCTAAATACATACCGGATACTACCGAAAGTTCAACATCAACCCCAGATCACACTCTGGGAGTAACAGTTCCAACCTCAGAAATAACCCCGAGGCATGCAGATCTAATACCGGAACACACACCGGAGAAGACCAATTAATCTCGGAGATAACCCTGAGGTATCCAGTCTCAGTCCCAACCATGGGAATAGCCACCAACCTTGGTGATAACCCCAAGGAATGCAGTTTCGGCGATAAACCCAGAAATGCTTGTTTCAAATGCGACCAGTTTCAATCTCGGCGCTCATAAATTTGATACACTGCACCAACCCAGCAATAACATCGGGAAGACTGGCACACCTCAAAGGTGACAATGAGGGCCTTCAACAATTGCAGGAATCCAATCTCAGCGAAGTCTGAGCAACGTCTGCTTTATCAGCCCAATCCGGCGATAACACCGGTGGGGGGAAACATCGTCATCTCATCAACACGATGCCATGTCACGTCTCTACGCAACGATGTCCCACAAGACTAACCAATCCCGAGTGACTATTGTGCGGGGTAACGAATGAAAGTTGAAGCTTGAAGACCGGAGGGCATCGTCCCATCTTCAATGACTTCGTACAAACTCTAATCCCATGCCATTGTACAACTCTCGACAATGGCAGTCCGAAATAGGTCCTGTATACCTCAAATGAATGCCCGAATTGCACTTCTGAAAGTCTGAGTGGACATTACAGTGCTTGAGTGCACGTACTTTGAGACGACCCGACCCGACAAACCCGGGCCCACCTGGGTTGCCTCTGGTACACATGCGGCTAAAATTCCTATCAATAGAGGGCTAGGGGTGCTAATTTTTTAAGAGAAAAAGGCGAGGAAGGCTTGCCCAATTTGCTCTGCACTCACCCCATGCAGTGTACTTTCCCCTTTTAAACACCTGTGAGCTCATATATAGCCCTTTTGTACCTACAAAAGTCTGTGTTTATCCACTCTAAAGATATTGAAGCCTTCTTTAGCAGTCAGCTATAAGCCTTCTCACACACTTCAGAGTATTTCTCTTCATTTTTGCACACACCCTTCAACACGTTAAGAGTCGTGTTGCTTGCTTTTGTCCAGACTTCGGTCCGTGGTTTCATTTCAGTCTATATATATGTATATATATTATATATATTTACATATATATTGACTAACATTATCGAGTTATGCCTCGATTGAGCCTAGACTTCGGTCTGGAGAGTTTATTGCTTTAATCTATATATATTTACATTTATATATATTAAATGTGTGTCGAACTTTGTTCGTTGAGCCTAGGCTTCGGTCTGGTGCGTTTACTGCTTTAATATATATATATATATATATATATATATATATATATATATATATATATATATATTTATATATATTAACTATGTTTCAGACTTTGTTCGATGAGCTTGGATTTTATATCCGATGCGTTTATTCGCTTATATATATATATATACTTATATATATATGAACTGTGGTCGAACTATGTTTGATGAGCCTGAATTTTACATCCGGTGCGTTTATCGCTTATATATATATATATATATATATATATATATATATATATATATATATATATATATATATATATATATATATATATATATATATATATTTCGTCCCACCTGGAGTTTACTTCGTGGTGGTTGATCGCTTTTACAGCTTTCTTTACGTTTCGTCCTGCCTAGAGTTTACTTCGTGGCAGTTGACCGTATTTACAGCTTTATTTACATTCTGTCCCGCCTAGAGTTTCCTTCGTGGCGGTTGACCGTATTTACAGCTTTATTTATGTTACGTCCCGCCTAGAATTTCCTCCGTGGTGGTTGATAGCTTTTAACAGCTTTATTTACATTTCTGATCCCCATGGAGGTGCTTCGTGGTTGGTGATCCTGTCTGTATATATATTTACAGGTTTTATATATATACCTACTTATTGCTTTCATATAAACTGCAGTATTTTGTGAGCCTAGGAATCATGTGATCACAGATTCATCCCATTGAATCTAGATTCGGTTCCCATGATGGACATCTTCAGCTGTAAGCAGCTTGTAAATTATTCTGCTGTGTCTAAATTTCTTCAGATGGTTTCTATACCCACGAGGAAGTCCGCATTATTTTGTACATTATTTTCATACGGATGCCTCGCATTCGTAAAATAAAATAAACCAAGACGCACACTTAATAAAATGGGAGTGTAAAAGGTCTCAATTACTATTGAGCATCAGAGTTTGAAAAAAATCTTTTATAAAACATCACTGCCGTATCTTGCTTAAAACTGAATTTTTACATAAATTCAAACCCTGTGTATATAGGTTCGAACGAGAACTCGCACTACTTCCAAATAACAGAACATTGACCGACACACACACACATTTAGATAACAGTTTCTTGAGAAGAGGCAGTCACCGTGGTAACACGAATGTCGGGGTGTGCCTAACACCTTCCCCCCCGCATAACCAAGTCTGCAAACCCTAAACGAATCTCGATTTCACCGACCCGTATAGCAGTGTCATATCACTCGGTCAATGTGTAAACCTTTTCTCGGTTGTGTTGGTACAACCATTTAAAAAAACCAACTGACGACTCTTAACAGTCCCATCGTCGACATTTTACATGTCGGACCTTTTTCACTTATTTTTTCAAATAAATCTCACCTAAAATGAGAACACCAAAGAGCAAGTAACGGAAAGGGACATCCAAAAATCCCGACGTCGACAGGTGGCTATTACAATCTTTTCAATCTTTTCAAAACTATTATCTGCTTGTGTGTGGATGTTGCATTTACATTTTGATGAATGTGTACGAATGCATTTCCTTATTTCACTTAGTGCTTCGCACCATAACTGCTTGTGATGCTAGTGCTTAGCACCATAACTGCTTGTGATATTAGTGCTTCTCACCATATCTGCTTGTGATTTTAGTGCTTCACACATGTCATCATTTTCATACGGTGAGATGCGATGTATGTGAATGTATGTTGTGTGGTCCCTCCACCAGGAGGCTATCCCATCGGTGTTTGATTACTGGACTCGTGAGAAGACTTATTCTCCGAGGCTCAGGAAAGGCACCACCCAAATTCGCTCCAGTTGAAAGACCGGATTAACTTCCCGTCTAGTAGATTGCGATGATTTGGGAACCTTCATGCCAAAAAGCCGCGAGAGTAACCTAAGATAGGTCAGCCTCTGATAAACCCAAAATGGAGGAAAGTCTCTTCATGCTCTCATTTCAATTACTTGTAAACACAATTACTTGTAATTACATTTCATATCTATCTCCATGTAATGAGAAATATGAAGTAATGTTTACACATACATATTTAACATGCTACAAACAGATGACATCTGTTTTGCAGGATAAAATTCCTAAAATAGACACATCACATAACATGTTATTATACACATTCCCTAAAGACTAAACTCTGCAAGTCTTTCGCAGGGAATCAATCGGACCTACTACCCGGTCAAAGTTCAAAAAGGCAACAGGCCTGCAGTCAATCATGTCGTCATCCTACCAGAATGAACTTAATCCAGTTTCTCGCAAAGAATTTGACGGATTAAGCAAACAAATTACAGATTTGGCTGTTCTACTCAAATAATTACACCAGTCTACACAGGGTCAGAAAATACCCGTACATGCTGAATCCTCCATACAAGGAGGAATCCCGGTCATTACCATACCTGAACCACAGTTAGATACGACCAACAAAACTCATGATGCTGCCCATCCCATTGGAGATCCAGACACTGGTGACATCAAAAAGAAAGTCCTCCAAATGGAAGAGACCCTTCACGCTATCAAAGGAATTGGAACACATGGAAGTGTTTCATATGCTGATCTGTGTATTTTTTCCTAGGGTTCATTATCCAGAAAAATTTAAAACTCCTTACTTTGAAAAATATGACGGGTTAGGAGATCCTTACACACATTTAAAGGTGTTTATTGGAGAACTTGGATCTTATACAGAGGACGAAAAGCTCAGAATGTAATTATTCCAATAGAGTCTAACTAGAGAAGCCCGTTCGTGGTACACAAGATTAGACAACTCCAAAATCCATAGCTAGGAAGAGCTAGCACATGCTTTCCTCACTCAATACAGCTTTCAAACTCAAATGGCTCCTGATCGGTATCAAATTACCAAGATCAAGAAATAGTCTAACGAGTTTTTCAGAGAGTATGCTCAAAGGTGGAGATGCCTGGCTGCCGAAGTTAGTCCTGCCATGAGAGAATCATAAATGGTCATGACTTTCATAGACATACAAGAAGCTCACTTCTATGAGAGAGTTTTAGTCGGCATCGGCAAACCATTTTCTGAAATGGTCAAACATGAGGAGATGGCTGAAATGGGATTGAAATCGTGAAAGATTCAAGACCTAGCTGCACTCAAAGCTGTTGCTGATCACATCCAATCTGGAAATTATGGGAACAACCCCCGGAGGGTCCATAAAAAGAAAGAAGAAGATGTTTCCCTGATACTACAAGGGTAAAAAGGAAATCAGAACATGCCCACTCAAAGGAGAAACTACACTCCCTTTCTAGCATAGTCTATAAACCATCCAATACCAAAAGGTGGAGAAGTCAAACACCCTCGAGTGTTTACACCCTTAGGGAATACCCTCGAGAACATTTTAAATCTTCTGACAACACAGAAGAAAATTACGCATCTTCTTCCACCAGCCAGCCCTAATGGACGGGGTTTCAATGCTGCTCAGAAATGCGCTTATCATACCGGGGCACCTGGACATGATACTCAGGATTGTTGGGCCTTGAAACACAAGATCCAGGACCTGATAGACAACGGAGAGATTGTGGTCTCCAAACTAGATCCGCCTCATGTACAAGACAACCCTCTTCCTCAACACAAAGAAGAAGAGGTCACCATGATTAGTTGGAGCAATGGACAGAGTTCCAATTTCAGCTGTGATTCTTCCCCGACCATCAAAGACGGTGATGAAAAATGGGATTATACCAAGTTCCAGTTCACAATAGAACGATAGATGAAAGCTCTCTGTAAACAAATTGAGCAATTGGCGGAACTGGTGACTTATCAGCATCAAGTGACACGTCAGTTAATCAGCCAGGAGTATGCCAGTCTCCTACCTATTTTCATGAATAATCCCTCGTCACTTTTGAAAAATGAAATGCTGGAAGACAAATTGATAAAGAGAGCAAAAGCCAAAGCCCGTCGGGATTTCTCCAACAAAAGGGAGTTCACCCATCTGGGCCAACCCATGGGGGAAATCCTTCATATGTTAATCAATGAAGGAATGATCAGTTCCTTTCTACCTCCAATCAACCCCCGTTCAGGGCGATACAACTCTGATGGAGTATGTCAATATCACTCCCAGTCTCGTGGTCACAACACAGAAGAATGCTGGGCACTCCGCCACCTTATTCAAAATCTAATCGACAGTGGTGTCCTGCGCCTAGTGGACGACGATACTGTGTTACGTGCAAGTGAGAATGCAGGCCCTACTAAGTGGAAAAGTGTGGTAGTAGTCATATCCACTGAAACTGATGGGATTAGAACAATACTCACATCACCAACAATTCAACTCAAGGGAGGCAACAATCCTTTAAAAGTGGTCGCTCCCGAGCTAATCAACTTGACGTGAAGAGCACAATATCCTTTTGTTAGCTTGTTCACAGTTCCGTGGAATTATGGAGAAGGTGAAGGATCCACCTCACATACAACTGCTGCAGTGTCGAAGGAAAATCCACTGTATCTTCCACCACGGGTGATGAAACCTACCATGAAATCAAAGAAGAAAATACCCATGGAGAAAATAAAAAAATTCCTCCATACTATGGGTCATCACGAAGCCACTGTGGTTTTAACCTTAGTGAAGATGAATATCAATCTCAACCGAATTCGGAGTAGCCATACTATCATCAAAGCTTTTTATGGAGCCCGCCGGAATTCGGTCGGAGTAATTGAGCTGCCAATCGAAATTGGTCCTCATATATTCTGCGTATCTTTCCATGTGCTTAAGATAGATTCGACATACAACCTGCTATTGGGATGACCATGGATTCATATGACTGGGGCAGTCCCCTCCACTTTTCACCAACAGTTGAAATACATTATCAACAATAGCCTGGTCACAGTCAACGCTGAACCGGAGATTCCTCAGCACGGAGACATGCCATTCATCAATGCCAATACAGATGTGGAACCTTTCAATTTTCATGCTTTGGAAATAAGCAATACCCAATACCTTGCTATTGGAGCGCCATTGCCCGAACCTAAGATTTCTACCGAGGTAATGTCAGCCACTCAAGAAATGATGTTGTTGGGTCATAAGTCGGGACAAGGGTTGGGTAAAGATTGCCAGGGTATAAAGTACCCAATTCGCTTAACCAGGCAAACTGGAACAGCTAGGCTAGGCTATTCTGCTAGTTCTAGTCACAGGAATCCGCACAACTATGTGGCGTTTATCTTCGCCTTCAAACTCTGAGTCCGCACAACCTCCTGTAAAGGTGCTAGCTAAGGTAATGGCTATGTTATTTCCCAAGCCGGTACCGGTGAAGGAGAAAGAAATCCTTGTTCCAAATCCCGCAATGGAAGAAGAGGAACGAAGAATCAAGCAAGACGTCATCCGAATGATGTCAGGCATACGCATCATAGTTCATAACGAACATACCAACAGATACACCCCAGGCGATGATTGCCCAGACGTAATGGCTATCATTCGGGACAGGGAGGATGATGACAATCCCTCCATCACTGTGGTCCATCAGAACTTTTCCCTTGCCAATTGGGACAACATTCATTGCATTGGTCGTCAAGGGTAAAGCGGGCATAAACTCTTTCTGCCCTGTAGATATAATAACTGCTTACTTTTTTATACAGTATTAGCAGTTTATTTTGCCAGTATATGCTAACACTGTGTATGATCAACAAATTTCATATATACTAAGTGAAAGCATATTTTGTTTTAGGACTCCGAATTTAGATGTGTTTGTACTTGTTGATACGATGCCTCTCCTACACAAGGATTGTACCTTTGATGTAGAGATGAATTCCGCCTTGATGGATATACAGGATGACATTGAGGTGCCTCCAAAAATTCAAGAATGGGTCAAAGACAAACCCAAACCCAACCTTGATCAAACAACTTCTTTCAATCTTGGAACCTTAGAAAGCCCTAAGTTAATCAAGATTGGTTCAGACCTTACCCCAAACCAATGGAATGACATGGTTACGCTATTAACCCAATTCCAGGATGTGTTTGCATGGTCTCATGAAGACATGGTGGGTTTGTCCACTTACATTTTCCTTCATCACCTTCCCATTAAAGAGGGATTTAAGCCAGTCAAGCTGAAACTCAGGCGATTGAAACCTGAGTGAAGTTTAAAGGTGAAAGAAGAAATTGTGAAACAATTTTAAGCTCGCATCATAATGGTGTCTACATATCCTGAGTGGATATCCAACATTGTGCCCATGCATAAACCTGGAGGGAAGGTGCGAGTTTGCGTGGATTACCAGGACTTGAACAAGGCTTGCTTAAAAGATAGCTTTCTCGTGCCATTTATCCACATTCTCATTGACAATACTGCGCAATACGACATGTATTCCTTTGCTGATTGCTTTACGGGGTACCATCAGATTATGGTTGCTGAGGAAGATCATGAGAAGACTGCTTTCATCACGCCTTGGGGAACTTTTTGCTATAGACGGTTATCATTCGGCCTCATCAATGCTGGAGCCACCTATCAACGAGCTATGATGGCTCTTTTCCATGACTTTATGCATAAAGAGATCGAGATCTATGTGGATGACATCATTCTCAAGTCCCGGAAGGAGGATGACCATATAGACCATCTCAGAAAGTTGTTCAACAGGTTACGTAAGTACAACTTGAAGTTGAATCCAGCTAAGTGCGCCTTTGGTGTTAAATTAGGCTAGTTCCTAGGGTTTCTAGTCAGCCACAAAGTGATTGAGCTGGATCCTGCAAAAATCCAAGCCATCACGGAAATGCTCATTCCTCATACAGAAAAGGAAATACGGGGATTTTTGGGAAGAATTAACTTCATTAGCAGGTTTATCTCTCAACTCACAGCAACCTGTGAGCCAATCTTCAAGCTATTAAGGAAGAACTCCTCCATGAAATGTAAGGATGAGTACCAGAATGACTTCCTTACAATCAAGAAACAGCTAGTCAAAGCTACTATTTTGGTACCACCCAGGGATGATGTTCCCCTGTTTATGTACCTGTACATAAGTGACAATGCCATGGGCTGCATGCTGGGACAGAAGGACGATTGAGGCCAAGAACGAGCTATCTATTACCTCAGCAAAAGGTTCAGCAGCAGTGAACACAAGTACAGTCTGATCAAAAAGATTTTTTGTGCTTTAGCATGGGCTTCCATGAGGTTACAACATTACGTCCATGGTCACACAACCCATCTCATATCCCGCGTGGATCCTCTCAAGTACGTGTTCAACAAACCTATGTTAAATTGCCGACTGTCCAAATGGTAGTTGATTCTACAACAATTTAACATTGTATATGTGACTCAAAAGTCCATCGAGGGTCAAGAAATCGCAGATCAACTGGCCGCCGCACCTTCAGGGGATTTCAAACCCTTGGAAACATATTTCCCTAATGAAGGAGTAATGACAGTGCAGCAACACCTTCAGTATGATACGCGCCAATCATGGAAGATGTATTTTGATGGAGCTGTTAATATGGAAGGTTCTGGAGCTGGAGCAATTCTAGTATCTGATACGGGGGAGCAGTATCCCATTGCCGTCAAGTTACAGTTTGGCAGCACCAACAATACAGCTGAGTATGAAGGCTGTCTCATGGGGCTAAAACTTGCCCGTTCGATGGGCATCAGGCGGTTAACTGTCTTTGGAGATTCAGAGTTGGTAATCAGAAAATCCACCAGAATCTATTAAACCAAGGAACTACATTTACTGCCTTACCATCGGCAGGTTTTGAAGATGGCTTTGGAGTTTGAAGAAATCTCCTTTCTACACATTCCTCGTAATAGGAATGACTTTGCGGATGCATTAGCAACTTTGGCCTCCTTGATTCGCATATCAGACAAAGAACACTCGCCGAGCGTCACAATTTCCCTGAACAAGGCCCCAACCTATGGGAATTACGTTAGAGAAGTATATGATGAGCTACCTCCCATCTAACATCCTTGGTATCAGCATATCAAGGAATATCTACGCGATGGATCTACACCCGCTGAGGCGAGCCCGACCGAGAAAAGGCGGATCCATAGACTTGCTATAAAATTCTACCAGAGTGGAGATGCGCTCTACAAAAGAGATGCAGGACTAGGTCTCCTCAGATGTTTGGACAAAGATCAAGCCCAAAGGCTTATGGATGAAATCCATGGTGGAGTCTGTGGCCCCCTCCTTGTTAAGAAAGTCCTTAAGACGGGACATTATTGGCTATCTCTCAAAGCTGATTGCAACGTCCACGTCAAAAGATGCTATCAGTGCCAGATTCATGGGAATTCTATACACGCCCCTCCACGGGAACTCCACAATATGAGTTCACCCTGGCCCTTCTCAATGTGGGTAATGGACGTTATCGGGCCCATTGAGCCTAAAGCCAGTAATGGTCACCGATTTATCTTCACCATAATCGACTACTTTACCAAGTGGGTAGAAGAAGCCTCCTTCCCCAGGGTCACTGAAGAAGTCATCATTGCTTTCATCTGAAACAATGTCATTTATCGATATGGATAACCAGAGGTGATTGTGTCAGACAATGCAAAAAACCTCAACAATAGGATGATGGAGGAATTATGCAGTAAATTCCACATCAAACATCTTAAATCTGTCATTTATCGTCCAAAGATGAACGGTGCTGTTGAAGATGCTAACAAAAACATCAAGAAGATTATGCAAAAGATGTCCGCCAACCATAAAGATTGGCCTGACCTATTGCCTCTGACCCTGTTAGCCTACATAACCTCAATGCGTACTTCTACTGGGGCAACCCCCTACGCTTTAACCTATGGGATGGAAGTAGTATTCCCCATAGAAGTTGAGATGGAATCTCTCAGAGTGTTTATAGACGCTCAGCTGGATGAAGACCAATGGGTACAAGACAGGTATCACCAATTGTCTCTAATAGAACAAAGACGAACTGCGACTATCTTCCATGGTCAGTTATATCAACAAAGGATCGCCAGATCCTATAACAAAAAAGTCCGGCTCCTGCAATTTAAACAACATTACTTGGTTTTGAAGAAGATTCTTGACAACCAAGATCAAGCTAAAGGAAAATTCGCTCCTAACTGGGAAGGCCCGTTATTTGTCAAGGAAGTATTGACAGGAGGTGCTCTCAGATTGCAAGAAATGGACGGCGATGAATTTCCACAACTCATCAACTCAGACACCGTGAAACGGTACTATGTCTGAAGTAATTTGCAAATACCCTGGTGTCAAACCATCAGATCACTAGTCATCCCGGTTCTTTAACCCTTTACCACCTACAACCTTTCTACACTTTGCCCCTCAGGGAAACATACTTTTCAAGCCAGCAGTCTGGCTTTCTCCTTTGCGCTCATACAACTTAGGTCATCCCACCGCGGATTAAACCTCTTGTGTTTGCAGTTTGGCTACCCATACCTAGGATCAAACTTCTCATACCTGCAGTTTATCCTCCACCAAGGATTAAACTTTCTCCTCCCCGCACTCTGACCTGCATATGGGGTTACGTTTTTCTTCTCGCCTTGAGGGGCGAACTACATCGACTTGATCTCCTCTTCAATAGGAGTATGTAGGCAACCATGTCACATGGCCCGGTCGCAATAAAACAAAGACAACAAAAACATTTCTACCCTCTTCTCCTCACAAAAACAACAAAAAACATTCCTACACCATTTTTGCCATACACATCGTTGAACCTTTTACACCAGGTTCGAACTACGCAGACCTGATCTCCTCTTCAATATGAGTAAGTAGGTAGCCATTCATGGTGCGGTCTCACCCCCTACCAAAACATAAACCATTATCAACTGGTACTATGATCATCCTTCAATCAACTACATTTCATTTGGCTTCAGACTAAAGGGATGGAATTACCTGAACTCCTCCCAAATAGGAGATTCAGCGACCATCTAAGCTGTGGTCATAGCTTGAAGAGAAACACCAATCCATAAGAGATGGAATTAAATAGGCTTTTCCTAAATAGAAGTACTGGCGACCATCTGTGTTGCGGTCAATCTCAGAGAGGAAAGCCACACTCCTCTCCACATTTTCATCCAGAAACCAGACCCAAGACATCAAAGATGGTAGAGATACACATAGATCGATGATCCATTCTAAACTATCCAGAGATAACTCAATGTCCATCCACCGAGGAGGAATTCAGAATACTTCAAGACCACAAGCCCTGAAGCAGCAGACAAAATATCAAGCAAATAACAAGGCATATCTAAAAGGGAAGTGATCCACAAATATATTTCCCTGTCATATATAATGCTATTTGATATATATACAATGTAAACTGCACATGACCAAATGGCTAAGCTAGTCTGTGTAGGTAAATACAAGCTCATCTACAAGTCAGGGTATATGCGAGCTAACAAGCCCAACATGGCGTCCCTCTAAGAAGACGGAGGCGAAGCTGTGGTCTCCTGTATGAGAATATCCACATAACCCAAAAGATCTGTAGCCATCTGCACGGTGACCATATGATCATCAATATATGTGTTCATCTCTGCGATCATGCCAGTGGTAAGGGACCTCACTGCAATACTATCTGTGATGGCTACATCCCGGGCAGATATAGCACTATCCCGCTCAACTATCACTGCATCTCTGGCTGATATGGCCTCATCGCGCTCAACAACAGCGGCATCTCTGCGATCTAATTCCTCGTCTCTCTCTAACAGAGATGCATCCCTCCCATCAAGGGCAGTCAACATCATAGATCGAGCCTGATCTCTCTCAAAGGTCATCAGATGAAGACTCTGCTCTAAGTACTGTGCCGAGTGATGAATCACAACAGTACTAGTATTAGGAGAATCTGGAAGAAATGATGGCAACCCAGCAGCGGGCTCCCCCTCGATATATGTATCGATGTACTCCATGGGCTCTACATCGTCTGTATTACTGTCCGGTATTGCAGATACTGCTGCAGCCGATAAAACCTCAGTCTTTGTCCATGCGAAAAACTCTGCAAAACAACCTGGATGACTCACATAAAAAGAAGCTATCTCGCGCTGATTCCAACAAGCATAAACACGAGATTGGTCCTCTGCTGAGAGATATCGAGAATCTGAACGCAGATCGATCGCCCCCTCGAAAGGATGAAAATCCTGGAACTGGTCGAACTGCGACATCACGACCAATGGGTGATAAGTGGTCACGCCGCTCAAGCCAGCCAGAGGGAGGAAGTCCATGTCCGGAGCGTGCGTAATGAAGGTGTAATGTGAGCAAAGCCCAGAGCACAACAATATGCTAAATGGATCTCTGATATTTGACAAAAATACGGACTAAGACAGGGCATCTGTATGCTCTGACGGCTGAAAGGAGTATGACATGGCTACATCATGGGTGAACCAATACCCATACCGTCTAAGGGTACCAACCAGTCTCAAGTGTGACATAAACCACACATACAGCATGACTGAACTCCCAGTGAACACCCCTGACGGGTAAATACAACAGTAGGATGCTGACCTAGGGTCTCTGCTACAATCATAGGTAAAATGGTTCGACCCTCTCTAAGAGCTGTCACGACCATTATAACACCAATGTCTATCTCGTTCATATATCATGGCATATAGACATATGACAATACTCATAGCATTAGACATCGACTCTGGTCGAACGCCAATAATCCTCCAGTGTGGTGAAATCCCCAGAATATCGTGAGTAGCTATCCTCCGAGCCAAATCTATCATACAGAAAACGCTGGGATATCACATGGCTAGATGTCAGCTCGTCCTGCACTACTCTGCACCGCAATCCTATGATAGTCATGAATCGTCTACTCAGGTCTCCCAAAGCCAGATGCACGTAAGGTCTGTCTAAAGGTAGCATCATCAAACGTGCGTACTCCTCCAAAGTAGGAGTCAACTCATGGGTACCAAATCAGAATACCTGCCTATCCGGTAGCCAATGCTCTAGCATCCCGTCCACAAACCCTGCGGGAACCTGAAAAGTCAATAAAGTCATGGTATGCTGCAGCAACTGATCTACAGTCACCCTGTCTGTGGTGACATGCTATCATAGCACGATCGTATACCCATGGCCACCGATGAGGGTGGGGTATGATCTATACGGCTAACTATCGAAGAAGACATTTGTACGGGCCGTGTCATAAGACCATCCAGGGGTCAACACCGAATATCTCTGGACTTACATATATATTCATAACATGACACATGCATAGTAGATAATAGATGGAAATATGATATAGGGAATGCAAAAACTATGCATACATTCCTAAGTATATCATCATCTAATACATCATCTGTGTACAACTACAAATACAGGGAAATGGGTCACATACACCCAAAAAGCACCTGCGACACCCTTATGTGGGTCCCACCCCTCCGGCTCGGTCCAGTTCGAGTTGCAAAGGAGTTCTCACAGACTGGAAAGGTCAAATTGAGAATAAAAATGCCACGCGATTGAGCAAAATAGCATACAATCCCGGTCTTCTCAGATAAAACTTTGAGTCTATACATCGCTTATTGGTAGTCACTCGAGCATGAGGTATACCCTGCCAATGATCTCATTTACTACGAATCATATACGACAATACCTTGTATAGGTCTGATGCCGCCAACTCCGGGTCGTTACCCTAAATGAGTCCCCGACGGGGGTAACAACGTATATCCCTGACGAGGGTTACAACGTAGATCCCCGATGGGGGTTACAACACGTTCATCCGTTGACATGTCTATTAACGAAGGTCAAGCAGTCTTGACATTATTTCAGCCGATGGCAAGTAAACCCATCGAAGCATTGAGAATTGGGCGATAGTTGCGTACATACTCATGAGTCCCCACTAGCTCCCCGACGGGGGTTACAACGTATATCTCCGGCGGGAGTAATAACGCATGCTCAGCCGTTGACACATATATCAATGAAGGTCAAGCAGCCTTGACGTTATCTCAGCCAATAGCAGTTAAACCTATCGGAACTCTAGAGCTGTTCGAGGATCTCATGCTCGATTACTCATATTCCCCCAGTGGATCCCCGGTGGGGGTCATAACGCAATGCTCTGTTGATCTACATGACATCGAAGGTCAAGCAACCTTGACAATCTACTCACAAAGCATCAGCCACTAATTCACACGTCAGCGAAGGTCAAGCAACCTTGATAGTATATCTCACAGAATTTTTCAACCGTTGATTCACATATCGGTGAAGTATACGTCAACGAAGGTCAGACATCCCTGACAGCATTTGCTGTTGGCAGTAAATCCAACAGAATCTTGACATGTCCTGACGATACTAACTAGGAGAGGTCAATGTTATCAAAGAGGATAGATGATGGAATATATTATACACATCCTCAAAACAGACCAAGCTTTATCCCCACAGATCTCTTACACATAAGAGGTACATCTTCAGGATCAAGTCGTTATCAAGAACACAGGGATTTGGTGATAACTCCAACATCAACATCTTAACAGATTCGGCTTACACATCAAATATGGTCAGCATTTCCAATCCCCAGTTGCAGCAACAGGGATCCAGCAATCATCCCTAGCATGTTAAGCTACAACCCCGTACACATACATCATACATTTACACCATTTTGCTACCCATTGTACGACGTTCATCTTGTTGCGTTTCAAGCTAGGATTCTTTATCCGACCCATGCATCGCCATGCATGAGTATAATAAAGAGGGGCATCTGTAGACACTCGAAATTTTCTGTACTACTATCACTAACATTGCAGGAGGACATATTCGTCTTTTAAGAGAGAGCCCTGAAAGAATCCAAATCCATACCGGATACTACCGGAAGTTCAGCATCAACCCCAGATCATACTTTGGGAGTAACAGTTCCAACCTCAGAGATAACCCCAAGGCATGCAGATCCAATACGGGAACACACACCGGAGAAGACCGGTTAATCTCAGAGATAACCCCGAGGTATCCAGTCTCAGTCCCAACCATGGAAATAGCCACCAACCTTGGTGATAACCCCAAGGAATGCAGTTTCGGTGATAACCCCAGAAATGCTTATTTCAAATGAGACCAGCTTCAATCTTGGCGCTCACAAATGAGATACACTGCACCAACCCGACAATAACACGGGGAAGACACACCCTTCAATCTTTACACACACCCTTCTACACATTGAGAGTCGTGTTGCTTTCTTTTGCCCGGACTTCAGTCCGTGGTTTCATTTCAGTCTATATATATATTATATATATATTTACATATATATTGACTAACATTATCGAGTTATGCCTCGATTGAGCCTAGACTTCGGTCTGGAGCGTTTAATGCTTTAATATATATATATATATATATTTACATTTATATATATTAACTGAGTGTCGAACTTTGTTCGATGAGCCTAGGCTTCGGTCTTGTGCGTTTACTGCTTTAATATATATATATATATATATATATATATATATATATATATATATATATATATATATATATATATATATATATACATTTATATATATTAACTGTGTGTCGGACTTTGTTTGATGAGCCTGGATTTTATATCCGGTGCGTTTATTCGCTTATATATATATATATATATATATATATATACTTATATATATCTGAACTGTGGTCGAACTTGTTCAATGAGCCTTGATTTTACATCCGGTGCGTTTATCGCTTATATATATATATATATATATATATATATATATATATATATATATATATATATATTTCATCCCACCTGGAGTTTACTTCGCGGTGGTTGATCGCTTTTACAGCTTTCTTTACGTTTCGTCCTGCCTCGAGTTTACTTCGTGGCAGTTAACAGTATTTACAGCTTTATTTATATTCTATCCCGCCTTGAGTTTCCTTCGTGGCGGTTGGCCGTATTTACAGTATTATTTACGTTTCGTCTCGCTGGAGTTTCATCCGTGGCGGTTGATAGCTTTTTACAGCTTTTATATATATACTTGCTTATTGTTTTCATATAAACTGTAGTATTTTGTGAGCCTAGGAATCATGTGATCACAGATTCATCCCATTGTATCTAGATTCGGTTCCCGTAATGGACATCTTCAGCTGTAAGCAGCTTGTAAATTATTCTGCGGTGTCTAAATTTCCTCAGATGGTTTCCATACCCACGAGGAAGTCGGCATTATTTTGTACATTATTTTCATACGGATGCCTCGCATTTGTAAAATGAAATCAACCAAGCCGCACACTTAATAAAATGGTAGTGTAAAAGGTCTCAATTACTATTGAGCATCAGGGTTTGAAAAACCTCTTTTATAAAACATCACTGTCGTATCTTGCTTAAAACTGAATTTTTACATAAATTCAAACCCTGTGTATATAGGTTCGAACGAGGCCTCGCAATACTTCCAAATAATAGCACATTGACCCACACACACACACACATTTAGATAACAGTTTCTTGAGAAGAGGCGGTCAGCGTGGTAACACGGATGTCGGGGGGTGCCTAACACTTTCTTCCTGAATAACCATGTCCCCAGACCCTAAACGAATCTCGGTTTCACCGACCCGTATAGCAGTGTCACATCACTGGGTCAATGTGCAAAACTTTTCTCGGTTGTGTTTGTACAACCATTTAAAAAAATAAACTGGCGACTCTTAACAGTCCCATCGTCGACATTATACATGTCAGACCTTTTTCACTTGTTTTTTCAAACAAATCTCATCGAAAATGAGAACACCAAAGAACAAGTAACGAAAAGGGACATCCAAAAATTCCGACGTCGACAGTTTGAAAAATGTAAGACATATATGAAACATTCATCTAGGAGTTTGAAACGTGTAACGAACACATAGCAAATCAAGCATGTGTAGCTAAGGTGTACTATATACATAGCTATTATAAGAGTTTACTAAGAAAGCAAAAAAGGGAAGGTTTTAAAAACCAAGATAGAGAACAATGTAACATTATTATTACATTGAGAATGTATGAATATGTAACTAATGGATTTGAATCCATAATTATATAACTATGTAGGAATACACGAAATGCAGATAAACGTTAAGCAGTTAAGTCATAGTTCATAAACTACGAATCAGGCAAGTATTTCAGTTCCTATTTGTTATATGAATTCGATAACTATTAGTTGAGCTATATTATGCTATGTAAATGTTGATGTATATATATGAAATGCATATGAGATATGTATGAAATGTGAAAGTTGATCTTTGATGATATGCTTATGTTAGTAAATCTCTTTGTCTGTTATGTGCGAAGTAACATGCGTAGTAAATATTAATTGATTATGAATGCATGAACTGAATATGCTATTATATGCTATGTGCTGCATGAAAACTGTTAGAATTGCTGGGCTGTCGAGCTCACCCTTGTAAATAACCATTTTTGCAGGTTAAGGATACACGGTAAAGGTTACGTACTACTTGATTGATAAAGTCCAATAGTTTTGAAGTAGATTGATTTATTATTTAACTAAATGCTCTTGAACCATGTTTATGTTCTAGTAGATGTACATGATAGTAGTTTATAATGTGTAATATCTATTAAGTTGTGCTATGTGATAAATAGAGAAATTCGAATCGAGATGTAAAGATTTATACGAAAATTGAATAAAGTGAATCATAGAATAATTTGATTAAGGAATTTGTAATTGATTCGAGTTATGATATCAATAAAAGAATTATTTTTCAAAGGAGATTGAAAAAGTTTAAATTATTTTGTATAATTGTATAACATCGAATGTGATGTAAAACAGGAATATTAAATGACCAAGATTAGAAACTTATAAAAGTTTGGGGTCATTACACAAATCCTTGAAATAGAAAGAATTTATATTCTAAATTGTAATAAGTAAAGTTATATTATGAATACAAAATATAAATAGTTTGACGATAGTAGTATCGTGGCGGACCAGATCCGAGGTTCGAAGGGACCCGGATTTGGGCGCGTCACAGGTTGGTATCAAAACTGTAGGTTATAAACTTAGGTAAGTGTACCTTAGGCTATAACCTGAGAGAGAGAGAAAGATAAAGATTAATATATATAAGTGAAGATTCAAAGAAGAATCTTGAAGTATCTAAGAGAATGATAACTAAGGAGTTTCCCAACTCCGTTAATAAAAATGTTAAGATGGTGTCTGTATGACAAAAATAATAAGAATGAACTCGAGTGGAGTTTAATTGATGATAGGGAAAGAACCCTGAGGTAAATTGATGATCACGATGTGATCAGAATGAGCTATGAAGTGATAAATAGTCTGTAACGACTAAGTGTGTATAGCTTGATGCTATAAGATATTGTACTATGAAATGGTACGGTATGAACTCACGAGGAGTTGTATGTGATGAGATACGAAGAATTCGTATCGAGCAAAGAGCAAGTTAAGAGTGTAAGATATAGTTAAGTGGGATTTCAGTTGAGGACTCATGTGAGAGCTAAGTTGTACAAACCTTTGTGTGGGCGGAGGCTTTGTGCTCACGCTCGGTTCCTCACAATGATAATCAATAGAATGTTGGTGTCACGATATTGATATGTTTTTGGTGAGAAGGTGATTTTTTTCTCATATCATATTTGATAGATAGAGGCTATTAAGATTAAGATAAAAAATATTAAGATTAGGCGCAAGTTCTTAAAACTCATGCACATGGTACGTTCGTGACTCATAATTATATGAAATATTTTTGAACCCCTCAGTGAATGAACGCCTATGGTCTGACTAGGATAAGTTCTTAAACTCATATAATTATGGCAAGTTCCCGAATTTCTAAAGTGTGGTAAGTTTGATGAACTGTAACAGGTATATATATGTTATGAAGTTAGAAATTTCGGTATAGTAAAGATTGAAGTTGATGGAGAAACAAGAATTTTCTAAATCTTCTAGCTCTGCTAGATTTTCAAAATTTATTGACTTCGTGCTAATGTTCGCACTTCTATTTTCTTGAAAAACATTGGATCATGTGATTGAACCAATGATGTTTTAAAAATAATATAGTTATCCATATGTCTATGCTAATTGATTTGGCTAAGACAAAAAAAATGATTTGAAAATTTTCAAAAAGGTATTTCTAACCATTTGCATCATTTGATATGGTGTAAAAATGGTAAACGATGGAGTCATCAATGCAGTCGAACATAGAGTTGGTTGTGATCGAAAGATCGCCAGCCCACTATGGTATGATGTAATATGACAAAGTCACCTAATGGCGGAATCCTCAATGTACTACTAATCTGGCACGATATCATGACGTCATAAAAGAATTTTTGGTTTTCTTTTAGATTATGAAGAAGGTCAATTAAGTTGGATAGATTATTTTAATTGATGTTCGAGTTGTTGATAAAAGTCTAAGCTATTTGATTCGGCTAGACGACTGTTGAAAAATATTAGTGAAATTCAATCATTCTTGAGTATTTGTGCCGAACCAGATTGCTCTGGTGCAGATTCAGTTGTTGAAAAGCTGAGGTGAATAACCCTATAAGGGGACATGTTTTTGGGGACAATGGTTCCGACCCTAACGAATGCAGTCGTTACAAAACACTACATTGCGGCCCAATGTAGTGCTACAATAGGTTGGCCACCTAGTGTACGTGTGGAGGGTGTTTTCAGTCTTTGTGAAAGAGAAACACTCTTGTTTGTAGTGTGGATGATTGTGTTGAAGCACTAGTTCACAGTCTTGTGACCCCTCAACATACATTGGAATCTGAGTTATTCATGCTACTTCCCGATTATTGAAAAATTATGGAAGATTCTTATTCTTCTGAAGGAACCAAGTAGAGGAGGTTTCGGTGATTCCGAGGACAAAATTCTTATAAGGGGGAGAGAATTAAGAACCCAAATTTTCAGAAATTATTAAAATAAGAATTTAGTAAATAAAATTCTTAAGGCATGAGATGTGTTCGAACAAGAATATATAATTGTGTTACGAGGTATGTAATATTGTGTTACATAGGGTAATATGAGCAATGTGATGTTGTGTTTAATAAATATATATTATTATTATATATTTGTTATACATTGTAGAGATGAATTAGTAAGAAGATGGATAAGATTTATCTATTGGCATTAAATAATTTTTAGAATTATTTTTATCATAGTGAGTTGGTGACATTGAATCTCTTTGATGGATAATCACCATTTTCTTGAATATATATACTAGTAACTAGTATGATGTAATATGAGTTTTAGTTAGTACTTAAGCTATCCATGGATAGATTGAGATAGTAAAGCATAAATTAGTTAATTATGAGGATTAACTAACAAGTAGAAATATTGGTTAATTTATATTAAAGTGGAAGTTATATTGTGGAATAATATAATTTGAAGGGGTTTAAGAATCACTTAAGTAAATAGTGAATATGTGATTATAGTGGGTGCTTTATATTCGAGTTTTATGGTAAGAAACCCTTAAAGGAGATTTCATAGTTGGTTAAACTATTAAGGAAAAATAGAGTTTTAAAACTAGTAGTTTGATAATTAAAATATTAAAGAAATTAGTAACCGATGATGTGGAATCAAAGAGGGCATTGATATTAGACGAGTTAATACAAAATGAGGATGTGTGAAGTATTTAGAAGCGTATGTTTCAGTTCTGCTGATGCAGAACTTGTCTGCCTCTGATTTTGATATGGCGCAGCTGCGTCATATCCAAGTCTGTGACCATCGCAGCTGCGCCGGTCTATAGAAAATTCTGAGCAAGTTATGAACATTTGATTCCAAGAAATAGATACTAATAACTCTTATAAGGGTCATATATGGTGACCAAGTGTTCATGAAGAAATTTAGTTAGCAAAACATGACTTGATTAATTAACCCTAAATAAATATGGTTAATTAAGAGATACTCTAGAATATTATAATCCTTGTATGGCAGTGGCACGATAATAAATTAAATGAAAAAGGGTTAGTTCACTTGTATAAGATAGTGAGTTAACATATGTGTTTAGCATAAGAGGATGAAATAAATATGTTAATTAATATTTGATATTTTAATATATTACATAGTTTTGTAATATATCAAAGGGTTGATATTTGAAAGATAAATGATTAAAAGAACCAATATAGTGATAAGTAATTATTGGTTAGAGATTTATGAATAAGGTTAATATTGTATGTGGTGGCTAAATAAAAATTGTTTTGGAACAATTTATGGAAGAAATGAAATGAAAGAATTATATTAATTAGTGTTGTACATACTAATTATTGTAAGATAATAAATGATTAATACTAATTAGCCATTGTGATATTAAAATATGATTATTGGTTGGGAATACCAAATTGAATTAAACTTAGCCCAATTAAAATATTAATGTGTACATTATCATTAAATAGTATTACTACGGGTAATATGGAAAATGTGGACAATAGTAATATATAATACATATGGCCTAAGAATACATGAAGTGTGACATTTAATTGGGACTACTGAGATATGGTATCAAGTGGTACAATAAAATCATAAGTGATTTTAATACAGAAATAATTAAATATATGTGTATTCTAGACGTTGGGAAGGAGAATAAATGTTTAAATAAACATTAATATTACACAATGTTATAATGTGGTTATACGAGTAGTAAAAATAATTATGGAGGATACTCGGACAATAATACCTAACAACGTTATTTTATTGCATGTAACTAAGGTACATGGAGTATATGATGTGAATTAATAAATAATTGATATTAATTATCATTATGATAATTGGGTATATTTGAAATGATAAATTTTATGGAAAATGATGGATTAAGAATATCCAACTATTTTATAAATAGCCCAATTAAAATATTATTAGATTAATGTACATGAGGTACATGATATTATGTATTGGTGTATATTTAAAATATAAGTATACTTCCTATATGTGGATGGGCACACACACACACACACACACACACACACACATATATATATATATATATATATATATATATATATATATATATATATATATATATATATATATATATCTGTGTGTGTGTGTGTACCCATAACTTAATTTAATGTAGTAATGTTAAGTCAATTATAACTGATTGAATAGGCCCAAAAGGAATTAAGCTTGGTACATTAAGTGGCCTTATTGCTAAAATAGTAAGCTAAAAAGCTTTGTCCCAATTTCTCAGTCATTCTCCTTCATCACGTGAATAGGCCATTGGCCTAGCCTATTGTTATTGCTGAAAATTAGAACTGATGATGGTTAGAGGGATGGAGATAGATGGAGTGGTTCAACAACCCTTCTCAATGCATTGGTTTCTTCTTCTTCCTCTTGGATTAATTCAGTGTGTAAGACCATGAACTGGATACTCCTTCCTCTGTAAATAGAGTTCCTTCTTTCTTTTCCCATTTGTTGAATGTCTGAGCATTTGATAGGGAGAGTAAGTTGAATTAAGTAGCAATTGGAGGATTGGAGAGTGATGGTTAGCAATTCCAGGCATTCAAGAGGTAATAATGCTAACTTATATGCTTTTGATTTTTAAGTTTCAATTCCTAAGAAGAAAAATGTAAAGAAAAACTAGCTTTTAAGTTACAAAATTGATGGCAAAAGCTTATTTAAATCCATGAATTATTGTTAGATGTTGTTAAGATAGTCTTATGCGAAAACGACGAAAGTTAAATGAACCAATTTGGTTGAGAAATGAATTCATGGTGAATGAATTCACTAAACTTTTCAAAACCAGAAAACTAAGCATGAACATGAGTTATAGATTCAAATTTGGGTTAGTTAATGTTTATGTTAATTGTTGGGTAATTGGTATGTTGTAGTTTTATGAGTTACGAACCCATATAATCGAAAATGGACTTATGTGGATGAGTATAACTCATGTTATGAAAATTGGAAGGACACGAGGTCTATAAAATTGTAAAGTGCAGAACTTGAAGGGCCATTCTACCTCCCAGGGCTGAGCTGCACAGCTGCGCCGGGCTTTAGTGCCGGGTAGACTGCTCTGACATGCTGTAGTAAATTAAGTATAACATTTTCATACAAACTTCGATTGAGGTGATTCAAGATGATCCGAAATGAGGATGAATAGACCAACAACTTTTGTTCTTTAAGTGTTTCAATTTGAGGTCGTTAGAAAGGGTTAAAATAGTCATCTTTGTGACTGTTATGTATTCAGAGGCGATCAGAGGGCGTCGAGCGAGCACATACGTAAGTATAGTGCTCCCGGCGATGTAATATGTTATTCTAAGTGATAAAACATAAAAAATGAAAGATATTAGACATGACATATAAGATTACCTTACTCATAAGGGAATACTTTAGCATGAATTAGTATGTGTTTTGAAAAGAAACTTAAATTTTGGAAAAACGAATATTTACGAACCTTGAGTCTTTGAAGTTATGATATTCTAACACATACCTGTGATGCCCCCAAATCCATGTTCCTTCAAACCTCGGATCAGGTCCGCCACGATACTACTATCGTCAAACTATTTACATTTTTAATTCATAACTTAATGAATAAAACTTTACTTATTACAATTTACAATATAAATTCTCTCCATTTCCAAGATCTGTTAAATAACCCTAAACTTTTATAATTTTCACAACTTGGTCATTTACTATTCCTGTTTTACATTACATTTGATATAATATAAATATGCGGAATAATTTAAACTTTTTCAATCTCTCAAATAAATTTTTTTATTGATTTCATAACTTTGAACCAATTACAATTCTTGAATCAACTATAAAATATAGTTCAGTCTATTGGAATTACTGTATAAGATTTTACATCCTGATTCGATATCCCTTATGTATTAACTATTACATTCTTACAATACAAAAAGTATTAAACATCGGAAATATATATCAAGTACACTCCTAGAACCTAAACATGATTTAAGTAATAATCTAAATAGTATCCTTCGTTGCAAAACTATCTACTTTGTCAACCAAGAAGCACAAAATCTGTACCGTGAGTCCTTAACCTGCAAAAGTGGTTATTTGTATGGGTGAGCTCGACAGCCCAGCAATTCTAACAATTTTCATGCAGCACATAGCATATAATAGCGTATTCAATTCATGCATTCATAATCAATTAATATTAACTACGCATGTTACTTCACTCATAACATGCATATAAATTTACTTCACAAGTATATCATCAAAGATCAACTTTCAAGTTTCATACATAGCTTATATGCATTTCATATATATACATTAACATTCTCATAGCATAATATAGCTCAACTAACAGTTATAGAATTCATATATCAAATAGGAATTGAAAGACTTGCCTGATTCGTAGTTTATGAACTACAACTTAACTGCGTATCGTTAATTGCACTTCGTGTATCCCTACACAATTATAAAATCATGGATTCATATCCATTAGTTATACATTTCATACGTTCTTAATATAACAATAAATATTATATCATTTCTTAACTAGGTTTGTAAAACCTTCATTTCACTTTCTCATCATACTCTAAGAATAGCTAGGTATGTATAGGTATTCCTTAACCATCCGTACTTGACATCAACTTCATATACATTTATCACTCACTTGACCGCTATGTGTTCGACACATATTTAAAGTTTATAGATACGTGATCTACGTCGTTCATAGTCAAACTACTTAGTTTTATAATGATTTATTTCAATTAATAAGGCTTAACAACTTTCATTAGCAAGATTTGATGTTATAAGCTTTTAAACCATGTATTGGTACTAATAAGCCTCCACTAGTACGCTCACATGCATGTATCTATCTCAATTACATAGACATAGCATAGTTCATACTTTAAAACATGCTTAAATAACTTATATCATGCTTGACTAGTTGAGTGCACATATCATTCATGTTGGCATAAACGTCCTATCATGTTTGCACATATAGGCAATGTTTAAAGTCCCAAAAATTTCTAGTATGTCATATTACAAGTTCAGAAGTTTAGACAATACAATGCTCATGAATAATGTTTTCAAAATGTCTAAGTTCCTTTTCTTCAAATCCATGTCATGACAACCTAATCATGCAAGGCAACCTCGAATCATATGTCATATTTGTACATGTTTCTCTTTATGTGAAAATATAACCACTTCATGCTTTAATACTTAGTTTACAAAAGATAATGAAGTTTGCCTTTGAAATCATTTTATCATGAATGATGTAGTATAGCACATATAAGACAACTTTTAAAACTCTTATCATAAGTAACTAAGTCATGTTAATATCTTCTCAAGTTCAGAACCTACCTCATGTAGCATTCATGCACCTTAGTTCTAATATATCAAGTTTTTTCTTGAAAACTTCTCTAATACAAGGTCAAACAATTTTGATCATGAATAAGGACACTATAAACACCATATCATGCTCATTTATATTTGAACTCAATCATATATATAAACCACTAAGTTCAGAACTTGTAGAACATAAGTTTCCACATGGTTTGTTTTCAAAATCTTTAAGTCTCTTTTCAAAACACATACTAAGTCATGCTATTGATTTCTATTATGAACAAGGAAATCTTATATATCATGTATATTATCATGCATTTTCATGTTATATCACTTATATTAATATATTCCATCGTCGGGAGCACTACACTTGCGCATGTGCTCGTTCAACGCCCTCCGATGGCCTTCGATTACGTAACATTCACAAATATGACAATTTTGACCTTTCTAAATGACCTCAAATTAAAGAACTTAAAGCACAAAAGTTGTAGGTCTATTCGTTCTCTTTCCGGATCATCTTCAATCTCCTCAATTGGAGTTCGTATGAAAGAGTTATGGCCGTTTTAGTAAAGCATGTTCTGTTAGATTTTTCTCAACATTTGCAAGTCAGACCACTCCCACCGGGGCGGGGGTATTGCTCTATAAATTGCCCGCCGGGGCAGGCATACCTACTGTTTACTCATAGATTCTTGTCCTGCTTCAAAATAACAAGCCAAAAATCCTTTCTACCTTCATAATTTGAGTTATACATGTCCAAATTAGTCCGTTTTCGATTCTATGGATTTGTAATTCATAAAACTACAACATACTAGATACCCATCAACTAACATAAACTAACCCAAATATGAATTTACAACTCATGTTCATACTAATTTTTATGTTTTGGACAATTTAGCGAAATCATTCACTACGAATTCGTTTCTAAACCAAATTGGTTCGTTTAACTTTCGTTGATTTCATATTTGATTATATTAACAATATCTAAAAACAATTCATGGATTATAAAAACCCTTATCCATCAATTTTGTGACTTAAAAGCTATATTTTCAAGATATTTCTAAGGAATTGCAAACTTAGGAAATCAAGAGCATTTAAGTTAATGTTATTACCTCTTGAATGCTTTAATATGCTAAGCATAGCCTTCATAACTTTTGATTGCTCTCTAATTTTATTGACTCTTCATAGCCACTTCTCACACATCTCAACAAAAGAGAAATAAGATGAAGGAGTCTCTATTTATAGAGGAAGGATTATCCAAATCATGGCTTTGCACATTGAACTATTCCAAGGGGAGGAAGAAGAAGCCATTGGATGTTGGAGAGTTGGTTACCAACTCCACTTTCCCCATCCTTCTAGCCATTATTAGACTACAATGTAATGAAGAAGAAAGGAGACAGGCTTTAGCCTTTTTGCCAAACATGTGAATAAAAATAGGGAGCAATTGGGACACTAGTTTTGGGACAATTTCTAAATACACATCCTTCTTGCAACATTAGACTATATACTTATACACCACTCTTATTTTTATGCTATGTTGTATACACATATCAACCATACATTATAACTTTGTCATAATATGATTTATCATTGCAAGGTAGTAGGTGTGATGTAATATAGATATAATTGTCTCATCACCTAGGATGGGATAACAAAACTTATTTAAATCAACTTTATGATTTAATTACTTTTACTCTATATTAAATATCACACCACATTAAATCTCAAGCAATAGGTAATTATATTATACTACTACTCAAATGATTTTCCCATATTACACATTATTTAGTATAAAGTTTGTGTGACACACTTTACCTCAATGCTAATTTATTTAGCTTACCTTACACTTGTAATATGTATAACCTTTACACTTAAAATAATTAATATCTACTCTATTAATTATTTAAATTATACACTATACGTATAATTATTCGATTGTCCCAAGACAACCTCTTCCATCTCTAACCAATAATTATTTAAATGATAACATCCACGATAAAATAATAACTTAAGTTAATTAATATTTTAAAATAACTTAGTTTTCTTTCATTAATTAACTCCTTTGAAAAACATTAGAATTTTTGTATTTTGTCATAACCTAAATATTATGTTTTCTCCCAATAAAAACATTTACAATTAGAAATAAATTTGCTTATTGTCTCAAGATATTATTCTTAATATAATATCAATTAACTATATGTACGACACATGTACATATATTATATATAGAAAATAGATAATAAGTTTATTTTCTATTATATTAAATTGTTTCCATCAATTTATTTACATATAGCAAATACATTTAATATATTTACTATATTATTAATCATACCTCATACAAAAATATATAAGGTAATATTATTATTCAAAAAATAACATTTCTTCCTTTTATTAAAATAACTCAATATTAGAAATTATTTTAATATCCTCTATTAGAAATATATAATTATTATTTCTCTCTCCCTCTATAAATTGTTCCCAAAACAATTTCTTCAAATATTAAATATCCATTTAAAGATATAATAATTTATTTATTCCTTTAATAACGTATATATATTTAACGTTATTCGAACATTAGACTTTCTCACATATTACCATTCTGAGTAACATATATAAAGTACCACATATTCAACACACATATTAATTCACTCCTTTACTTAAGTAATTTAATCCTTGTACTATATTACCATAGATATTTAAGGTTTAACATACACGTTATATTATTCCATAATATAACTCTCAACTATCAATTAACCAATATTTAATCTTATCAGTTAATTCTCTCAACTAACTCATGTTTCACTATCCAAACCCGTTCGCAGATAACTTACGTACTATCAATAACCTATATTATAATCATACCAGTTATTAGTACACATACACAAGAAAATGATAATTATACATTAATGTCACCCACTTACTATGATAAAATAATCCTATAAACTATTTACTATTGATAGGAAATTTTATCCACTTCTTTTATCTCAACTGAATTATCTCTGTGATCAATAACAATATATAATAATAATAATATATTTATATATCACAAAAATCACATATTACATAGTTCATATTTCCATATGTAAAACATTCCTACATACCTCGTATCACATAAATGTTTTTATTCGAACCCATTTCATACTTACAGATTTTATTCATTAAATTCTTATTTTAATATTTTTCTGAATATCCGGGTTCTTACATCCTCTCCACTTTATAGGGATTCCGTCCTCGGAATCACCGAAACCTCCTCTACTCGGTGCTATTATGAATATTACATATTCTTTTGCATAATTTTATTCATTTATATTTTCGGAAGGTTTATTATAACTTGCTCACTTGCATTCTACCACATTCTCATTTCTAAGGAGCATTTTACTTACTACATTCATCCTTCAGAAGAATAAGAATCTTCCACGATTTTTCAATAATCGGGAAGTAGTATGAATAATCTTAGATTCCAAATTATGCTAAGGGGTCACAAGACCGCGAACTCTTCTCTAGGTTTATAGATGCTTCAACAAAATCCTTCACACTGCAAACCAGAGTGTTTATCAATCATAAAGACTGAAAACACCCTCCACGCGTACACTAGGTGGCCAAAATATTGTACCACTACGTTGGGCCACAACGTAGTGTTTTGTAACGACTATATGCGTTACGCTCAGAACCATTTTCCCCGAAAACATGTCCCCTTATAGGGATGTTCACCTCAACTTTTCAACAACTGAATCCACACCAGAGCAATCTGGTTTGGCATATTTACTCAAGAACACTTGAATTCCATAAATATTTTCAAGAGCCGTCTAGCCGAATCAAATAGCTTAGACTTTTATCAACAACTCAAACTTCAATCAAAATAATTTAGCTAACTTAATTGACCTTCTTCATAATTTAAAAGAAAACCAAAAATTCTTTTATGACATCATGATACCGTACTAGATTAGTAGTAAGTTGAGGATTTCGCCATTATGTGACTTTGTCATACTACACCGTACCAAAATTGGTTGACGATCTTTCGATCACAACCAACACTAGGTTCAACTGCATGGATGACTCCATCATTTACCATACACCATATCAATGATGAGCATGGTTAGAAATACATTTTGAAAATTTTCAAATCATTTTTGTCTTAGCCGAAACAATTGGCATAGACATAAGAATAAAGGTATTGTTTTTAAACATCATTGGTTTAATCACAAGATCCAATGTTTTTCAAGAAAATAGAAGTGCGAATCATCAGCCCGAAGTCAATAAACTTTGAAAATCTAGCAGAGCTAGAAGATTTAGAAAAATCAACGTTTCTCCATCAACTTTAATATTTACTACACCAAAATTTCTAACTTCATAACATATATATACCCGATCCAGTTCATCAAACTTACCACACTTTGGAAATTCAGTAACTTGCCACAATTATTTGAGTTTAAGAACTTATCCTAGTCAGACCATAGGCGTCCATTCGCTGAGGGGTTCAAAAATATTTCATATAATTATGAGTCACGAAGTTACCATGTGCATGAGTTTTAAGAACTCGCGCCTAATCTTAATATTCTATATCTTAATCTTAATAGTTTCTATCTATCAAATATGATATGAGAAAAGAATCACCTTCTCACTATAAGCATATCGAATGATATGCGGAATAATTTAAACTTTTTCAATCTCTCGAATAAAATCTTTTATTGATTTCATAACTTTGAACCAATTACAATTCCAGAATGAGCTATATAATATAGTTCAGTCTATTGGAATTACTGTGTATAAGATTTTACATCCTGATTCGATATCCCTTATGTATTAACTAATACATTCTTACAATACAACAAGTATTAAATATCGAAAGTATATATCAAGTACACTCCTAGAACCTAAACATGATTCAAGTAATAATCTAAATAGTATCCTTCGTTGCGAAGCTATCTACTTTGTCAACCAAGAAGCACGAAATCTGTACCGTGAGTCCTTAACCTACAAAAGTTGTTATTTGTAAGGTTGAGCTCGAAAGCCCAGCAATTCTAATAGTTTTTATGCAGCACATAACATATAATAGCGTATTCAGTTCATGCATTCATAGTCAATTAATATTAACTACGCATGTTACTTCACACATAACATGCATATAAATTTACTTCATAAGCATATCATCAAAGATCAATTTTAAAGTTTCATACATAGCTCATATGTAAAGTCCCCGAACCCGGATACTTGAAACCCGAACTCGGTACTTCACGATACCATTTCTATGAGCGGAATACTACTAATAATAATAACAATAATATAAAACTTAAACTTAAATTTATAAATACATCAGAGTCTTTCTCCCAAGTACGTAACCTTTAAACATTCATTACATATCATAACATATATAAATATATATATCATAGTATTCATAATCTAAAACTATTACAAACAGTAGCATATAAAGTCATTCAGCAACTTTTCCTTTTCCTTTGTTCTTGACAGATCCTTCTAGTCCTTCACACTTAGCTGAAAACATTTAAATTAAGCAAGAATGAGCATTTGAGTGCCCAGCAAGTATTATATATATAGGCTGGAAGAATTTAAATATTTTCTTTATAATATTCTTCTACTACTAGTCAGTAGTTGTGAAGTAATCTGTACCAATAATATTAACATAACAACCCTCTTTCAAATGTTTGAATCTGTGTATTGACTATACATGAGGTTTCTGTGACATACTATGAACATTGTTTTTCATTTTCGAAAAGGTTTGAACAGAAATTCATCTGTAAACCGTCATGACTTACGGGCACGGAGGGTGATCAGCCCCGTTGCACCCTGTATTGATCAATACTACATGTATAAGAACGATATTATCGTTCACTTTGTCCGCCTTGGGCGCATAAAAATTTTCCCATTATCGGGATGTTCATACCTGTCGGGTTTTTATAACAAAGGTCTTATCTTATTCAACAATTATCTATAGTTCAACATATATGTATATCAAAGGTGTATCAACATACGATTGAATACAATGATTATCCAAGTGGGGACACTTGTATAATCATTTCTAGAAATTAATGAACAGAATATATATTCGAATTATCATATACTAACATGTTGATAATCAATGGACGTATATAATATAAGTTTAACAATCTGTACAATAATAACAATAATTCTGAACTTCTCACTTCTGTCCATTGCATAAAGAAAATGCAAAGTTAGGATACTTGCCTGGTGCGCTGCTTACACTTTGCAACTTAGTTCTATCTTTTATGAAATCACCTAACATTAATCAGATTATTTTACTGATTAGTACAACATAACGTACACATAACACTGCCTATTGCAGTCAGCACATTCCCTATTCACATTATCACACATGTTCAACAATCGTTGACTCATAATCAAACATCAACACCTTCCTAATCACATTGTCATACAACCTTGATAACCATTGAATCACAAATAAACAGTTAATTAACCAATTTATCTAAGTCCAGATCAATTCCTGATCTATGTCAGTCTACCGACAGCTTTATCGGTTAAATATCGAGTCTAAGACTCTAATCCGTAGTTCATTATCCATCTGGATAACTTAAACATCAGTCGCAATATTTATCATGGCCTTATAATAATTATTAAATAATTATTATCATTTATCATATTTTTGAAATATCAGAATCATTATTAAATAATTTAAACAATTCTATTATCATTAATATTTAAGTAATATTAAACTATTAATGAAACCATTGCCAAAATATTAAAGTTATGTATAATAACTCAAATTATTTTTAAAGTATTTATAATACCCTTAAATGATTTTTAAACATCTAAAATCATTATTAAATAATTACCATTAATATTTAAATATTAATGAACTATTTATCCAAATATTAAAAGTCATTAATTATAACTTAAAATATTTTTAAATCATTAACATCCTTTTTAAATGATTTTTAAATAAATAAAAACATTTTTAAACTATTTATTTAATATAATTATTAAATAAATTTAATATCATTAATCATTAAATATCATTAATATTAAATTATTAATGAAAATATCCCTTAAATATTAAAAGTTATATTTTATAACTTAAAATATTTTTAAACACTTTATTTTCATTTAAAATGATTATTATAATATTAAAATCATTTTAAAACTAAATTATTTAATATAATTATTAAATAACTTTAATATCATTAATAATAATTAATTAATGAAATTTACCTTTAAATATTAAAAGCTATATTTTATAACTTAAAATATTTTTAAATACCTTATTATTATTTAAAAAGATTTTTAATATGCTAAAATCTTTTTTTAATTCATTTATTTAATTCATTTAATAAATAACTTAATTATCATTAATATTAATTTATTAATGAAAATTATCACATAATATTAAAAGTTATCAAAAATAACTTAAATTATTTTCTTATATCATAATATAATTTTAAATGATTTTTCAAATATTAAAATCATTTTTAAATAATTTATTTAATATTATAATTAAATAAATTAATTAATTTTAATATTCCAAAAATATTAAAAATTTATGAAATATATTTAAAATAATTAAAAACTAATTTTCAGAATTTAAAATAATTTTTAATAATTTATTTTGTATTTTTAATAATTAAAAACTATTTTTTTCTATTTTTTTATTAATTTCCGGAATTTTAAAAAAAACCTGTCGCTAAAGACCACCTATAGCGACAGAACCGTCGCTATAGGTGTTCTTGGTGTTCTTCAAGCAAACCCAGAATTCATACACAGTTGCCGAGTGGTTATGTTTGACCAACAATATTTCATCACACAGAGTGTTTCTGGACCAACTATGAACTAGATCTTGTAGACAAAGTTCAATACTACACGTTATAACAAACAACATGATCAAACAACCTAACACGAGCTAGATCTAAGCGTCCCAAGAGGCTGTCAGAGCTGTTCTTCATTTTCTGGGTTACCCAGAAATGAAGAACAGTTCGACTTACCACTTTTGATCGACTATAGCGTACAACATATGAACTGTTCGTGTGATTTAAGACTTCTGAGTTCTAGCCCACATGCAACACTACAAATCTATCACAAAACATAACCATAACATCAAAAGATCAATCAGATCCTCGCCGGTCAAACCATGTCAGAAGTAATACTCATATGTTTTTCTGGGTTACCCAGAAAACATATTTTGTGAACTTCCTTCCTAGTTTGACCATACACCCAATACAACCTGCTTGAGATTTTTGTGAACTAAGGGTCCAAAAATAAAGTCCATCTAACATACTATAATCTAGAATCAAGAATAATAACAAAACATAAAACAAACTGTCAGATCTAGCTGCTTGAACATGTTGTCAGACACTGAAATAATTTTCTGGGTTACCCAGATTTCTGTGCAGTCAACGTCGGTCAATGGTGTTTGACCTTAAATAACCTTAAGTCCAGATATCAAATAGCTATTCTACCACTTTAAGATTAAAGACAACATATCAGGCTATATATTAACACTTTAAAACAACAAAAATACTAAACACACAACGATCTATAGCCTCTGACATTCGATGTCAGAGAACAAAAAAAATAATTTCCAGATTTTTGAAAACATCAAATCCGAGCCTCTAGATGTTACGGATCTAACATCTAGCAACCCAGATCATCTATTTACACTATATCTAACATGTATAACACAAAAAAACTAACATCTAACATCAGATTTTTGGACAGAATCATGGCTAGGGTTTTTATACCTTCTTGATCGATTTTGATTTCTAAGCTTCTGATTTGTTAGGGATGGACGTGGGGCTTGTTTGTGTGACTGAATTGCTAGATATTTTCGTGGCTTTTAGAGAGAGAGGGTTTAGGATGAATTTAGTGACAATTTGAGCAACCAAAATAACATTTTCTCACTCTAAATTCCTTAAATAGGCAACCTAGATTCATGAATTGGCTGACTTGCTGCTTGTGGCTGTCAATTAAGGAGCATGTGGAGTTGTTGAGAGTTGTTGAACCACCTCCCCTAATGTCAAAACCTAGGTTTGTAGCTTCAATAATGCAAGAGGGACATTTTTGTCATTTCTTTAAATTTCTAGAAAATTGCCTTAGGGTTTAGGGTTTAGACATTTTAGTGTTTAGGGTTTAACATTTAACCCTTAAAGATTTAGCAACTAGGATTTCAAAAATTTTCAAATTTAGGATTTAGCAATTAGGGTTTATTATAAAAATAATAATATAAAATAACTAAATTTTAGTTTCTAAAATTAGACAATTTAGGTTTGTTAATTAGAGTAATATTCTAATTACTTTATACCGTAACATTAGGGTTTAGATCATATAATTATTGTTGACTTTGCTAATTTAGCAATTAGGGTTTACTCTTTCGGTAATTAGGGTTACCAAATTATAATTAGGGTTCCAATTACTAAATTAGGGTTTAATAATTTAGGGTTGCTAAACTTAACAATTATAATCGCAATACTTGTGAATTAATCACATTAATACAATAACCAATAATCTCAAACTCTAATTTTAAATTAGGGTTACTAATTATAGCAATTAGGGTTTCCAGAATTTTAATTAGGGTTTACCTAATTAATACATTAATACACGATACAATTAATATTATACACTTATAAAATAACCTTATACTCTAATTTGGATCTCAAATTAGGGTTTAACATCATTACTAGGGTTTGGTCAAAATACACCGTAATTGACCAACCATTATCAATACGGTCATACCGTACATATTCATAGCACTGAAAAATCAAAATATATTTAATATGATATTATTATTCTAATACCTTGAAAATAATCCAAAATTAGGATTTGGATTCCATATCTGATTATTCTTTCATATTTAAAATTAATAATTAAGGTAAAATAATTAACTTAATAATCTGTACAAAAATTCATATAATAAAATAATTATTATATTTATTCTAAAAAAATCACTTCATATATTATTTAAATAATATATGATTATATATTCATGAAAAATAATTTATAAAAACATTTCTATCTTAAAATTAATTATTATAAAATACATTTTATAATAATCAATAACTCTACAATAAATTTACTTGTAAATATTCATGTAATAAATATATTTTTATTTACCACATAAATACATATACACATAATCTTTTACAAATCCTCATCCTTAAAATAAAAAAAAAATTATACGCAAAATTTATGATTTATTTATATAGAAAATATCGGGTTGTCACATCATATGTATTTCATATATATACATCAACATTCTCATAGCATAATATAGCTCAACTAACAGTTATATAATTCATATATCAAATAGGAACTGAAAGACTTACCTGATTCGTAGTTTATGAACTACAACTTAACTGCGTATCGCTAATTGCACTTCGTGTATACCTACACAATTATATAATCATGGATTCATATCCATTAGTCATACATTTCATACGTTCTTAATATAACAATAATAAATATTATATGGTTTCTTAACTAGGTTTGTAAAACCTTCATTTCACTTTCTCATCATACTCTTAGAATAGCTAGGTATGTATAGGTATTCCGTAACCATCTGTACTTGACATCAACTTCATATACATATATCACAAACTTGACTCGCTATGTGTTCGACACATATTTAAAGTTTATAGATACGTGATCTACGTCATTCATATTCAAACTACTTAGTTTCATAATAATTTATTTCAATCAATAAGGCTTAACAACTTTCTTTAGCAAGATTTGATGTTATAAGCTTTTAAACCATGTACTGGTACTAATAAGCCTCCACTAGTACGCTCACATGCATTTATCTATCTCAATTACATAGACATAGCATAGTTCATACTTTAAAACATGCTTAAATAACTTATGTCATGTTTGACTAGTTGAGTGCACATATCATTCATGTTGGCATAAACTTCCTATTATGTTTGCACATATAGGTAATGTTTAAAGTCCCAAAAATTTCTAGTATGTCATCCTACAAGTTCAGAAGTTTAGACAATACAATGCTCATGAATAATGTTTTCAAAATGTCTTAGTTCCTTTTCTTCAAATCCATGTCATGACAACCTAATCATGCAAGTCAACTTCGAATCATATGTCATATTTCTACATGTTTCTCTCTGTCAAAATATAACCACTTCATGCTTTAATACTTAGTTTACAAAAGATAATGGAGTTTGCCTTTGAAATCATTTTATCATGAATGATGTAGTATAACACATATAAGACAACTTTTAAAACTCTTATCATAAGTAACTAAGTCATGTTAATATTTTCTCAAGTTCAGAACCTACCTCATGTAGCATTTATGCACCTTAGTTCTATTATATCAAGTTTTTTCTTGAAAACTTCTCTAATACAAGGTCTAACAATTTTGATCATATATAAGGACACTATAAACATCATATCATGGTCATTTATATTTGAACTCAATCAAGTATATAAACCACTAAGTTCAGAACTTGTAGAACATATGTTTCCACAAGGTTTGTTTTCAAAATCTTCAAGTCTCTTTTCAAAACACATACTAAGTCATGCTAATGCTTTCTATTATGAACAAGGAAATCTTATATGTCATGTATATTATCATTAATTTCATGTTATATCTCTTAGATTAACATATTCCTTCGTCGGGAGCACTACACTTGCGCATGTGTTCGTTCGATGCCCTCCGACGGCCTTCGATTACGTAACACTCACAAATATGACTATATTTACCCTTCTTAATGACCTCAAATTAAATAACTTAAAGCAGAAAAGTTGTAGGTCTATTCGTTCTCTTTCCGGATCATCTTTAATCTCCTCAATCAGAGTTTGTATGAAAGCGTAATGACCATTTTAGTAAAGCATGTTCTGTCAGATTTTTCTCAGTATTTGGATGGTATGATCATAATCTTTGAACAGTTCAAGCCAACGTCATTGTCTCTTGTTGAGTTCCTTTTGAGTGAAGAAATATTTGAGGCTTTTATGATCCGTAAAGATCTCCACTTTCTCCCCATACAAGTAATGCCTCCAAATTTTAAGTGCGAAGACAACAGCTGCTAACTCTAGGTCATGAGTAGGATAATTCCTCCCATATTCTTTGAGTTATCATGAGGCATAGGCTATGACTTTCCCATGTTGCATGAGAACACATCCTAACCCTTTGCCCGAAGCATCACTGTAGATGACAAATCCCTCCAAACCAGATGGTATTGTCAGAACAGGTGCTGGAATGAGTCTCCTCTTGAGTTCTTGAAAACTCTTCTCACATTCCTCGCTCCAACCGAACTTTGTATCTTTTCGAGTCAGCTGAGTTAGTGGAGTAGCGATTCGAGAAAACCCTTCTACGAATCTCCGATAATAACTAGCTAAGCCAAGAAAGCTACGTACTTCGGTCACTGATTTAGGATGCTCCCAGCTTTGAATAGCTTCAATCTTTGCTGGGTCAACAGATATTCCATGACTTATACCATATGCCCAAGGAATGCTACTTCCTCATGCCAGAACTCGCATTTCTTTAACTTGGCATAAAGCTTGTATTCATGAAGCTTTTGGAGTATCAGCCTCAAGTGTTCCTCATGATCTTCACGGATTTTGGAATATATGAGGATGTCATCAATAAAGACAACCACAAAATGATCCAAATATTCTTTGACTACTCGGTTCATCATATCCATGAAGGCAGCAGGAGCATTAGTCAATCCAAAGGACATGACTAGGAATTCATAATGCCTGTACCTAGTTCTGAAAGCCGTCTTTGGAATATCATCGATTCTAATCTTCAATTGGTGATATCCGGAACAAAGATCAATCTTTGAAAAGAATTTGGCTCCTTGCAACTGGTCAAACATGTCATCAATAAGTGGCAACGGGTACCTGTTTTTTATGGTGACATGATTCAACTCCCGATAATTAATACAAAGTCGCATACTCCTATCTTTCTTCTTCACGAATAGAATAGGAGCACCCCAAGGAGAAGTACTAAGACAAATAAAGCCAATGTCTAAAAATTCATGCAGTTGAGTCTTTAACTCCTGAAGTTCAATAGGAGCCATGCGATATGGGGCTTTGGAAATGGGTTTTGTACTGGGTTCAAGGTCGATACAAAATTCAATTTCACGTTCTGGGGGTAGGCCAGGAAGTTATTCAGGGAATACGTCAGGAAATTCATTAACAATAGAAATATTATTCAAAACTGACGTATTTTTATTTAGATCTGTGACATGAGCTAAGAAAGCTTGACATCCGTTTTTCAATAAACGAATAGCTTTATGGCTTGAGATGATAGTGATTTATTTTAATGGTTTGGTTGCTTGAATTCGCATAATAGGTCGATTAGGAATATAAAAGTTAACAACCTTACGAAAACAATCAATTTTTGCATGATGAGTAGTTAACCAATCAATCCCTAGAATTACATCAAATGCAAGTATTTTTAATGCAATAAGATCGACAGGTAATGTGTGGGTACCAACTTAAACCAAACAAGACTTGTAAACCATGGATGTAATGAAGGTTTCTCCCAACAGAGTTTCCACAGATAAGTCAAAGTCTAATTTCTCCGGAGTCAAATTTAATCGTTGAGTACAAGTAGGAGAAATAAAAGAATGGGTAGAACCGGTATCAAATAAAGTGTAGACTTCGCTAGATTTTATGATAACCTTACTCGTGATGACCTCATTCGGGTTCCTTGCTCTTTGGGAGGTCACAACAAACGCTCTCCCTTGCACTACCGGATTTGACTTTTCTAGGACAGCCTTTGGTGCCTCCATCCTAGCTGAATTTGTCTTCGGTGAACGACAAAATCGAGCTAAGTGACCTTCTCTTCCACAATTATAACAAGCTTTGGACGACATCGTGTAATTTGGACTGATGTGTCCCTCCCCTCCGCATTTGAAGCATATGATAGGTGGTCTTTCTCCTTCCTTAACAACGGGTGCTGGTGCTCACGTCTTTCATCATTGTTGAATCTCCTCTTCTTGAAATTTCCATTCTTATTGTTTTGGCCCTGATTACCAACGAAGTGGTTACCATTTCTGGCCTGTTGATTCCCTCCACGCTTGTTGTCACCGCTTCGATTACTGCTCTCACTGGTATTATCAATTTGTCGGCTGCTCTCTTTTGGTTGCGTTGACTCGTTATCGCGTTCCACCAACTGAGCCCTATTTACAACATTTGAATACAAACACAGTTTATGAGAAATAAGATGTTGAAGTATTTCCTTCTTCAAACCTCTTAAAAAAATTCGCGCCATTCTCTCTTCATTATCCACCAAGTGGGACGTAAAGAGCGATAACTCCGCAAATTTTGCCTCATATTGCGACACGGTCATATTGTTTTGCTCCAATTTGATAAACTCCACCTCTTTCATATGACGAATACTTTCGGGAAAGTATTTGTCGTTGAATAGCTCTTGTAACTTCTCCCAAGACATCTTTAGCACGGCAGGTTGAGTATGTTTTACCGATTCCAACCAGTAATCTGCCTCTCCGCGCAACATAAAGGAGGCAAAGGGAACCTTTTGCTCCTCTGAGCATCCCAAGACATCAAATATCTTGGTGATCTGCTTTATCCATGCTTCTGCTATAAGTGGTTTTGGCTTTCCCTTAAAATCTGGTGGTCCCAGCTCCTTGAACTGTTTAGCGGTGACCGCCCAAGAGTTTCCAGTGTTTCCACCTACATTTTAGACAGGAGCCGCTCTCGCCTGCTGTTGCATGAATTGCATAAAGCCTCTGAACAATCCATCATTCAACATTTGGTCAGTGTTGTTGTTTGTATGAGGATTGTCGCCTTCCTGATGCACATTCTCCTGATTATTGGTATGTGGAGACTTAACGGTCTTTTGTGCTCTATTGCTATTCTCAACATTTTCGGATGTCATTTTCAGATACTGCCACAAAACAAAGGTTAATTGACATGTAACATAATATCTCTAAACTCTGACCAACCAATTTAAATAAAAAATAAATTTAAGTAGGTCATACTAGCGAAGGAATTCCCCGTCTCTCCCCTCCTAGTTCTAGTCTCACATCTTAGCCAGGGATCATATCCCTAAGCTTTGATACCAACTGTGACGCCCCCAAAATAAGGTATACATCACCCATCTTGGGTCGTCAGATACATGGTACAGAATTCAAATACAACTTACTAATACAACTGTCATGTACAATACGACAAACATAAACTGTGAGTTTGAATACAAATATTATCTACTAGAGATTATACAAACTCAAAAGGAGTCCTCATTACAATTATTATCACACTATTTCATAGAATAGTGAGGACTACTAATGCTATCCTCTGGACCATCACTCCGTTCCCCGACTCGTCCCAGCTATATTCTCATTTCCTGAAGAGAACATCGAAAGAAAGGGTGAGCTCAACTAGCCCAGTAAGAAATATTATGACTAAGATAATGCAGAATAAATTATCATTAGTCTCCAATAATGTTAAACTGATAAAATATAATAGATATCAAGTTTAACTGCAGCGGAACAAGCAATCCATTAAAAGAGTCAAGTAAAAAATAAAATCTACTATCTTTTATGATTTAAAAGGTTTTTCATCACTGTTATCGTTGAGATTCATCTTAATAAATATTCCACATCATCGAATCTCCCCTGCACTACGGCCAATGATATTCTTTAGTATCACGACCACAATTATCCATACACTACGGGCCAAGGATATTTGTGTATTCATTAATGGTCATGATCATGCCAACAACTGTCCATCAATGCACTACGGGCTAATGAGAACTTTTACCACATCATTTGTAACATTACGATCATGATTACACCGAATAATCCCTGGTCATAATCATAACAAGTCTATCTATGCACTACATGCCACAGATGACTTTCAACAAAATATAAACATGAGGATGATGACAATGATATAAGAATTCAATAAAACAAGTTCAAGAATTATTTTATCCAGGAATTATTAACGTCCAAATTGTCAACATGATACTGTTTTGTAGAGTAAAATTTAATAATGATCAGAAGAATATTTCCATGAAAAGATACTAGATGAAGCGTAAATATTAAGGATATTCTACTAATTTCATGGAGTATAGAAGTCGAAACTTTAACCAACTGAATATAATAAAGAATGGAATAACAAAAGAAATCACCATGCATGCGGTACTTCGCATAGACAGGTTATTCCAACAGAATAATAATAACGGAACCAAGTCAGGAAAAATTTGCACCGACAGGATGTTCGAACAGAATAATAAAGACGGAACCAGGTCCAGTGTAAAACACGCAGACAGGATGTTCCAACAGAATAATAATAAGACGGAACCAGGTTCGATGTAAAACACACAGATATGATGTTCCAACGGAATAATAATAAAGACGGAACCAGGTCCGGTGTAAAACACACAAACATGATGTTCCAACAGAATAATAGAAGAATGTCACCAAGTATAAGGTAGACCGCGTATACATGTTATTCCAACATAATAATAATAATTGGAATAACAACAGTTCTCTTCATGAATAAGAAAGAATAACACTCCTTACGAGTACAACAAATAATATTCCCTACCTTAAGAAGAAGAGTACTGGATATATAAGTAGTGAAGTAGCAGAATAATTTCTTCTTTCTCTCTGTAGTTTATCTCTCTAGAGTTTCAGTGAATTCGTAAGAAAATAATGAATGAATGAGCTTCTATTTATAGAAAAATGGAATGCATAGTAATTAACTCATGAACGGTCGAGATTGATTTATTTTAATCTAACGGTCCATATTTAAAGCAAAATAAAATATAATATATTCTATTTATAATCAAATAAAACGAATAACTTTATAAAAGATTTTACTATGCAAACACTATGCAGGCACTATGCAAACACTATGCATAATAAAATATAATATATTTTAATTATTGTCTAATAAAACAAATAGCTTTATAAAAGTATTCTGTTTTATATAAAAAGATTTTACTATACAAAACACTATGCAACACTATGCATAATACAATATAATATATTCTTTTTATAGAATAACTTTATAAAAGTATTTTGTTTTATATAAAAAGATTTTCTGTATTATTACATTAATAATACCAACAAAACTGAGTGACTTATCATTTAAGCATCAATAATTAATATCGTGTGCTATTATACAACTATGCATATTACTGTACTTTTAACACCATGTGTTTTAATAGTTAACGGTAAAACTTCCACCGTTATTTTCATAAAGTATTTTTGTCGTTTTCTCAATCTGACAATAATTCTGTTGTGGGGTCCACCAATGATTGTGCCGTTGTACTAATATTCCCTGTTAAAATGAATATTCCCCGACCAATCAAATATTATATAACAACTTGCGTACTTTGCAAAATTTATAAATATTACCAACAACTATTATATCAATTTCACTCCATAATATTCAAAAATAATATTTATAGAAAATTCATCTTTATTCAAAAAGTTGGGGTTTTACATAGTATGTATACCAGAGTACTAATTTATAACAAAAACATAAAACAATTAACAATCAGAAGATGATTAAACAGGCCGATCAAAGTAGTCGGTTCAGCTGTTCTTGAGCTTTCTAGGCAACCCAAAAAACCAGTTTCCGTGAACGGTCAACCCACTTTGACTGATTATATCTTGGAATCTATGGTTCATCTGAACCTGTTTTCTTTTCCAGATTAAAGACCTACTTACAGGATACAAATATCAATCGATTAACAGACCAAAACATAAACAAATATGAATCAAAAAGCCCTGACATTCGGCTATCAGACCATTTTTTTAAAATTTCCCAGATTTCATAAAACGCTTAATTAAGGCATCTAGATGTTATGAAAACGTGTTCTACCATTCTAGCATACTTTCTAACATCCTAATACAATATTCTAAACATCTAAACAACAAATCTAACATAAGATCAAAGAGAAATTTATGAACTAGGGTTTGCACCTTTTCTTGAGAAATTTGTGCTTCTAGCTTCTGATCTTGTTGCTGATAACACCTAGGCTTGATATGGTAGGTTTATAAGTGTATCTAGGCTTTGAGAATTCGTGGGTTTGCTCAGCCCTAAGGTTTCTATTTATAGAATTTTCTAACTTGGCTTTTTAGTCATTTTTTCACCTACTTGCCTCTATAAATATCTGATCTATGACTCTTCTGATGGTTGGGAGTTTGGAAGCATGTCATGTGATGTTTTGAAACTTGTAATGGTGACTCCCAACCTACTTGTGAGCTAGTAAATTAAGTTAGTAGCTTAATTAGGCTTAAATCTTCACTATTCTTAATTAGGGTTTTATTTCTAATGATTAGGAATGTTAAGTAATGTTAATTAGTACCTAATAGAAGTTTACTAACCATGATTAAGTGTTAACATATGCTAATTAGAGTTAGATTATCTAATTAGGGTTTATTAGGGTTAGTGTTTTGCTAATTAGGGTTTACTCATTAATCCTAACAAGCACGGCAAAGCGTTTTGTCAGTGTAAGCACAATAAGTAAATTGTCAAAATAATTTTACCGAAAAGTCTGATTATGGAAAAAAATGTAAGCATGAGGTGTCATGCACGACGTTTTTCGGATAAAAATTAATTTGGTCAATTTTGTCAAACCAAGTATATAATAACACGTAACACATTCAGAACAGAGAAATTTTATTTTTATTAATGAGATTTATATATACGAGTCTTATTAGGATTTTGTGGTTTTTACATTCACCCCCAATAATAAGAATTTCGTCCTCAAAATTACAGTACATGTTAAGTTAAAAGATTAGGATAATTCTCGCGCATTTTATCTTCAAGCTCCCATGTAGCTTCTTCAATGTTCTGATTTCTTCATATCACTTTAACCGATGCTATCACTTTATTACTGAGGACTTGTTCTTTACGGTCGACTATCTGAACAGGTTCTTCTACATAAGAAAGATTTTCTTTGATTTGGATCGACTCATAATTTATAACGTAATTATAATCAGGTTTGTATGGTCGTAAAACGGACACATGAAACACATTATGAATATGGTTTAACTCAGGTGGTAGTGCTATTTCATAAGAAATTTCACCAATTCTTCTCAAAATTTTAAAAGGTCCAATGAACCTCGGACTTAGTTTTCCCTTCTTGCCAAAATGTATCTTGCCCTTCAAAGGAGATACTTTCAAAAATACATGGCTTCCTACGCCAAAATTTTGTTGTTGACGATGTGGATCAGCGTATTTTCTTTGTCGATCTTGAGATGCTTGCAATCGTTGACGTATGATTCTGATAGTTTCAGCGGTTTGTTGAATTATTCCAGGTCCTAACATTTGCCTTTCCCTAACTTCATCCCAACACATAGGCGTTCTACATTTTCTTCCATATAAGGCTTCATAGGATGGCATACCTATGCTAGCATGATAACTATTGTTGTAGGCGAATTCGACTAAAGGTAACTGATCTTCCCAACTTCCTTTGAAGTCTATGACACATGTTCTCAACATATCCTCTAATGTTTGTATGGTTCTCTCACTCTGACCATCAGTTTGAGGATGATAAGCTATACTTAGTTTTAACTGTGTTCCTAAATTTTTCTGAAGACTCTTCTAAAAATTTGAAGTAAAACATGGATCATGGTCTGATACTATGGAAACAGGTACTCCATGCCTGGAGATAATTTCATGAATATATAATTTGGCAAGGTGATCCATGTTATGAGTAATTTTAATAGGTAAAAAGTGAGCGGATTTAGTTAAACAGTCAACTATTACCCAAATAGCATTATGGCCTTTTTGTGTAGTTGGATGGCCCACTACAAAGTCCATGGTTATATGTTCCCACTTCCACTAAGGAATTGGTAAGGTTTAAAGTAAACCACTTGGCTTCTGATGTTCTACCTTAACCCTTTGACACGTGAGACATTTACTTACCCATTCAGCTATTTCCCTTTTCATATTCAACCACCAAAAGTGTCGACTCAAATCTTTTAACATTTTAGTACTGCCAGGATGTATGGCAAATGTAGAATTATGTGCTTCGTTCAAAATTTCATCTTTTAAAGCTTGATCTAACGGAATCCAGATTCTATTTTCATATCTTATTATTCCATCCGTATCTATTCGAAATTTATTATACTTATCATATGTGGAATTAGATTTAAACTTCTGACACTCTTCATCCTTCTCTTGTATCTCTTTAATTTTATCGAGCAGAGATGAAACTCCTTCTAAAATATATAATTTTTGGGTAGAGGTAGTTGGACATTCCACCTCAATTTTTAACTTTTCAAAGTCTTTTATTAACCTATCATTGGTGGTTAATACATTCAATTTTTCTTGATTCTTTTTGCTTAACGCATCAGCTACAACATTTGCTTTGTCGGGATGATATAAGATTTCACAGTCAAAATCCTTTATCAGTTCTAACCATCGCCTCTGTCTTAAATTTAATTCCCGTTGTGTAAAAATATATTTCAGACTTTAATGATCTGTATATATCTCACACTTCTCCCCGTATAAGTAATGTCTCCAAATTTTTAGAGTAAAAACTACTGCGGCTAACTCTAAATCATGAGTAGGATATCTCTTCTCATAATCTTTGAGTTGTCGTGATGCATAAGCTATCACTTTCCCATGTTGCATCAACACACACCCTAATCCTTTGTGTAATGCGTCACTATATACTACGAGGCCTCCTGTATCATCTGGTAAGGATAACACTGGAGCCATGCTCAGTCGCTTCTTCAACTCTTGGAAGCTTTCCTCATATTTATCTGTCCAAACATATTTCAGTGTCTTTCGAGTTAAATTGGTTAATGGGGTTGCTATTTTTGAAAAATCTTTTATAAACCGTAGGTAATAACCCGCTAAACCGAGAAAACTTCGTACTTCTGTTGGAGTTGTTGGTTGTTCCCAGTTCACAACCGTTTCGATCTTAGTTGTATCTACAGATATTCCATCTTTGACAATTACATGACCTAAAAATTGATCTCTCTTCAACCAGAATTCACACTTGGAAAACTTAGCATAAAGTTATTCCTTTTGTAATATCTCCAATATGACTCTCAAGAGTTCAGTATGCTCTTCCCGTGTTCTTGAGTATACCAGAATATCGTCGATAAACACTACAAAAAATTTGTCCAAGCATGGTTTAAACACTCGATTCATTAAATCCATAAATGATGTCGGTGCATTTATTAATCCAAAAGACATTACAAGAAATTCATAATGTCCATAGCGTGTCCTAAACGCTGTTTTCGGCACATCCTCTTTTCTTACCATTAATTGATGATAACCAGTTCTAAGGTCAATTTTTGAAAAATGTTCAGCCCCCTTTAATTGGTCAAACAAATCATCAATCCTTGGCAAAGGATATTTATTATTAATAGTTAATTTATTTAGCTCTCTATAATCTATACAAAGTCTCATAGTTCCATCCTTCTTCTTTACAAATAACACTGGTGCGTCCTAAGGTGACACACTAGGTTGTATATACTTTTTACCTAAGAGTTCCTGTAATTTAATAAGTAACTCTTTTATTCCTATAGGTGCCATTCTGTATGGTGACTTAGAAACTGGAGCCGTTCCTAGTGCAAGATCAATGATAAACTTAATCTCCCTATCTGGAGGCAAACCGGGTAAATCATCTGGAAATACATCAGGAAATTCCTTAACTATAGGTATTTGATCTAGTTTTACTCCTTCCTGAAGAGTATCAACTATATAGGCCAAATATCCTACACTACCCCTTTTAAGTAATCTTTCTGCCTGATCTATAGTTAAACATCGAGATTTATTAGGTGAACAACTACCAATGAACACTACTTTTGACTTCGAAGCAGTCAAAAGGTTAATACATTTTTGATGACAATCAATCATCGCGTTATGATTAACTAACCAATCCATTCCTAGAATTACATCAAATTCTCCCAACTGAATTAGTATCAAACCTACCTTAAAATTATGTCCTTTTATTACCACACTACAGTTTCTATATATGGTCTTAACCGGAATTCTTTCATTATTAGCAATTTCTACACAAAATGGTTTGTCTAAATTTTCACAAGGCATATTCAAGTTTGTAGAGAAATTTCTAATCACAAATGAACAAGTAGCACCAAAATCGAATAACACATATGCCTTTAAAGTGTTGATAGGGATGATACCTGTCACTACGTCCTGTGAAGCAACAGCATCCCTCACCGACATATTAAATGTTCTCGCGGTAGGTCGATTCTGAACCCCAACTGCAGCTACTGTTGATTTATTCTATGGTATTCTAACCCCTTTTCCTCCTTGGTTTGTGGGACAGTTCTTAGAAAAATGATCCATTGAACCACAATTAAAACATTTATTTTTCTTTGGAAGAGGACACCGTAAAAGATAATGTCTTGACTGTCCACAATTAAAGCATTTGTTAAGAAGACACTCTCCTCTATGTTTCTTATTACATTTAGGACAAGGTTTAATATTATTATTACTAAAATTGTTATTAGTATTTCCTATCTTTTTTCCTGAATTGTTAGAAAAAGAATTATTCCATTTACACTTGTTATTAAACCAACCTGAACTGGGTTCTGTCTTAATTTTCCCCTTCTCATTATGAATCATTTTGTCCTGATGAAACTTAGCGAGATTTTCATTTTCACTTTCAATTATAGTGGCCTTCAGAGAAAGTTTTAATTTGAAGCACTGATAATTTACTCCGAATATAAGGTTTTAAACCTTCTTGGTACCTACGAGTCTTTCTAAGTTCAGTGGTTAATTGATGAGGAGAAAAGCTGGATATTTCATTAAACTTAGCTGCATACTGGGTTACAGTAAGATCTCCTTGTTTTAAGTCCAGAAATTTTATTTCCATTCGGACTTTCAGGGATTGGGAAAAATAGTTTTCAAAGAACAACTCTTTATATCTATCCTAAGGAACAATTTCAGTTTCTACTCGACCTTTGGTTGATTCCCCCCAATAATTAGCTTCACCTTTCAAGAAAAAAGTTGCAAAAGTTGTCTTCTAGTTATTACTAACATTGGTTACTAGGAAGAATTTTTCTATCTCAGAAATCCAAATCCGTGCATCTACAGGTTCTAATGTACCTTTAAATTCAGGTGGTCCAACTAATTTAAAGTCTTTAAAGGATTTATTTTGGTTTACAGGCCTATTTATTACTCCTAACATCATATCTACTAACTGTTGAGTTGGATTATCCTCATTATTCATTTCTCTTTGGGGTCTTCTGGTTGGTGGCATGATTCTATAAAACAACAACAAAGATTCACATAAAGTTCTTAGATAACCAAAACATATTATTTATTTATAACTCACAGTCTTACAACAACTTTAAACATACTAGTATATTACACAGTACTTATCACAATACAAACTTTGAATGCTTCTTTATTTTACTAATATAAAGCATCCAACCTCCTATGCTACTCTCTATAATTCATTAATATTATCAAAGGAATTTTGGATCATGTGACAAACCAAAGATCGATTGATAAGATAAGCAGTTTTCTTCTCCTCTACTGGATATCGAGTTACACGACGCTGCAAATCATTAAAAGTATCTCGAACTCCCAAAGATGTTTTAAGAAGTCTTGACTGAATCTCCCTCCTGCTCATATGTGCATGGTGCAGTTTCCCTTTCAGTTGATGACTATGACTCTTTTCATCCATTAGCATACACTCAGCTAAATCTGCCCTAAACTTCATCTTATTGTTCTCACATTCTGTTGTCTGCAGCAGTGATGCCATTGCCTCATCATGCTCATCTATTCTCATTGATTGTCCAGCCACTGGATCTTCTTCTTCTTCAGCATCAAGCAGTTGTTGATCGTGAAGGAATTCTTCTTCTTCTTCTGCATCACTAGTTATAAAAGACTCTATTTGCGGCGGATTGATTATTCTTTCTTCAGCATTAGAGTTGGCCATCTATAAAGGAAAACTCCATAAATACTGGTATAAAGGTTTACACAACATAATAATTTTAATGTTATATTTTATACGACTTTTAAATTTTTTACGGGCTCGAAGACTATATACTAAGAAAACACTTCCTTATATCTATAGCATTAACAACTTTGATACCAAAATTGTAACACCCCATACCTATACTCCCGTGGTATCTGGTATGATGTTTACAGAGAATTAACATAATTCATTTAAATCTATACACCCATGGTATCTGATTTAAATATTACATTAGATAGAGGGACTATCAGATATAATTCCCATAGATTCAAGATTCACGGTATCCCATAACAGATTGTAATTCCCAAGAGAAATATTACTTTGTTTGGATACCCTCACTTGAATATATGAACTGTATCTGTGACTAGAGTCTCTCTATCCGAAATTCAGAGTATCAGTAATAACATGAACAGTCCATATTACCAATACCCTCATCCAGATGTATAGTCTATGTCATGCAATTACATACATTCGTATCTATAGTAACTATCTATCTGAAATTCAGAGTATTAATAACAACATGAACAGTCCATGCTATTAACACCCTCACTCAGATAAATAGTTGCCAATGATCTCAACTAGAATAAAAGACATCTTACTTTACATTTGTATATGTAAGAAAATACGGTTGCAGAAATAAAAGATGTTATATATATCATAATATTATGATTCGATTACAAAATTCTCATAACGAGTTCTTATTACAAGGTATTCATACAGACAAGAATATAATCTAATCTATGTAGGGACGCTTCCCTTTATCTACTCCAGATGTTCCAAAATTATCATCTAAAACTGCAAAGGGAATAATTTGCAAGGGTGACCTATGACATGCTCAGCATGTTGTATATTTATAACAATATAGGATTTGAAGAATTATAACAATTCAAATTTCGACTGATAGTTGTTACTATTTCTGGATTTCTAATTCCAACTAGTTCTGGAATTTTTATCATTTATGTCAGTCACAAAGACTTAGAAATTCTGTTCAGATATGAGATAGGGGATCAGCCTATTCAATATCCTAGGAGTATGCATATCACCTACAGTGCTCAATTACACTTACAATTTACTGTCAATATATTCATTGACTACACTTTGCTCCCTTACAGGTTACTCAACTTCAGTATACGATTGTCTTACCAAAACAATTTGGCTCGACACAACAGTTTATGCTCAATAAACAATATCATATGAATAAATAATTCATTTATTAGTCATGCTGGAACTATAGCAATAACTTTTAAATAATAGGTAATTCAACATAGGTGTATTATATCAACAGTATAACAAGATAGAATCTTGTTCAACGAATAAACAGGGTTGATAAATTTTGCATAAGTAATAAATTGGGTATAGAAGACTTGCCTGAGCGTAGATCAGTCAAGTTATACTATTCTAACGCTATTAAGTACCTATGACGTTCAAGAATATAAATCTAACACGTTAGTATTGATAACAATACTCAAATAAAAAATTTATTTAATATCGGGCTAGATTTAATAGGGTTTAACTTTTAATACCTTTGATAAATGAACTAAATTTTATTTATAAAATTTATTTATATTTTTAAATAATTTAATTATCCTTATAATATATTTTAGAAGGTTTAAAGTATTTTTAAAATATTTACTTATCATTTAAATAATTTTTAAACCATTTATTTCTATTTATAAGTAATTTATATTTACTAAAATTTTATAAAAAACATTATTTAATATTATTAAATAATTTATAATCATTTATTATGATTTTTATTTCAATAATTATATTTTTACATAATTATTTAGTATTTAAAAGTAATTATTCTAATTACTTTATTAATAAGTTAATTATAAATAATATCTAAATAAAATAAAATAATTATTACATTTTTGTAGAAATTTCAGAAATAATTTAATATAATTTTTAAAACTGTTTTTATTAATTATTTCTAAAAATTTAATTTCTGTCCGTCGCTTAAGCTCTAGAGTGACAGAAAGTGTCGCTGTAGGTGTTCTTGAGTTTCTGGGCAGCCGTTGCTCGTGGTCAAGTGGCTAGTTTGACCATTAAATAACTCGATTTTGGTAATGATTTTCGGTCAGAGTAAGTATTGGTGTTGTAGTACTCATGTAATAGTACAAGATCAAGCAATAAACATGCTTTAATATATATCTAACAAGAAATTATAAAGATTCAAAGTTACTGTCAGAGCTGTTCTTGGGTTTCTGGGTAACCCAGAACAGTGGTCAAGGCCGGTCAACTGTTTTGTGGCTTAAATAACTTTGATTCGGTGTATTAGATGTTTGTTTTGTTTGTTGTAACATGTAGTCTATATACCAAGGTACATATATATAACATTAACATGAACAAATCGTAATTCTAAGATCTCTATTTATGATGGTTAAAGTACAGCTAACAACTGTTCTTCGTGTTCTTCAGTTTTCTGGAAAACCCAGAAAACTTGGTCATGCTCGGTCAACTACTTTTGACCAATAATTTCGGTAATCCTATGAGTTGTTTGTTCAATTGAAAATCATAGATATGTAGTATGTATACCAGAGTACTAATTTATAACAAAAACATAAACAATTAACAATCAGAAGATGATAAAACAGGTCGGTCAATGTGACAACCCGATATTTTCTATATAAATAAATCATAAATTTTGCGTATAATTTTTTTTAAGGATGAGGATTTGTACAAGATTATGTGTATATGTATTTATGTGGTAAATAAAAATATATTTATTACATGAATATTTATAAGTAAATTTATTCTAGAATTATTGATTATTATAAAGTATATTTTTATAATAATTAATTTTAAGATAGAAATGTTTTTATTAATTATTTTCCATGAATATATAATCATATATTATTTAAATAATATATGAAGTGATTTTTAGAATAAATATAATTATTTTTGTACAGATTATTAAGTTAAATATTTTACCTTAATTATCAAGGTTAAATATGAAAGAATAATTAGATATGGAATCCAAACCCTAATTTTAGATTATTGTCAAGGTATTAGAATAATAATATAATATTACTTATATTTTGATTTTTCAGTGCTATGAATATGTACGGTATGACCGTATTGATAATGGTTGGTCAATTACGTTGTATTTTGGCAAAACCCTAGAATAATGATAAACCCTAATTTGAGATCAAAATTAGAGTACGAAATTGTTTTATAAGTGTGTAATATAAATTATGTCGTGTATTAATTAGGTAAACCCTAATTAAAATTCTGGAAACCCTAATATTTAGAAAACCCTAGTTTTCTGTGGAAAACCCTAATTTCCAATATTAAAAACCCTAATCAGGAAACCTAAACCAGAGGTTTGATCAGTCAGAAATTGTGTTACTGTGTTTAATAACACGTACGATAGATTATAATTGCTAATTAAAATAAACTTAATTAGTAAATTAAAACCATAAAGCCTAGAACCCTAATTGTATTTCTAGAAACCCTAATTATCAAAATTCTAACCCTAATTGCTTTATTAGCAAAGCTAATTGTGAGTAAGGATAATAAACCCTAATGAACATGTGATAGATAATTACAAATTTATTTTAATTAACAAAGTAATTATTTTTCAAAATTTTAGAAACTAAAATTTAGTTATTTTATTTTTATTTAATTTTATTTATTGTGCAAACCCTAGTTGAAAAATTCTACAATTTGTGTTAAACTTTAGGGTTAAACCCTAAGGGTTAAACCCTAAGGGTTTGCAAGAATGACAATTTAGCCATTAAATTGGAAAGACAAATGACCATTATGCCCCTTGCATTATTGAAGCTACAAACTTAGGCCTTGACATTAGGGGAGGTGGTTCAACAACTCTCAACAACTCCACATGCATGAATTTGACAGCAACCAGCCTCTAGATGATCTGTTCATGCATCCAATTTGTCTATTTATAGATTGGGAGAAAGAGAAAATCACTTTGGAAGCCTTATTTTGCACCACCCATAACTAACTCTCATTTTCTCTCTTAAGCCACGAATTTATCTAGTATTTCAGTCCCTAAAAAGAGCCCCACGAAATCCCACCACAAATCAGAAGCCTAGAATCATCAATTGATCATAAAAGGTATAAAACCCTAATTCAAATTCTGTCCAAAAATATGATGTTAGATGTTAGTTTTTTTGTGTTATACATGTTAGATATAGTGTAAATAGATGATCTGGGTTGCTAGATGTTAGATCCATAACATCTAGAGGCTCGGATTTGAAGATTTGTCGAATCTGGAAAATTTGTATTTTGAGGTCTGACAATGAATGTCAGACCATGTAGATCTCATTCTGTTTGTGTTTTTGGTTGTTTAAATGTTTAACTTCATAGTATGTTATGATCACTTTTATCTAAAACTGGAATCAGGGTCAGGAGATGTGTAGATTGCATGTTATTTTTGGTCAAACTCGGTTGACCGAGCATGACTGGAAGATTTCTGGGTAACCCAGAAATCATTTTCCAGTGTCTGACAAGATGTTTAAGGCTCCAGATCTGACAGGTTTTTGTGTTTTTGTTTTTGTTCTTAACTTCATGTTGTAGTATGTTAGATGGACTCAAGATGTATATCTTTATACCCTTCATAACATAAATATATCGAGTTGAGTGAGTGGTCAAATTAGACCCCAAGTCACTAATTAAGCGTTTCTGGAAAACCCAAAAACTTTATACATGAGTGTTCTGACAGCCTTTGACCGAGTCGAATCTGGCTGTTTTATTGTTGATATTGTGATTTTATGTGATAGATATGTAGTGTTACATGTGGGCTAGAACTCAGAAGTCTTAAATCACACGAACAGTTCATATGTTGTACGCTATAGTCGATCAAAAGTGGTAAGTCGTACTGTTCTTCATTTCTGGGTAACCCAGAAAATGAAGAACAACTCTGACAGCATCTTGGGACGCTTAGATCTAGCTCGTGTTAGGTTGTTTGATTATGTTGTTTGTTAGAACATGTAGTATTGAACTTTGTTTACAAGATCTAGTTCATAGTTGGTCCAGAAACACACTGTGTGATGAAATATTGTTGGTCAAACATGACCACTCGGAAACTGCCTATGAAGATCTGGGTTCATGAAGAACATGAAGAACACCTATAGCGACGGTTCTGTCGCTATAGGTGGTCTTTAGCGACAGACAGCATTTATAAAAAAATAGAAAAAAAATAGTTTTTAATTATTAAAAATACAAAATAAATTATTAAAAATTATTTTAAATTCTAAAAATTAGTTTTTAATTATTTTAAATATATTTCATAAATATTTAATATTTTTGGAATATTAAAAGTAATTTATTTATTTATTTATAATATTAAATATATTATTTAAAAATGATTTTAATATTTAAAAAATCATTTAAAATTATATTATGATATAAGAAAATATTTTAAGTTATTTTTGATAACTTTTAATATTATGTGATAATTTTCATTAATAAATTAATATTAACGATAATTAAGTTATTTATTAAATGAATTAAATAAATGAATTAAAAATGATTTTATTATATTAAAAAAACATTTTAAATAATAATAAGGTATTTAAAATATTTTAAGTTATAAAATATAACTTTTAATATTTAAAGGTAAATTTCATTAATTAATTATGATTAATAATAATAAAGTTATTTAATAATTATATTAATTAATTTAGTTTAAAAATGATTTTAATATTATAAAAATCATTTTAAATGAAAATAAAGTGTTTAAAGATATTTTAAGTTATAAACTATAACTTTTAATATTTAAAGGATAATTTCATTAATAATTTAATATTAATGATATATTAATGATATTAAATTTATTTAATAATTATATTAAATAAATAGTTTTAAAATGGTTATATTTATTTAAAAATCATTTAAAAAGGATATTAATGATTTAAAAATATTTTAAGTTATAATTATTGACTTTTAATATTTGGATAAATAGTTCATTAATATTTAAATATTAATGGTAATTATTTAATAATGATTTTAAATGTTTTAAAAATCATTTAAGGGTATTATAAATACTTTAAAAATATTTTGAGTTATTATACATAACTTTAATATTTTGGCAATGGTTTCATTAATAGTTTAATATTAATTAAATATTAATGATAATAGAATTGTTTAATATTTAAATCATTTCATAATGATTCTAATATTTCAAAAATTTTGATAAATGATAATAATTATTTAATAATTATTATAAGACCATGAAAAATAGTGCGACTGATGTTAAAATTATCCAAATGGATAATGAACTACGGTTTAGAGTCTTAAACTCGATATTTACCCGATAAAACTGTCGGTAGACCGACATATTTCAGAAATTGATCAGGACTTAAATAATTTAATTGAATATGTATTTATTTGTGATTCAATGGTTATTAAGGTTGTATGACAATGTGATTAGGAAGGTGTTGATGTTTGATTATGAGTCAACGATTGTTGAACATGTGTGATAATGTGAATAGGGAATATGCTGACTGCAATAGGCAGTGTTATATGTACGATATGTTGTACTAATCAGTAAAATGATCTGATTAATGATAGGTTGTGATAGAAAAGGGTAGAACTAAGTTGAGAATTGTAAGCAGCGCATCAGGCAAGTATCCTAACTTTGCATTTTCTTTATGCAATGGACAGAAGTGAGAAGTTCAGAATTATTGTTATTATTGTACAGATTGTTAAGCTTATATTATATACGCCCATTGATTATCAACATGCTAGTATATGATAATTCAGTTATATATATTCTGTTCGTTAATATCTATAAATGATTATACAAGTGTCCCCACTTGGATAATCATTGTATTTAATCGCATGTTGATACACCTTTGATATACATATATGTTGAACTATAGATAATTGTTGAACAAGATAAGACCTTTGTTATAAAAACCCGAAAGATATGAACATCCCGATAATGGAAAAAATTTTATGCGCCCAAGGCGAACAGAGTGAACGATAACATCGTTCTTATACATGTAGTATTGATCAATACAGGGTACAATGGGGCTGATCACCCTCCGTGCCCGTAAGTCATGACGGTTTACAGATGAATTTCTGTTCAAACCTTTTCGAAAATGAAAACAATGTTCATAGTACGTCACAGAAACCCCATGTATATTCAATACACAGTTTCAAACATTTGAAAGAGGGTTGTTATGTTAATATTATTGGTACAGATTACTTCACAACTACTGACTAGTTGTAGAAGAATATTATAAAGAAAATATTTAAATTCTTTCAGTCTATATATATATAGTACTTGCTGGGCACTCAAATGTTCATCCTTGCTTAATTTAAATGTTTTCAGCTAAGTGTGAAGGACCAGAATGATCTGTCAAGAACAAAGGAAAAGGGAAAGTTGCTGAATGACTTTTTATGTTACTGTTTGTAATAGTTTTAGATTATGAAGACTATGATATATATATATATTTATATATATATTATGACATGTAATGAATGTTTAAAGGTTACGTACTTGGGAGAAAGACTCTGATGTATTTATAAATTTAAGTTTAAGTTTCATATTATTGTTATTATTATTAGTAATATTCCGCTCATAGAAATGGTATCGTGAAGTACCGAGTTCGGATTTCAAGTATCCGGGTTCGAGGACTTTACAGAATGGTATCAGAGCCATAGGGTTAGAAACCTTAGGTGGGTGAGACCTTAGGCCATAACCTTGGAACAGAGGGAAACGTTGAAAATATAAATAACTCTTATAGAGTTTAAAAAGAGATGAATTGAATAAATTCATCGTCAAAAAAACTAAAAGATAACTTATATGAAACCTTTATGTGTTATGTGTATATATTATATGCTAATCAGGATAATTGCTGTGTGTAGATGTCAGGTGAAAAAGAACTAGGATACCCACGGGTCGTAAAGAAGGAGCTAATATCGAAGCCAATAGAGAAAATAGAAGCTCACAATGAAACCAACTCGGACGAGGTGGTTATCGTGGGAAACAAAGTACCAGATCCGGAAATAGTGGATCTGACAGATAATGATTCAGACTCTAAAGCTGAAGCTGATCAAGCATCAATGGAGATGCAGGAATTGAGGAACAAGGTTTCTTCTCTAGAAGGGTTGTGGAAGACAGAAACACTGCTTAACAATCAATTGCGTCAAGCGTTAATAGAAACAATGGAAGAAAAGGATAAGCTTCAAATCCAAATCAATCAGAAGCAACACTTCGTTTACAGCTCCAAAAGATAAGGGAAAAAGGAAGGTAGAAGACCATGATTTAGGAAAACCTGGGAAGAAGAAATGGAAAAGAATATGTTATCTTTGCGGCTATGAAGGGCATACTACTCTGTATTGTCCTGACTATAAACGAGGAGCATGTTTTGTCTGTGGAAAGGAAGATCATCAGGCGAGAAGCTATCCAAGAAAGAAGATTTAGTAAATAGGTAGTATAGGTTATGTTATGTAAGCGTGTTTAATATTATATGTGTGCTTAGTATGTCTGTGTAATGCATTATGCTAAAACTTTTGGTGCAAGTGGTGTTGTAAATCCCGACTTTTGTAGTCACAATGGGATAACTGATGTTTAAAGCACTATGTGCTATGATATGTAAAATATTTTGAAAGCAATGGATGAATATGAATCAAAGTTTGAGTTATGAAACAAGTTTAATAAGTTTAAACTTATATGATAAGGTTTAGAATGTAAGTTAATTTATGATTTTTACTTAACCAGATAATGCCGCCAAGACGTCAAACTCGGAATCAAAGGGCAGCAGAGTCTGTCAACAACGTTGAAGGACAACAACAAGCGGACCCGATGCAGCATTTTGCGAATATGGTAGCCCAGGCTATGCAATAAGGAAACCATCCGGATAATCACTTGGCGAATTTTAAAGATTTTAAGGCTGTAGGACCGCCAGAATTCAAAGGTACGACTGACCCTGTAGAAGCCCAAACTTGGGTTAAGGAAATTGAGAAGGCGTTTATAATTGCTAGGGTAGTTGAGGGGCAAAAGACCTCTTTTTCCACCTATATGATGAAGGGTGAGGCAAATTTCTGGTGGGAAGCAAATCAGGTGAGGGCAGGAGCAGGTGTGGTAGCGTGGGATAGATTTAAGACTTTATTTTTCGAGAATTATTTTTTTGCCAGTATGCAGTCTAGAATGGAGGTAAAATTTCTGGAGTTGAAGCAAGGGGATATGTTAGTGGCAAAATATGCCGCAAAATTCAATGAGTTAGCTAGGTTTGCTCCGCATCAAGTCGATACGGAGGCTAGGAAGGCGAGAGATTTGAGCTGGGATTAAAACTTTGGCTCTATAATAAGGTGGCAGTGTTGCAGATTCCAACATTTGCAGCACTCTTGGAGAAGGCGATAATTGCAGAAGAGGAAAGTGAGGCTATGAGCCTCTATAATAAGGAGAAGAAGAACAAGGGCAAGGTCGAGGGAGCTGAGAAAATGAGGACTAATAATGGAAGCAGGAGTGTAGATGGAAAAAGGAAGGGGAACTATTTTGGCAATGTCCAGGTTAAACAGGAAGGAATTAAGAAGCAAGGGATTCAGTGCAAAACGTGTGGAAAGAACCACTCTAGAGAATGTTTAAAAGGAAAATTTGCGTGTTACAAATGCGGGCAGGAGGGCCATATCTCTCCCAACTGCCCAAATCCTAGAATGAATAGTGGTTGTTTTATTTGCGGATCAATGGAACATAGGGTGAAGGATTGTCCAAACAAGAGGGTAGAGGCAGGTAGTGTGAATACTGGTAAGGGTAGTGGAACATTAGCAATTACAGGACCGACATCATCGAACAAACCAACAAAGTCAACATCAAGAGTCTTCAACATGACGGTCCAAGACACGGTGGCAGCCGGCAATGCAGTTCCAGGTAATATTCGAATAACTTTTATTTGCGTAATTAGAATTTTTCTATTTATAGTAAATTGTTTTATAAGGAAATTTTGAAGGAGGAATTTGTATTCTTTTAGAAATCAAATTTCCGTTTAATCAGAAAGACAAGCTTAATGTGATTAGTTAAAGATCAGTTCGATCAAAGTTGATCGAGATCTATTTGCGAAGATTATGTATGCTATGTATCCAATTATGTGTAGGTTTTTAAGCGGTGATTCCGGGGACGGAATCCTTATAAGGGAGGGTGAATGTGACAACCCGATATTTTCTATATAAATAAATCATAAATTTTGCGTATAATTTTTTTTTTAAGGATGAGGATTTGTACAAGATTATGTGTATATGTATTTATGTGGTAAATAAAAATATATTTATTACATGAATATTTACAAGTAAATTTATTCTAGAATTATTGATTATTATAAAGTATATTTTTATAATAATTAATTTTAAGATAGAAATGTTTTTATTAATTATTTTCCATGAATATATAATCATATATTATTTAAATAATATATGAAATGATTTTTAGAATAAATATAATTATTTTTGTACAGATTATTAAGTTAAATATTTTACCTTAATTATCAAGGTTAAATATGAAAGAATAATCAGATATGGAATCCAAACCCTAATTTTGAATTATTGTCAAGGTATTAGAATAATAATATAATATTACTTATATTTTGATTTTTCAGTGCTATGAATATGTACGGTATGACCGCATTGATAATGGTTGGTCAATTACTGTGTATTTTGACCAAACCCTAGAATAATGATAAACCCTAATTTGAGATCCAAATTAGAGTACAAAATTGTTTTATAAGTGTGTAATATAAATTATGTCGTGTATTAATTAGGTAAACCCTAATTAAAATTCTGGAAACCCTAATATTTAGAAAACCCTAGTTTTCTGTGAAAAACCCTAATTTCCAATATTAAAAACCCTAATCCGGAAACCTAAACCGGAGGTTTAATCAGTCAAAAATTATGTTACTGTGTTTAATAACACGTACGATAGATTGTAATTGCTAATTAAAATAAACTTAATTAGAAAATTAAAACCATAAAGCCTAGAACCCTAATTGTATTTCTAGAAACCCTAATTATCAAAATTCTAACCCTAATTGCTTTATTAGCAAAGTTAATTGTGAGTAAGGATAATAAACCCTAATGAACATGTGATAGATAATTACAAATTTATTTTAATTAACAAAGTAATTATTTTTCAAAATTTTAGAAACTAAAATTTAGTTATTTTATTTTTATTTAATTTTATTTATTGTGCAAACCCTAGTTAAAAAATCCTACAATTTGTGTTAAACTTTAGGGTTAAACCCTAAGGGTTTGCAAGAATGACAATTTAGCCATTAAATTGGAAAGACAAATGACCATTATGCCCCTTGCATTATTGAAGCTACAAACTTAGGTTTTGACATTAGGGGAGGTGGTTCAACAACTCTCAACAACTCCACATGCATGAATTTGACAGCAACCAGCCTCTAGATGATCTGTTCATGCATCCAATTTGTCTATTTATAGATTGGGAGAGAGAGAAAATCACTTTGGAAGCCTTATTTTGCACCACCCATAACTAACTCTCATTTTCTCTCTTAAGCCACGAATTTATCTAGTATTTCAGTCCCTAAAAACAGCCCCACGAAATCCCACCACAAATCAGAAGCCTAGAATCATCAATTGATCATAAAAGGTATAAAACCCTAATTCAAATTCTGTCCAAAAATCTGGTGTTAGATGTTAGTTTTTTTGTGTTATACATGTTAGATATAGTGTAAATAGATGATCTGGGTTGCTAGATGTTAGATCCATAACATCTAGAGGCTCAGATTTAAAGATTTGTCGAATCTGGAAAATTTATATTTTGAGGTCTGACAATGAATGTCAGACCATGTAGATCTCATTCTGTTTGTGTTTTTGGTTGTTTAAATGTTTAACTTCATAATATGTTATGATCACTTTTATCTAAAACTGGAATCAGGGTCAGGAGATGTGTAGATTGCATGTTATTTTTGGTCAAACTCGGTTGACCGAGCATGACTGGAAGATTTCTGGGTAACCCAGAAATCATTTTCCAGTGTCTGACAAGATGTTTAAGGCTCCAGATCTGACAGGTTTTTGTGTTTTTGTTTTTGTTCTTGACTTCATGTTGTAGTATGTTAGATGGACTCAAGATGTATATCTTTATACCCTTCATAACATAAATATATCGAGTTGAGTGAGTGGTCAAAGTAGACCACAAGTCACTGATTAAGCGTTTCTGGAAAACCCAGAAACTTTATACATGAGTGTTCTGACAGCCTTTGACCGAGTCGAATCTGGCTGTTTTATTGTTGATATTGTGATTTTATGTGATAGATATGTAGTGTTACATGTGGGCTAGAACTCAGAAGTCTTAAATCACACGAACAGTTCATATGTTGTACGCTATAGTCGATCAAAAGTGGTAAGTCGTACTGTTCTTCATTTCTGGGTAACCCAGAAAATGAAGAACAACTCTGACAGCATCTTGGGACGCTTAGATCTAGCTCGTGTTAGGTTGTTTGATTATGTTGTTTGTTAGAACATGTAGTATTGAACTTTGTTTACAAGATCTAGTTCATAGTTGGTCCAGAAACACTCTGTGTGATGAAATATTGTTAGTTAAACATGACCACTCGGAAACTGCCTATGAAGATCTGGGTTCATGAAGAACATGAAGAACACCTAGAGCGACGGTTCTGTCGCTATAGGCGGTCTTTAGCGACAGACAGCATTTATAAAAAAATAGAAAAAAAATAGTTTTTAATTATTAAAAATACAAAATAAATTATTAAAAATTATTTTAAATTCTGAAAATTAGTTTTTAATTATTTTAAATATATTTCATAAATATTTAATATTTTTGGAATATTAAAAGTAATTAATTAATTTATGTATAATATTAAATATATTATTTAAAAATGATTTTAATATTTAAAAATTCATTTAAAATTATATTATGATATAAGAAAATATTTTAAGTTATTTTTGATAACTTTTAATATTATGTGATAATTTTCATTAATAAATTAATATTAACGATAATTAAGTTATTTATTAAATGAATTAAATAAATGAATTAAAAATGATTTTATTATATTAAAAAAAACATTTTAAATAATAATAAGGTATTTAAAATATTTTAAGTTATAAAATATAACTTTTAATATTTAAAGGTAAATTTCATTAATTAATTATGATTAATGATAATAAAGTTATTTAATAATTATATTAAATAATTTAGTTTAAAAATGATTTTAATATTATAAAAATCATTTTAAATGAAAATAAAGTGTTTAAAGATATTTTAAGTTATAAACTATAACTTTTAATATTTAAAGGATAATTTCATTAATAATTTAATATTAATGATATATTAATGATATTAAATTTATTTAATAATTATATTAAATAAATAGTTTAAAAATGGTTTTATTTATTTAAAAATCATTTAAAAAGGATATTAATGATTTAAAAATATTTTAAGTTATAATTATTGACTTTTAATATTTGGATAAATAGTTCATTAATATTTAAATATTAATGGTAATTATTTAATAATGATTTTAAATGTTTTAAAAATCATTTAAGGGTATTATAAATACTTTAAAAATATTTTGAGTTATTATACATAACTTTAATATTTTGGCAATGGTTTCATTAATAGTTTAATATTAATTAAATATTAATGATAATAGAATTGTTTAATATTTAAATCATTTCATAATGATTCTGATATTTCAAAAATTTTGATAAATGGTAATAATTATTATAAGACCATGAAAAATAGTGCGACTGATGTTTAAATTATCCAAATGGATAATGAACTACGGTTTAGAGTCTTAGACTCGATATTTACCCGATAAAACTGTCGGTAGACCGACATATTTCAGAAATTGATCAGGACTTAAATAATTTAATTGAATATGTGTTTATTTGTGATTCAATGGTTATTAAGGTTGTATGACAATGTGATTAGGAAGGTGTTGATGTTTGATTATGAGTCAACGATTGTTGAACATGTGTGATAATGTGAATAGGGAATATGCTGACTGCAATAGGCAGTGTTATATGTACGATATGTTGTACTAATCAGTAAAATGATCTGATTAATGATAGGTTGTGATAAAAAAGGGTAGAACTAAGTTGAGAATTGTAAGCAGCGCATCAGGCAAGTATCCTAACTTTGCATTTTCTTTATGCAATGGACAGAAGTGAGAAGTTCAGAATTATTGTTATTATTGTACAGATTGTTAAGCTTATATTATATACGCCCATTGATTATCAACATGCTAGTATATGATAATTCAGTTATATATATTCTGTTCGTTAATATCTATAAATGATTATACAAGTGTCCCCACTTGGATAATCATTGTATTTAATCGCATGTTGATACACCTTTGATATACATATATGTTGAACTATAGATAATTGTTGAACAAGATAAGACCTTTGTTATAAAAACCCGAAAGATATGAACATCCCGATAATGGAAAAATTTTTATGCGCCCAAGGCGGACAGAGTGAACGATAACATCGTTCTTATACATGTAGTATTGATCAATACAGGGTACAATGGGGCTGATCACCCTCCGTGCCCGTAAGTCATGACGGTTTACAGATGAATTTCTGTTCAAACCTTTTCGAAAATGAAAACAATGTTCATAGTACGTCACAGAAACCCCATGTATATTCAATACACAGTTTCAAACATTTGAAAGAGGGTTGTTATGTTAATATTATTGGTACAGATTACTTCACAACTACTGACTAGTTGTAGAAGAATATTATAAAGAAAACATTTAAATTCTTTCAGTCTATATATATATAGTACTTGCTGGGCACTCAAATGCTCATCCTTGCTTAATTTAAATGTTTTCAGCTAAGTGTGAAGGACCAGAAGTATCTGTCAAGAACAAAGGAAAAGGGAAAGTTGCTGAATGACTTTTTATGTTACTGTTTGTAATAGTTTTAGATTATGAAGACTATGATATATATATTTATATATATATTATGACATGTAATGAATGTTTAAAGGTTACGTACTTGGGAGAAAGACTCTGATGTATTTATAAATTTAAGTTTAAGTTTCATATTATTGTTATTATTATTAGTAATATTCCGCTCATAGAAATGGTATCGTGAAGTACCGAGTTCGGATTTCAAGTATCCGGGTTCGAGGACTTTACAGAATGGTATCAGAGCCATAGAGTTAGAAACCTTAAGTGGGTGAGACCTTAGGCCATAACCTTGGAACAGAGGGAAACGTTGAAAATATAAATAACTCTTATAGAGTTTAAAAAGAGATGAATTGAATAAATTCATCGTCAAAAAAACTAAAAGATAACTTATATGAAACCTTTATGTGTTATGTGTATATATTATATGCTAATCAGGATAATTGTTGTGTGTAGATGTCAGGTGAAAAAGAACTAGGATACCCACGGGTCGTAAAGAAGGAGCTAATATCGAAGCCAATAGAGAAAATAGAAGCTCACAATGAAACCAACTCGGACGAGGTGGTTATCGTGGAAAACAAAGTACCAGATCCGGAAATAGTGGATCTGACAGATAATGATTCAGACTCTAAAGTTGAAGCTGATCAAGCATCAATGGAGATGCAGGAATTGAGGAACAAGGTTTCTTCTCTAGAAGGGTTGTGGAAGACAGAAACACTGCTTAACAATCAATTGCGTCAAGCGTTAATAGAAACAATGGAAGAAAAGGATAAGCTTCAAATCCAAATCAATCAGAAGCAACACTTCGTTTACAGCTCCAAAAGATAAGGGAAAAAGGAAGGTAGAAGACCATGATTTAGGAAAACCTGGGAAGAAGAAATGGAAAATAATATGTTATCTTTGCGGCTATGAAGGGCATACTACTCTGTATTGTCCTGACTATAAACGAGGAGCATGTTTTGTCTGTGGAAAGGAAGATCATCAGGCGAGAAGCTATCCAAGAAAGAAGATTTAGTAAATAGGTAGTATAGGTTATGTTATGTAAGCGTGTTTAATATTATATGTGTGCTTAGTATGTCTGTGTAATGCATTATGCTAAATCTTTTGGTGCAAGTGGTGTTGTAAATCCCGACTTTTGTAGTCACAATGGGATAACTGATGTTTAAAGCACTATGTGCTATGATATGTAAAATATTTTGAAAGCAATGGATGAATATGAATCAAAGTTTGAGTTATGAAACAAGTTTAATAAGTTTAAACTTATATGATAAGGTTTAGAATGTAAGTTAATTTATGATTTTTACTTAACCAGATAATGCCGCCAAGACGTCAAACTCGGAATCAAAGGGCAGAAGAGTCTGTCAACAACGTTGAAGGACAACAACAAGCGGACCCGATGCAGCATTTTGCGAATATGGTAGCCCAGGCTATGCAATAAGGAAACCATCCGGATAATCACTTGGCGAATTTTAAAGATTTTAAGGCTGTAGGACCGCCAGAATTCAAAGGTACGACTGACCCTGTAGAAGCCCAAACTTGGGTTAAGGAAATTGAGAAGGCGTTTATAATTGCTAGGGTAGCTGAGGGGCAAAAGACCTCTTTTGCCACCTATATGATGAAGGGTGAGGCAAATTTCTGGTGGGAAGCAAATCAGGTGAGGGCAGGAGCAGGTGTGGTAGCGTGGGATAGATTTAAGACTTTATTTTTCGAGAATTATTTTTTTGCCAGTATGCAGTCTAGAATGGAGGTAAAATTTCTGGAGTTGAAGCAAGGGGATATGTTAGTGGCAAAATATGCCGCAAAATTCAATGAGTTAGCTAGGTTTGCTCCGCATCAAGTCGATACGGAGGCTAGTAGGTGAGAGATTTTAGCTGGGATTAAAACCTTTGCTCTATAATAAGGTGGCAGTGTTGCAGATTCCAACATTTGCAGCACTCTTGGAGAAGGCGATAATTGCAGAAGAGGGAAGTGAGGCTATGAGCCTCTATAATAAGGAGAAGAAGAACAAGGGCAAGGTCGAGGGAGCTGAGAAAATGAGGAGTAATAATGGAAGCAGGAGTGTAGATGGAAAAAGGAAGGGGAACTATTTTGGCAATGTCCAGGTTAAACAGGAAGGAATTAAGAAGCAAGGGATTCAGTGCAAAACGTGTGGAAAGAACCACTCTAGAGAATGTTTAAAAGGAAAATTTGCGTGTTACAAATGCGGGCAGGAGGGCCATATCTCTCCCAACTGCCCAAATCCTAGAATGAATAGTGGTTGTTTTATTTGCAGATCAATGGAACATAGGGTGAAGGATTGTCCAAACAGGAGGGTAGAGGCAGGTAGTGTGAATACTGGTAAGGGTAGTGGAACATTAGCAATTGCAGGACCGACATCATCGAACAAACCAACAAAGTCAACATCAAGAGTCTTCAACATGACGGTCCAAGACACGGTGGCAGCCGGCAATGCAGTTCCAGGTAATATTCGAATAACTTTTATTTGCGTAATTAGAATTTTTCTATTTATAGTAAATTGTTTTATAAAGAAATTTTGAAGGAGGAATTTGTGTTCTTTTAGAAATCAAATTTCCGTTTAATCAGAAAGACAAGCTTAATGTGATTAGTTAAAGATCAGTTCGATCAAAGTTGATCGAGATCTATTTGCGAAGATTATGTATGCTATGTACCCAATTATGTGTAGGTTTTTAAGCGGTGATTCCGGGGACGGAATCCTTATAAGGGAGGGTGAATGTGACAACCCGATATTTTCTATATAAATAAATCATAAATTTTGCGTATAAATTTTTTTTTAAGGATGAGGATTTGTACAAGATTATGTGTATATGTATTTATGTGGTAAATAAAAATATATTTATTACATGAATATTTACAAGTAAATTTATTCTAGAATTATTGATTATTATAAAGTATATTTTTATAATAATTAATTTTAAGATAGAAATGTTTTTATTAATTATTTTCCATGAATATATAATCATATATTATTTAAATAATATATGAAATGATTTTTAGAATAAATATAATTATTTTTGTACAGATTATTAAGTTAAATATTTTACCTTAATTATCAAGGTTAAATATGAAAGAATAATCAGATATGGAATCCAAACCCTAATTTTGAATTATTGTCAAGGTATTAGAATAATAATATAATATTACTTATATTTTGATTTTTCAGTGCTATGAATATGTACGGTATGACCGCATTGATAATGGTTGGTCAATTACTGTGTATTTTGACCAATCCCTAGAATAATGATAAACCCTAATTTGAGATCCAAATTAGAGTACAAAATTGTTTTATAAGTGTGTAATATAAATTATGTCGTGTATTAATTAGGTAAACCCTAATTAAAATTCTGGAAACCCTAATATTTAGAAAACCCTAGTTTTCTGTGAAAAACCCTAATTTCCAATATTAAAAACCCTAATCCGGAAACCTAAACCGGAGGTTTAATCAGTCAGAAATTATGTTACTGTGTTTAATAACACGTACGATAGATTGTAATTGCTAATTAAAATAAACTTAATTAGAAAATTAATACCATAAAGCCTAGAACCCTAATTGTATTTCTAGAAACCCTAATTATCAAAATTCTAACCCTAATTGCTTTATTAGCAAAGTTAATTGTGAGTAAGGATAATAAACCCTAATGAACATGTGATAGATAATTACAAATTTATTTTAATTAACAAAGTAATTATTTTTCAAAATTTTAGAAACTAAAATTTAGTTATTTTATTTTTATTTAATTTTATTTATTGTGCAAACCCTAGTTAAAAAATCCTACAATTTGTGTTAAACTTTAGGGTTAAACCCTAAGGGTTTGCAAGAATGACAATTTAGCCATTAAATTGGAAAGACAAATGACCATTATGCCCCTTGCATTATTGAAGCTACAAACTTAGGTTTTGACATTAGGGGAGGTGGTTCAACAACTCTCAACAACTCCACATGCATGAATTTGACAGCAACCAGCCTCTAGATGATCTGTTCATGCATCCAATTTGTCTATTTATAGATTGGGAGAGAGAGAAAATCACTTTGGAAGCCTTATTTTGCACCACCCATAACTAACTCTCATTTTCTCTCTTAAGCCACGAATTTATCTAGTATTTCAGTCCCTAAAAACAGCCCCACGAAATCCCACCACAAATCAGAAGCCTAGAATCATCAATTGATCATAAAAGGTATAAAACCCTAATTCAAATTCTGTCCAAAAATCTGATGTTAGATGTTAGTTTTTTTGTGTTATACATGTTAGATATAGTGTAAATAGATGATCTGGGTTGCTAGATGTTAGATCCATAACATCTAGAGGCTCGGATTTGAAGATTTGTCGAATCTAGAAAATTTGTATTTTGAGGTCTGACAATGAATGTCAGACGATGTAGATCTCATTCTGTTTGTGTTTTTGGTTGTTTAAATGTTTAACTTCATAGTATGTTATGATCACTTTTATCTAAAACTGGAATTAGGGTCAGGAGATGTGTAGATTGCATGTTATTTTTGGTCAAACTCGGTTGACCGAGCATGACTGGAAGATTTCTGGGTAACCCAGAAATCATTTTCCAGTGTCTGACAAGATGTTTAAGGCTCCAGATCTGACAGGTTTTTGTGTTTTTGTTTTTGTTCTTGACTTCATGTTGTAGTATGTTAGATGGACTCAAGATGTATATCTTTATACCCTTCATAACATAAATATATCGAGTTGAGTGAGTGGTCAAAGTAGACCACAAGTCACTGATTAAGCGTTTCTGGAAAACCCAGAAACTTTATACATGAGTGTTCTGACAGCCTTTGACCGAGTCGAATCTGGCTGTTTTATTGTTGATATTGTGATTTTATGTGATAGATATGTAGTGTTACATGTGGGCTAGAACTCAGAAGTCTTAAATCACACGAACAGTTCATATGTTGTACGCTATAGTCGATCAAAAGTGGTAAGTCGTACTGTTCTTCATTTCTGGGTAACCCAGAAAATGAAGAACAACTCTGACAGCATCTTGGGACGCTTAGATCTAGCTCGTGTTAGGTTGTTTGATTATGTTGTTTGTTAGAACATGTAGTATTGAACTTTGTTTACAAGATCTAGTTCATAGTTGGTCCAGAAACACACTGTGTGATGAAATATTGTTGGTCAAACATGACCACTCGGAAACTGCCTATGAAGATCTGGGTTCATGAAGAACATGAAGAACACCTATAGCGACGGTTCTGTCGCTATAGGTGGTCTTTAGCGACAGACAGCATTTATAAAAAAATAGAAAAAAAATAGTTTTTAATTATTAAAAATACAAAATAAATTATTAAAAATTATTTTAAATTCTGAAAATTAGTTTTTAATTATTTTAAATATATTTCATAAATATTTAATATTTTTGGAATATTAAAAGTAATTAATTAATTTATTTATAATATTAAATATATTATTTAAAAATGATTTTAATATTTAAAAATTCATTTAAAATTATATTATGATATAAGAAAATATTTTAAGTTATTTTTGATAACTTTTAATATTATGTGATAATTTTCATTAATAAATTAATATTAACGATAATTAAGTTATTTATTAAATGAATTAAAAATGATTTTATTATATTAAAAAAAACATTTTAAATAATAATAAGGTATTTAAAATATTTTAAGTTATAAAATATAACTTTTAATATTTAAAGGTAAATTTCATTAATTAATTATGATTAATGATAATAAAGTTATTTAATAATTATATTAAATAATTTAGTTTAAAAATGATTTTAATATTATAAAAATCATTTTAAATGAAAATAAAGTGTTTAAAGATATTTTAAGTTATAAACTATAACTTTTAATATTTAAAGGATAATTTCATTAATAATTTAATATTAATGATATATTAATGATATTAAATTTATTTAATAATTATATTAAATAAATAGTTTAAAAATGGTTTTATTTATTTAAAAATCATTTAAAAAGGATATTAATGATTTAAAAATATTTTAAGTTATAATTATTGACTTTTAATATTTGGATAAATAGTTCATTAATATTTAAATATTAATGGTAATTATTTAATAATGATTTTAAATGTTTTAAAAATCATTTAAGGGTATTATAAATACTTTAAAAATATTTTGAGTTATTATACATAACTTTAATATTTTGGCAATGGTTTCATTAATAGTTTAATATTAATTAAATATTAATGATAATAGAATTGTTTAATATTTAAATCATTTCATAATGATTCTGATATTTCAAAAATTTTGATAAATGGTAATAATTATTTAATAATTATTATAAGACCATGAAAAATAGTGCGACTGATGTTTAAATTATCCAAATGGATAATGAACTACGGTTTAGAGTCTTAGACTCGATATTTACTCGATAAAACTGTCGGTAGACCGACATATTTCAGAAATTGATCAGGACTTAAATAATTTAATTGAATATGTGTTTATTTGTGATTCAATGGTTATTAAGGTTGTATGACAATGTGATTAGGAAGGTGTTGATGTTTGATTATGAGTCAACGATTGTTGAACATGTGTGATAATGTGAATAGGGAATATGCTGACTGCAATAGGCAGTGTTATATGTACGATATGTTGTACTAATCAGTAAAATGATCTGATTAATGATAGGTTGTGATAGAAAAGGGTAGAACTAAGTTGAGAATTGTAAGCAGCGCATCAGGCAAGTATCCTAACTTTGCATTTTCTTTATGCAATGGACAGAAGTGAGAAGTTCAGAATTATTGTTATTATTGTACAGATTGTTAAGATTATATTATATACGCCCATTGATTATCAACATGCTAGTATATGATAATTCAGTTATATATATTCTGTTCGTTAATATCTATAAATGATTATACAAGTGTCCCCACTTGGATAATCATTGTATTTAATCGCATGTTGATACACCTTTGATATACATATATGTTGAACTATAGATAATTGTTGAACAAGATAAGACCTTTGTTATAAAAACCCGAAAGATATGAACATCCCGATAATGGAAAAATTTTTATGTGCCCAAGGCGGACAGAGTGAACGATAACATCGTTCTTATACATGTAGTATTGATCAATACAGGGTACAATGAGGCTGATCACCCTCCGTGCCCGTAAGTCATGACGGTTTACAGATGAATTTCTGTTCAAACCTTTTCGAAAATGAAAACAATATTCATAGTACGTCACAGAAACCCCATGTATATTCAATACACAGTTTCAAACATTTGAAAGAGGGTTGTTATGTTAATATTATTGGTACAGATTACATCACAACTACTGACTAGTTGTAGAAGAATATTATAAAGAAAACATTTAAATTCTTTCAGCCTATATATATATATATAATACTTGTTGGGCACTCAAATGCTCATCCTAGCTTAATTTAAATGTTTTCAGCTAAGTGTGAAGGACCAGAAGGATCTATCAAGAACAAAGGAAAAGGGAAAGTTGCTGAATGACTTTTTATGTTACTATTTGTAATAGTTTTAGATTATGAACACTATGATATATATATTTATATATATTATGACATGTAATGAATGTTTAAAGGTTACGTACTTGGGAGAAAGACTCTGACGTATTTATAAATTTAAGTTGTTCTTGAGCTTCTTGGGCAACCCAGAAAACCAGTTTTCGCGAACGGTTAATCCACTTTGACTGATTATATCTTGGAATCTATGGTTCATCTGAACCTACTTTCTTTTCCAGATTAAAGACGTACTTATAGGCTAAAAATATCAATCGATTAACAGACCAAAACATAAAAACATATGAATCGAAAAGCCCTGACATTCGGCTGTCATACCATTTTTTTTAAAATTCCAAGATTTCATAAAACGCTTAATTAAGGCATCTAGATGTTATGAAAATGTGTTCAACCATTCTAGCATACTTTCTAACATCCTAATACAATATTATAAACATCTAAACAACAAATCTAACATAAGATCAAAGAAAAATTTATGAACTAGGGTTTGCACCTTTTTTTGAGAAATTTGTGATTCTAGCTTCTGATCTTGTTACTGATAACACCTAGGCTTGATATGGTAGGTTTATAAGTGTATCTAGGCTTTGAGAATTCGTGGGTTTGCTCAGCCCTAAGATTCCTATTTATAGAATTTTCCAACATGGCTTTTTAGTCATTTTTTCACCTAGTTGCCTCTATAAAGATCTGATCTATGACTTTTCTGATGCTTGGGAGTTTGGAAGCATGTCATGTGATGTTTTGAAACTTGTAATGGTGACTCCCAACCTACTTGTGAGCTAGTAAATTAAGTTAGGGTTTTGCTAATTAGGGTTTACTCAATAATCCTAACAAGCACGACAAAGCATTTTGTCAGTGTAAGCACGACAAAGCAACTTGTCAAAATAATTTTACCGAAAAGTCTGATTATGGAAAAAAATTTAAGCACGAGGTGTCAAGCACAACGCTTTTCGGATAAAAATTTATTTGGTCAATTTTGTCAAACCAAGTATATAATAACACGTAACACATTCAGAACCGAGAATTTTTATTTTTTATAACGGGATTTATACATACGAGGCTTATTAGGGTTTTGGGTTTTTACATTAGCCATCAAATTTGTGACTCAAAAGCTACTTTTTCATGATACTTCTAAGGAATTGCAAACTTATGAAATCAAGAGCATTTAAGTTAATGTTATTACCTCTTGAATGCTTCAATATGGTAAGCATAGCCTTCATAACTTCTGATTACTCTCCAATTTTATTGACTCTTCATAGCCACTTCTCACACATCTCAACAAAATAGAAATAAGATGAAGGAGTCTCTATTTATAGAGGAAGGATTATCAAAATGATGGCTTTGCGCATTGAACTAATCCAAGGGGAGGAAGAAGAAGCCATTGGATATTGGAGAGTTGGTTACCAACTCCACTTCCCTCATCCTTCTAGCCATTATTAGACTACAATGTAATGAAGAAGAAAGGAGATAGGCTTTAACCTTTTTGCCAAACACGTGAATGAGAATAGGGAGCAATTGGGACACTAGTTTTGGGACAATTTCCAAATACACATCCTTCTTGCAACATTAGACTATATACTTATACACCACTCTTATTCTTATGCTATGTTGTATACACATATCAACCATACATTATAACTTAGTGTCACAATATGATTTATCATTGCAAGGTAGTAGGTGTGATGTAATATACATATAAGTGTCTCATCACCTAGGATGGGATAACAAAACTTATTTAAATCAACTTTATGATTTAATTACTTTTACTCTATATTAAATATCACACCACATTAAATCTCAAGCAGTAGGTAATTATATGATACTACTACTCAAATGCTTTTCCCATATTACACATTGTTTAGTATAAAGTTTGTGTGACACACTTTACCTCAATGCTAATTTATTTAGCTTACCTTACACTTGTAATATGTATAACTTTTACACTTAAAATAATTAATAGCTACTCTATTAATTATTTAAATTTTACACTATACGTATGATTATTCGATTATCCCAAGACAACCTCTTCCATCTCTAACCAATAATTATTTAAATGATAACATCCACGATAAAATATTAACTTAATTTAATTAATATTTTAAAATAACTTAGTTTTCTTTCATTAATTAACTCCCTTGAAAATACATTAGAATTTATGTATTTTGTCATAACATAAATATTACATTTTCTCTCAATAAAGACATTTACAATTAGAAATTAATTTGCTTATTATCTCAAGATATTATTCTTAATATAATATCAATTAACTATATGTACGACACATGTACATATATTATATATAGAAAATAGATAATAAGTTTATTTTCTATTATATTAAATTTTTTCCATCAATTTATTTACATATAGCAAATACATTTTAATATATTTACTATATTATTAATCATACCTCATACAAAAATATATAAGGTAATATTATTATTCAAAAAATAAAATTTCTTCATTTTATTAAAATAACTCAATATTAGAAATTATTTTAATATCCTCTATTAGAAATATATAATTATTATTTCTCTCTCCCTCTATAAATTTTTCCCAAAACAATTTCTTCAAATATTAAATATCCATTTAAAGATATAATGATTTATTCCTTCCTTTAATAACGTATATATATTTAACGTTATTCGAACATTAGACTTTCTCACATATTACCATTCTGAGTAACATATATAAAGTACCACATATTCAACACACATATTAATTCACTCATTTACTTAAGTAATTTAAACCTTGTACTATATTACCATAGAGATTTAAGGTTTAACATACACGTTATATTATTCCATAATATAACTCTCAACTATCAATCAACCAATATTTATTCTTATCAGTTAATTCTCTCAACTAACTCATGTTTCAGTATCCAAACCCATTTACGGATAACTTACGTACTATCAATAACCTATATTATAATCATACCAGTTATTAGTACACATACACAAGAAAATGTCAATTATACATTAATGTCACCCACTTAATATGATAAAATAATCCTATAAAATATTTACTATTGATAGGAAATTTTATCCACTTCTTTTATCTCAACTGAATTATCTCTGCGATCAATAACAATATATAATAATAATATATTTATAAATTACAAAAATCACATATTACATAGTTCATATTACCCTATGTAAAACATTGCTACATACCTCGTATCACTTAAATGTTTTTATTCGAACCCATTTCATACTTACGAATTTTATTCATTAAATTCTTATTTTAATATTTTTCTGAATATTCGGGTTCTCACAATACCTATTGTTGAGATATGAGTATACCTAAGCATGAGAAGTGATTTAAAGTGGCTTTACTTATTATTAACCTACAATAGCTTAGTTGAAAATGTTTTCTAAAGAAAACTTGAAACTTTGAGAACGAACTTAAAGTAACTTGTGGACTTAAAGTTCTAAACGTAATAACATACATGGCTTAGTTAGCTATGAAATGAGATTTAAAGTTTCACCTAGTTGCTTTAGCTTGGCCTAGAATGACTACTTTTAAAAGTGAATTTGAACGCCTTGCGAAACTAAGCTTTTATAAACATTGCTTACATGTGTGCTCATCTAGTTAGACACCATATAAGTCCTGCGAGTATGAATTGTAATGATTTCTCAAATGATGAACTAATGAGTTGAATATATACGAGCATACGTGTTATAGGCATTTAACATCCTTACGTGATGAAATCGTTAAGATAGTTCATTCCTTGTACGTGAACCTACTTAGTGAAAACAACTTAAAGTAAAAACACGAGACACCCAACTTGGGCTAAGACCTCTTAACACGAGGATAAGTTATGTGTTAACAGTCATGCGTGCTAAGAACCTAGATAAAACCATAAAATAAATACTTAACTTGGTCTGGCCAGGGGATGGCGCAGCTGTGCCAGTCTCAAGCCTAACCTCAGCTCAGCTGCGCTACAGAACAGTTTGATTTGGACATTTTATTTTCTTTCTAATTTTGGCAACTTACTTATAGTACTATCCTAAGCTATAGTACTTGACATGGATGATGTTTTAAGCTTAAGAGCGTGTAATGGTTATATAAAACCCAAATTTGTTAAAATTTATTAAAGTTTACAAAATGTAAGACATATATGAAACATTCATCTATGAGTTTGAAATGTGTAACGAACACATAACAAATCAAGCATGTGTAGCTAAGGTGTACTATATACATAGCTATTATAAGAGTTTACTAAGAAAGCAAAAAAAGGGAAGGTTTTAAAAACCAAGATAGAGAACAATGTAACATTATTATTACATTGAGAATGTATGAATATGTAACTAATGGATATGAATCCTTGATTATATAACTGTTTAGGAATACACGAAGTGCAGATAAGCGTTAAGCAGTTAAGTCGTAGTTCATAAACTATGAATCAGACAAGTTTTTCAGTTCCTATTTGTTATATGAATTCGATAACTTTTAGTTGAGCTATATTAGGCCATGCAAATGTTGATGTATATATATGAAATGCATATGAGATATGTATGAAATGTGAAAGTTGATCTTTGATGATATGATTATGTTAGTAAATCTCTATGCCTGTTATGTGTGAAGTAACATGCGTAGTAAATAATAATTGATTATGAATGCATGAACTGAATATGTTATTATATGCTATGTGTTGCATTAAAACTGTTAGAATTGCTGGGCTGTCGAGCTCACCCATGCAAATAACAACTTTTGCAAGTTAATGATACACGGTAAAGGTTACGTACTACTTGATTGATAAAGTCCAATAGTATCGAAGAAGATTGATTTATTATTTAACTAGATGCTCTTGAACCATGTTTAGGTTCTAGTAGATGTACATGATAATAGTTTATAATGTGTAATAGCTGTTAAGTTGTACTGTGAGATACATAGAGAAATTCAGATCGAGATGTAAAGATTTATACTGAAATTGAATAAATCATAGAATAATTTGATTCAGGGATTTGTAATTGATGCGAGTTAAGATATCAATAAAATATTTATTTTTCAAAGGAGATTGAAAAAGTTTAAATTATTCCGCATATTTGTATAACATCGAATGTGATGTAAAACTGGAATAGTAAATAACCAAGATTAGAAATTTATAAAAGTTTGGGGTCATTACACATATTCTGGAAATAGAAATAATTTATATTCTAAATTGTAATAAGTAAAGTTATATTATGAATACTGTGACGGCCCCGAATCCAGGTCCTAAATCACCTCGGATCCGGTTCGATCATTCTATACAACTATTACTATTTGCGGAAGATATAAACATAAATTATTTATACATTACATTACACACTATTCCCCATGGTCGAGTAACCTTAACTTATACATAATTGATAAATATCTAACACATAACTTTATTATCAAACTACACTATTACATTCTTAATCACATACATAAACTAAAGCTGGAACTTTCTTTAATCTTTTCATGTATCCGACGCGTTCATCTGAATCTGCAATATTTTATCATGATATAGCAAGGGTGAGCATGAAAGTTGCTCAACAAGTTTAAATTCAACAATATAACGATATATCATGATTGAAATGTTTTAAATAACTGGCTGGATATAATTCAACAATATAATTATGAACTAGCAGGAACAAATTTATGACTGAACAAGTATTATACATGAACAAATATATCTGAAACCAACTGGTAATGAAGGTGATTAGCCTTTCATACCTGACTTATACATGTAATATGTACAGAGTACAATTATACATGGCAATCAACAACGATTATCCATAAGCTTATCCGAATGAAACACTCTTAGTAGAGTTAAGTAAAAATAATCTTGCCTGAACCGTTGATTACCGCAACGCAATTTATAACGCCTTATCCGAAGACCTAATATTAGTAATATAGATCTTCAAAATTAGAATAATATCATCACAATATAATAATATAATATGTATATAAGCATAGAATAACCTAAACACATAACACATAACCTTATCAGTCTATAACACACATAAGACTCGATATCAAGTCAAACTATTGTAGTCTGAGTTGAACCCGACACAATTCTAACATCCCGACGGTCTAGTTGGACTTTTATCGAGTTTAAGTTCAATTAAACTCTGACTTAACACTTAACAATTAACTTCAATAAATTTCTAAGCAGTCAAAATAATTTCCATACGTTCGTAATAAATTTTAAATAATTATTCCTATTTATCATTTAAACTGATTTTTCAATCATTATTATCATATTTATGATTTAAATACTCTAATCTCATATATTAAAAGTGTTTCTTGAACACATAAGTCAAATACCAATCCAGCAAACCAGATTTGGAATCCAGCAAGCTGGATTCAAAATCCAGTATCTAGATGGCCAATCCAGTAAACTAAAATGCAATCCAGCACACCGGATATCCCATCTAGTAACTAGATTGCAATCCAGCAAACTGGATTCAACACATTTTCAAAACAGTAAAATGATATTTAATTCAGCAAGCTGGATTCATCAGATTTTTCAATCCAGCAAGCTGGATTCCATATCCTTTTAACGAAAATACCAAATCAAATTATTATTTTTGTGACAACCCGATATTTTCTAAATAAATAAAAACTGAAATTTTGCGTATATTTTTTTTTATTATTATTATAATAAGGATGAGGATAGGTTCAAGATAATGTGTATATGTATTTGTGTGGTAAATAAAAATATATTTATTACATAAATATTTACAAATAAATTTATGTTTAGAATTATTGATTATAATCAATTATAATTTTTATACTAATTAATTCCTTATTGGAAATGATTTTATTAATTATTTTCTATGAAAATATAATCTTATATTATTTAAATAATATATGAAATGATTTTAGAATAATTATAATGATTATTTCATTATATGAATTTGTTCCGGATGTTAAAATAAATATTTTAACTTAATTAAGAATGTTATTTATGTAAGATAAATCAGATATGGAATCCAAACCCTAATTTCGGGTTTTGATTAAGGAATGAGAATAATAATAATATATTGTTAATTTTCCATTGTTATAGATATGTATGGTTATGTGTGTAACGTTAATATGTAGAACAGTTTTATTATATTACGACCAAACCCTAATAATATTTTATAAACCTTATTTCTGGTTATGGAATGAGGAATGGTGATAATAATATAATATTAATTATATTTTGATTTTTCAGTGCTATAAATATGTGTCGTATGCACGTGTTGATGATAATTGGTCAATTATGGTGTTTAATTTCAAAACCCCAATGTTAATTGGTTAAACCCTAGTTTTCTGTGGAAAACCCTAATTTAAAAATAAATTGTGAGTTTAAGACTGTTATATGACGATGTTATATGATATATGTTATGTGTTATTTAATATTTTGCTAATTATAGAAAACCCTAACTTTAAATGTAAACCCTAATTATATTTGATTTTTTAATAATTAGGAACCCTAATCCGGAAACCTAAACCGGAGGTTCGATCAGTCAGAAATAGTGTTATTATGATTAATAACACGTGTGATAAACTTTAATTACTAATTAAGGTGAAACTAATTAGTAAATTAAAACCCTAAAATCTAGAACCCTAAATTAATTTCTTGAAACCCTAATTGATTTGAAACCTTAATGCGAAAGTCATTCACGACTTTGAGAATTAATTAAGTCGTTATGTAATCATGATAATGTGATTAACGACTGGTGATATATGAATTTAAAATCCTAATACATAGAATTCTAATTTGATAATTAGAAAACCTAATTATAAATCGGTAACCCTAATTATCAAAATCTTAAACCCTAATTGCTAAATTAGCAAAGTCAATGATAATTATATGATCTAGAAACCCTAATTAATTTATTTTTTTTGAAATCCCTACGATATTTTAAAAAACCTTAATTTTCTATTAAAACCTTAAATTTTAATTAGTAAGTTATAATTAAAATTTTATTGAGCTTTATTCTTAATTGTTCAAGTCCTAGAAATTATTTGAGGAAACTTAAGGATTAAAATCTAGTGAATAAAACCTAGATTCAAGTACCACGGACAAGAATACCCTTAATTATTTTGTTAAATTACAAAAAGAGCATTTTTGATTTATTTAATTGAACTTTCTTGAAAATTTTCCAAATCTTGGGTTGTTCACCAACCCTAGATATTCCATGTGCCAAAAATCTGCTCATATCATCCAATTTCAGCAGCCATGCATGCACCAACATTATATAAATAGATTTGGAGAGAGAGAAATTCTTTTTGTTAGCTCAAAATTTTCCAAACACTCAACATTTTCTCTCAAGCTCCCCACCTACGAAATTCTCTCTTAAAATCAGTCAATAACCGAGCCCCACTAATAGCATATACAAAAACAGAAGCTAGAATCAAGATCAAAGCCTGAAGAGGTATAAAACCCTAGTTTAATTTCTGTCCACACTCGAGTGTTAGATTTTATGATTTGTTGTTAGAATATGTTGTTTATGGTGTCTTATGATGATCTGGGTTGCTAGATGATAGATCCATAACATCTAGAAGCTCAGATTTGAAGATCTATGAAATCTGGAAATTTTGTTCTTGAGGTCTGACAGCTAATGTCAGTCCATTTTAATCTTTGATAGTTTATGATTTGTGTTGTTTTTAAGTTGTTATATGTAGTCTGTAATGTGCTCTTTAAGATTCAAAAAGAATCGTGGTCATTTGATGTACAGATTGGTAGATTTACACGGTCAAATACCGTTGACCGGCATTGACCGGAAGAATTTTGGGCAGCTATGAACTTGCCCAGAAAGGTCTGACAGCAAGTTCATGGGCCCAGATCTTTGTGTTGTTTGTTGTTTTGATTCAGTTTTTGTATTGATGTTATAGTCTGTTATATTAAATATACAGTCATACTTTTATATCGTTAAAATATCAAATATAACGGATTTTATAGATGGTCAAAGTAGACCATCCGGTAACATTTTTAATTTTCTGGAATTTCCAGAAATTTTATGAACGAGTTTTCTGGTAAGGGTTAACCGATCAATATTTTGCTATGTGGTTGTTTTTATGATGATTTTATGTGTTAGATCTGTAGTATTACAGGTTGGCTACTATCAAAAATTGATAGATCATTAAAACATTAAACGATCTGCTTGTAATGGAAGCCCAAAGTGGGCATATCACTCTATTCTTCATTTCTGGGAAACCCATAAAATGAAGAACAGGTCTGACAGCTTCTTTGAGGGCTCAGATCTTCTTTATGTTATGTGTTATGATCATTTTTATTGCTGGATATTGTAGTCTTGCATTTTCTCTACATGATCTGACCAAAACCGAGTCCAGAATCACAGCACACACTGAGTTATTCACGGTCAAACATAGCCACTCGGTGTCTGACAAGATTTCTGGGATTGGCTTGAAGAACACCTATAACGACAGCAAGTGTCGCTATAGCCCTTTAGCGACAGTTTTATTTATAAATTCAGGAAATTAATAAAAAAATTGATAAAAATGGTTTTTAATTATTAAAAATACATAATAAATTATGAAAAATTATTTTAAAGTCTGAAAAATAGTTTTTAACTATTTTGGGTATATTTCGAAAATATTTAATATTTTTGGAATATAAATGTTATTTATTTATTTAATTACAATATTAGATAAATTATTGAAAAATAGTTTTAATTCATGAAAAATTATATTATTGTGTTAGAAAATAATTTTGAGTTATTTTTGATAACTTTTAATATTTTGTGATAATTTTCATTAATAAGTTAATATTAATGATAGTTAAGTTATTTATTAAAATGAATTAAATAAATGAATTAAAAATGATTTTATTACATTAAAAATCATTTTAAATAATAATAAGGTATTTAAGAATATTTTAAGTTATAAAATATAACTTTTAATATTTAATGGGTAATTTCATTAATTAATGACTATTAATGATATTAAAGTTATTTAATAATTATATTAAATAAATTAGTTTAAAAATGATTTTAATATAATAATAATCATTTTAAATGAAAATAAAGTGTTTAAAGATATTTTAAGTTATAAACTATAACTTTTAATATTTAAAGGATAATTTCATTAATAATTTAATATTAATGATATATTAATGATATTAAATTTATTTAATAATTATATTAAATAAATAGTTTTAAAATGGTTTTATTTATTTAAAAATCATTTAAAAATAGATATAAATGAATTAAAAATATTTTAAGTTATAATTAATGACTTTTAATATTTAGGTAATAGTTCATTAATATTGAAATATTAATGGTGATTATTTAATGATGATTTTAAATGTTTTAAAAATCATTTAAGGATAATATAAATGTTTTAATAATATTTTGAGTTATTGTAAATAACTTTAATATTTTGGCAATGGTTTCATTAATAGTTTAATATTAATTAATGATAATAGAATTGATTGATATTTAAATCATTTAATAATGATTCTGATATTTCAAAAATTATGGTAAATGGTAATAATTATTTTATAATTATTATAAGGTCATGAAAAATGATATGACTATTATTTAATTAGTTTAAATGGATATTGGTCAACTGTTTAGAGTCTTAGACTCGATAATTACCCGATAAAGATGTCAGTAGACCGATATATTTCAGAAATTGATCTGGACTTAGATAATGTGATTAGTTAACTGTTTAATTGTGATTCAATGGTTATTAAGGTTGTGTGACAATGTGATTAGGAATGTGTTGATGTTAGTTTGTGATGCCATGATTGTAGAACATGTGTGATAAGATGATTAGTTTATGTGCTGACTGCGAAATGCAGTACTATGTGTTATATTATATTGTTCTAATCGAACGAATGATTTGATTAATGATAGGTTGTGATAGAAAAGAGTAGAACTAATTTGAGAATTGTAAGCAGCGCATCAGGCAAGTATCCTACCTTTGCATTTTCTTTATGCATTGGACAAGTGTAAGAATGTTTCAAAGTTATATTATTATTATACAGATTGTTAAGCCTATATTATATATTCCCATTGATTATCAACATGTTAGTATATGATAATTCAGATATATATTCTATTCGTTAATTTCTAGAAATGATTATACAAGTGTCCCCACTTGGATAATCATTGTATTTAATCACACGTTGATACTCCTTTGTTATACGTATATGTTGAATTATAGATTATTGTTGGATAAAATAAAACCTTTTGTTTGGAACCCTGACAAATATGAACATCCCGTTCACGGGAAAACTTTTATGCGCCCAAGGCGGACCAAGTAAATGATAACATCGTTCTTGTAATACAGTACTGATCAATGCAGGGCACAACGGGCTGATCACCCCCTTGTCCTTAAGTTATGACGGTTTGCAGATGAAGTTCTGTTAAACCTATTTCGAAAATAAAAATAATGTTCATAGAATGTCACTTACACTTTATTCATAGTCAGTACGTAGTTTCAAAAATTGGAAAGAGAGTTGTTATGTTATTAATATTAGTTCAGAATACTTCACAACTATTGACTTGTTTATTTTGATATTATAAAGAAAACATTTAAATTCTTTCAATTTATATATATATATATATATATATATATATATATATATACTTGCTGGGCACTCAAATGCTCATCCTTGCTTAATTTAAATGTTTTCAGATAAGTGTGAACAATCAGAAGGATCGGTCAAGAACAAATGAAAAGGAAAGCAAACAGATTAGGTTTACGATGTCATATAGTAAAGGTTGCGTACTTGGGATTAAACTCTGATGAAGGTAAGATAAGTTTATAATTTATATTAGTGTTATTTTTATTAGTAATATTTCCGCTCATAGAAATGGTATCGTGAAGTACCGAGTTCGGGTTTCAAGTATCCGGATTCGGGGACTTTACAACATGGTATCAGAGCTATAGGGTTAGAAACCTTAGGTGGGTTAGACCTTAGGCTATAACCTTAGAACAGAGGGAAACGTTGAAAATACAAATAACTCATATAGAGTTAATTGGTTGGTATGATTCAAAGATGAATCTCGGTGAGTTGTTAAGCCACAAAGTTTCCTAACTCTGATAATAAAGTTGAACTATAATGGTGAATAGATCGAGTCTAAATGACTGGAAGTGCAGGGAAAGGAGATCGTAAAACAAAAACAATTAAGACATAGAATTGAATTATAATATATACGATGAGATCACCCCGTGATCTGATAAAATTATGACAGCCAGAAAGAATCAATCATATGATTGGAAAGTTTAAAGCAAGATTGCTGTGCGAATGGTACGGATTCAAGAAAGGATTATGAATACGGATTAAATGAAATTCGAATGGAAAAGGGGGTTTGGATTAGGTGGGGATTTCAATGAGGACACATGTCGGCAGCTGAGTTGTATGATTCCTTGTATGGGCGGGGAATTGTACTTGGTGTAAAAACTACTTAGTATCTGACACTGATAATCATTGAAATGTTTGTGTAGTGCTATTTGCTATATGCATGTTAAGAGGGTGATTCCTTTCTCATGTGTATAAAAAAATAGATAGGTCATAGGTAGAGAACATAGGGTTAAGTGCGAGTTCTTAAAACTCATACTTACGTGACATTCTTGATTCATATTTATATGAAATATTTATGAATCCCTCAGCGAATGGACGCCAAAGGTCTGACTAGGGAAAATTCGTAAACTCATATAACTGTGACAAGTTTATGGACTCATAAGTGTGGTTTGACGAACTGGGTATAGTTAATCTTTAGTGAAGGCAAAAGAAATAGGTAGTATTTGTATTAGCTGAATATGTATGTTTCTGTGTAGTATATGTGATAAGTATGTTTGTGTAATGAAATATTTTTAACTTTTGTGTTGGACAAAGTTGTAAATCCTGACTTTTGAGTCATGAAGGGATATCGAATGTTTAAAGCAAAATGTGTTATGGTATGTCAAGTGTTATGAATATGAGTCTATGTCGGATTAATGGGATAAGTTGGTATAAAAATAGTAGATATTTATTTGGTCACTGGTTATTTCAGTAGACCGAGTTTTTAAAAATCTAATATTTTGAATACATGATTATTTGAGTAGAAAATTTTGTGTGATATGTTAAGCGTTTACGATAAGGCTTAGTATGTAAAAATAATTTATAAAAATACCGTCAAGACGAAAACGAAACCAAAGGATAGAAGAATCTGTCAACAAAGCTGGAGGACAATCAGACTGATACAGAAACTCGTGAATATGAATGATCAAGCTGTGCAGAACAGAATACCAGTCGCGAAAGATCAACCAGATAATTGAACGTCAAACGTTAAAGACTTCAAGGCGGTCTTATCGCCGAAATTCAAAGGTACAAATGACCCCGTAGGAACCCAAACTTGGGTTAAGGAAATTAAAAAGGTGTTTGTGATAGTTAGAATAGGTGAGGGGCAAAAGATCTCTTTTGCCACCTGCATGATGAGGGGTGAGGCAAAATTTCTGGTGGAAAGCAAAATTAGACGGGGGCAGGAGCAGGAGTGATAACATGGGATAGGTTTAAGACTTTATTTTTTAAAATTATTTTTCTGCTAGTATACAGGCTAGAGTGGAGGTGAAATTTCTAGAATTAAGCAAGGGGATATGTAAGTTGCGGAATATGTCAGTGAGATTTAATGAGTCGACTAGATTGGCTCCGCATCAAGTTGATACAGAGGTTAGAAAGGCACGAAAGTTTGAGCTGGGCTTCGAACCCTAGTTCTATAACAAGGTAAGAAGGAACAAGGGTAAAGTTGAGGGAACTTGGAAGGTAGAAATTAATAGTGAAAATAAAGGAGGAAACAAGCAATTGGAATAGGAGTGAAAAGAGGAAGGTGAACAACTTTGGAAGTGTGCAGGTGAAGCAAGAAGGTAGGAAGAAGAAGCATGTAGTGTAATATGCAAAACGGTGGAAAGAACCACTCTGGGAATGTTTGAAAGGGAAGTTTGTATGCTGTAAGTACGAGCAGAAGGGACATGTCACTACCGACTGTCTCAATCCAAGAATGTATAATAGGTGTTTCAAGTGTGGATCAATGGAAAATAAGGTGGGAGACTGTTCAAGAAGGAGAATGGAGGTAAGGAATGCGAATACGGGGAAAAAGGCAGCAGGACATTGGCAACAACGGGACCGAAATCAACGAACGAACCAACAGAACCAACTGCAAGCGTCTTCAACATGACAGTTCAAGATATCGTGGCAGCCGGGGATGCAACTCCAGGTATTACTCGAACCAATATTATTTTCTAAAATATTGATTTCTTATATATAGTAAGTTATTTTTATAAATTATTTTGAAGGAGGAATTTGACTTCTTTTAGAAATCAAATTTCCGTTTAATCAGAAAGACAAGCTTTATGTGAATAGTTAAAGATCGATTCGATCAATCATGATCGAGATCTCTTAGTAATGATTGTGTATGCTATGTACCCTGGTATGTATAGGTTTTAAAGTGGTGATTCCGGGGACGAAATCCTTATAAGGGAGGGTGAATGTGACAACCCGATATTTTCTAAATAAATAAAAACTGAAATTTTGCGTATAATTTTTTTTATTATTATTATAATAAGGATGAGGATTTGTACAAGATAATGTGTATATGTATTTGTGTGGTAAATAAAAATATATTTATTACATAAATATTTACAAATAAATTTATGTTTAGAATTATTGATTATTATCAATTATAATTTTTATACTAATTAATTCCTTATTGGAAATGCTTTTATTAATTATTTTCTATGAAAATATAATCTTATATTATTTAAATAATATATGAAATGATTTTAGAATAATTATAATGATTATTTCATTATATGAATTTGTTCCGGATGTTAAAATAAATATTTTAACTTAATTAAGAATGTTATTTATGTAAGATAAATCAGATATGGAATCCAAACCCTAATTTCGGGTTTTGATTAAGGAATGAGAATAATAATATTATATTGTTAATTTTTCAGTGTTATAGATATGTATGGTTATGTGTGTAATGTTAATATGTGGAACATTTTTATTATATTACGACCAAACCCTAATAATATTTTATAAACCTTATTTCTGGTTATGGAATGAGGAATGGTGATAATAATATAATATTAATTATATTTTGATTTTTCAGTGCTATAAATATGTGTCGTATGCACGTGTTGATGATGACTGGTCAATTATGGTGTTTAATTTCAAAACCCCAATGTTAATTGGTTAAACCCTAGTTTTCTGTTGAAAACCCTAATTTGAAAATAAATTGTGAGTTTAAGACTGTTATATGACGATGTTATATGATATATGTTATGTGTTATTTAATATTTTGCTAATTATAGAAAACCCTAACTTTAAATGTTAACCCTAATTATATTTGATTTTCTAATAATTAGGAACCCTAATCTGGAAACCTAAACCGGAGGTTCGATCAGTCAGAAATAGTGTTATTATGATTAATAACACGTGTGATAAACTTTAATTACTAATTAAGGTGAAACTAATTAGTAAATTAAAACCCTAAAATCTAGAACCCCAAATTAATTTCTTGAAACCCTAATTGATTTGAAACCTTAATGCGAAAGTCATTCACGACTTTGAGAATTGGTTAAATCGTTATGTAATCATGATAATGTGATTAACGACTGGTGATATATGAATTTAAAACCCTAATACATAGAATTCTAATTTTATAATTAGAAAACCTAATTATAAATTGGTAACCCTAATTATCAAAATCTTAAACCCTAATTGCTAAATTAGCAAAGTCAATTATAATTATATGATCTAGAAACCCTAATTAATTTATTTTTTTGAAAACCCTAAGATATTTTAAAAAACCTTAATTTTCTATTAAAACCTTAAATTTTAATTAGTAAGTTATAATTAAAATTTTATTGAGCTTTATTCTTAATTGTTCAAGTCCTAGAAATTATTTGGGGAAACTTAAGGATTAAAATCTAGTGAATAAAACCTAGATTCAAGTACCATGGACAAGAATACCCTTAATTATTTTGTTAAATTACAAAAAGAGCATTTTTGATTTATTTAATTGAACTTTCTTGAAAATCTTTCCAAATCTTGGGTTGTTCACCAACCCTAGATATTCCATGTGCCAAAAATCTGTTCATATCATCCAATTTCAGCAGCCATGCATGCACCAACATTATATAAATAGATTTGGAGAGAGAGAAATTCTTTTTGTTAGCTCAAAATTTTCCAAACACTCAACATTTTCTCTCAAGCTTCCCACCTACGAAATTCTCTCTTAAAATCAGTCAATAACCGAGCCCCACTAACAGCATATACAAAAACAGAAGCTAGAATCAAGATCAAAGCCTAAAGAGGTATAAAACCCTAGTTTAATTTCTGTCCACACTCGGGTGTTAGATGTTATGATTTGTTGTTAGAATATGTTGTTTATGGTGTCTTATGATGATCTGGGTTGCTAGATGATAGATCCATAACATCTAGAAGCTCAGATTTGAAGATCTATGAAATCTGGAAATTTTGTTCTTGAGGTCTGACAGCCTAATGTCAGTCCATTTTAATCTTTGGTAGTTTATGATTTGTGTTGTTTTTAAGTTGTTATATGTAGTATGTAATGTGCTCTTTAAGATTCAAAAAGAATCGTGGTCATTTGATGTACAGATTGGTAGATTTACACGGTCAAATACCGTTGACCGACATTGACCGGAAGAATTCTGGGCAGCTATGAACTTGCCCAGAAAGGTCTGACAGCAAGTTCATGGGCCCAGATCTTTATGTTGTTTGTTGTTTTGATTCAGTTTTTGTATTGATGTTGTAGTCTGGTATATTAAATATACAGTCATGCTTTTATATCGTTAAAATATCAAATATAACGGATTTTATAGATGGTCAAAGTAGACCATCCGGTAACATTTTCAATTTTCTGGAATTTCCAGAAATTTTATGAACGAGTTTTCTGGCAAGGGTTAACCGATCAATATTTTGCTATGTGGTTGTTTTTATGATGATTTTATGTGTTAGATCTGTAGTATTACAGGTTGGCTACTATCAAAAAATGATAGATCATTAAAACATTAAACGATCTGCTTCTAATGGAAGCCCAAAGTGGGCATATCACACTGTTCTTCATTTCTGGGCAACCCAGAAAATGAAGAACAGGTCTGACAGCTTCTTTGAGGGCTCAAATCTTCTTTATGTTATGTGTTATGATCATTTTTATTGCTGGATATTGTAGTCTTGCATTTTCTCTACATGATCTGACCAAAACCGAGTCCAGAATCATAGCACACACTGAGTTATTCACGGTCAAACATAGCCACTCGGTGTCTGACAAGATTTCTGGGTTTGGCTTGAAGAACACCTATAACGACAGCAAGTGTCGCTATAGCCCTTTAACGACGGTTTTATTTATAAATTTAGGAAATTAATAAAAAAATTGATAAAAATGGTTTTTAATTATTAAAAATACATAATAAATTATGAAAAATTATTTTAAAGTCTGAAAAATAGTTTTTAACTATTTTGGGTATATTTTGAAAATATTTAATATTTTTGGAATATAAATGGTATTTATTTATTTAATTACAATATTAGATAAATTATTTAAAAATAGTTTTAATTCATGAAAAATCATATTATTGTGTTAGCAAATAATTTTGAGTTATTTTTGATAACTTTTAATATTTTGTGATAATTTTCATTAATAAGTTAATATTAATGATAGTTAAGTTATTTATTAAAATGAATTAAATAAATGAATTAAAAATGATTTTATTACATTAAAAATCATTTTAAATAATAATAAGGTATTTAAGAATATTTTAAGTTATAAAATATAACTTTTAATATTTAATGGGTAATTTCATTAATTAATGATTATTAATGATATTAAAGTTATTTAATAATTATATTAAATAAATTAGTTTAAAAATGATTTTAATATTATAATAATCATTTTAAATGAAAATAAAGTGTTTAAAGATATTTTAAGTTATAAACTATAACTTTTAATATTTAAAGGATAATTTCATTAATAATTTAATATTAATGATATTAAATTTATTCAATAATTATATTAAATAAATAGTTTTAAAATGGTTTTATTTATTTAAAAATCATTTAAAAAGGGATATAAATGAATTAAAAATATTTTAAGTTATAATTAATGACTTTTAATATTTAGGTAATAGTTCATTAATATTGAAATATTAATGGTGATTATTTAATGATGATTTTAAATGTTTTAAAAATCATTTAAGGATAATATAAATGTTTTAATAATATTTTGAGTTATTGTAAATAACTTTAATATTTTGGCAATGGTTTCATTAATAGTTTAATATTAATTAATGATAATAGAATTGATTGATATTTAAATCTTTTAATAATGATTCTGATATTTCAAAAATTATGGTAAATGGTAATAATTATTTTATAATTATTATAAGGTCATGAAAAATGATATGACTATTATTTAATTAGTCTAAATGGATATTGGTCAACTGTTTAGAGTCTTAGACTCGATAATTACCCGATAAAGATGTCAGTAGACCGATATATTTCAGAAATTGATCTGGACTTAGATAATGTGATTTGTTAACTGTTTAATTGTGATTCAATGGTTATTAAGGTTGTGTGACAATGTGATTAGGAATGTGTTGATGTTAGTTTGTGATGCCATGATTGTAGAACAAGCGTGATAAGATGATTAGTTTATGTGCTGACTGCGAAATGCAGTACTATGTGTTATATTATATTGTTCTAATCGAACGAATGATTTGATTAATGATAGGTTGTGATAGAAAAGAGTAGAACTAAGTTGAGAATTGTAAGCAGCGCATCAGGCAAGTATCCTACCTTTACATTTTCTTTATGCATTGGACAAGTGTAAGAATGTTTCAAAGTTATATTATTATTATACAGATTGTTAAGCCTATATTATATATGCCCATTGATTATCAACATGTTAGTATATGATAATTCGGATATATATTCTGTTCGTTAATTTCTAGAAATGATTATACAAGTGTCCCCACTTGGATAATCAATGTATTTAATCACACGTTGATACACCTTTGTTATACGTATATGTTGAATTATAGATTATTGTTGGATAAAATAAAACCTTTTGTTTGGAACCCTGACAAATATGAACATCCCGTTCACGGGAAAACTTTTATGCGCCCAAGGCGGACCAAGTAAATGATAACATCGTTCTTGTAATGCAGTACTAATCAATGCAGGGCACAACGGGCTGATCACCCCCTTGTCCGTAAGTTATGACGGTTTGCAGATGAAGTTCTATTAAACCTTTTCGAAAATAAAAATAATGTTCATAGAATGTCACTTACACTTTATTCATAGTCAGTACGTAGTTTCAAAAATTGGAAAGAGAGTTGTTATGTTATTAATATCAGTTCAGAATACTTCACAACTATTGACTTGTTTTAGGTTGATATTATAAAGAAAACATTTAAATTCTTTCAATTTATATATATATATATAATACTTGCTGGGCACTCAAATGCTCATCCTTGCTTAATTTAAATGTTTTCAGATAAGTGTGAACAATCAGAAGGATCGGTCAAGAACAAGTGAAAAAGAAAACAAACAGATTAGGTTTACGATGTCATATAGTAAAGGTTGCGTACTTGGGATTAAACTCTGATGAAGGTAAGATAAGTTTATAATTTATATTAGTGTTATTATTATTAGTAATATTTCCGCTCATAGAAATGGTATCGTGAAGTACCGAGTTCGGGTTTCAAGTATCCGGATTCAGGGACTTTACAATTTTTCCATCCTTTGCCCAAACACATATACATATATTTCATACACAAAAAGTATTTTTCCAAAATTTTCCAACTTCCTTTGGTATTTTTCAAAAGTCTTTTTTAGTACGTAGGTTAAGAAATTAGCACTATCATACTCAACTTCAGAAATTCCCATCTCTTGGAACAATCTTATACATGTTAACGTGATGCTCCAGTTTAAATTTTGTGGCCATCGGAGTTATAGAACTCCGGTTATAGCAATTTTTGTCAGAAAATCACAGAAATTGAAATGGTCATAACTTGGTCATTTTAAGTCGGAATGAGCTCATTTTTGGACATGAGGTACTTAATACCATATATTTTAATGTCCAAAATGGCCAGAATTTATTGCATAATTTAAGTTGCCAAAACAGCCCCTAGAAAATTCTTCACAATAGCGAATTGTCGTTTTGCAGTTTTAGAGTCCTTTGGTAAAACTTAAATAAAATGAGATCTATAACTCCAATTAACAATCTGTCAATTTTTTTTGGATTCGTATCTTTTCGATCTACAATTTTCATCTATCACAATCCATATTTGGACAAGTTAAGCTCCCGGTAATTAGCCCGGAAGTGTCTGGTAAAAATTATTGTTCTAACAGTTTTTTCTTCGCTTTGAGTAATTTGGGAGAAATTCTATAACTTGCTCATTTTTCTACCTACTCGAGTGATTCCAAAGGTATTTTATCCTTAATACATAGATCTAGTATCCCAAAAAGATAAATCACAAATATCCATCATAGATTTCAAAAAAATCAAAAGCTAGATCACACTTTCAAGTTTAAGCTTTCCGAAAAAATCTATTTTTCTATTCTTTTTTATTCCAACCAAATCAACACCCAATATGGGTAGATCTATACATAAAACACTCTAAATCATATAGATCTATGATTTTTGATTTTTGAAACCTTAGATCTTTATTCCATCAAAATAACTTAAACAAATGGATAACTTAGGTTTTGTTTTATACCTTTGATTTCATGACATATCTTTTTCTTCCAAACTATGTGATGGATCTTGGATGGCATGGAAGATCAAAATCTCCCCTCCTCTACCTCTTGTGGCTGCCAAAATCTTAGGCTCTCTCTCTCTCTCTCCCTAGTTATGTTTTTGATAGATAATAAGAAGTAATAGGATGAGAGAGAAATGAAATTGCTTTTGTGGTTTAGTAAAAATAAATATGTAGATATATTTGTATATCTCATATTAATCTCCCAACAACTGCCTCTTACTTTCTCTTTCTTCATCATTATAAGTTTGCTTGTAACTTTGGTTAAGAATGTTGGTTAAATAAAGGAGTGACACATGGAAGAGTTGGTCACCCACTAAAGTAAATCATCATCACATTCATCTCCCCTTCTCTCCTATCTTGTATGGGCTAGCCATGCGGCATTATTATCCTTAAAAATTGATTTCTTTTTAATTCTTATTTAACATATTAAATGTCCAATATGGCCCTCCTTAATTGGGCTAACAATTGGGCTATCCAATTATTCATCTAGGCTTTCAAATTAACAATGTTTGGGCTACAACAAATAACATCTTCCAACACTTCTTATTTTACCATTCCCTAATTATTTAATTAAGGTTTTCATTTCCTCAACTATAACATAAATCCTTTCTCATGTACGTTTATTTCCTTAACCCAATTAGACTTGCTATAATTAGGTTATAAATTTAATTAGTTGAGATATAAAAATTAAATCTCTTAGACTTAGTATATATATTTATATACTAATATTCTCCCATATTATAACCTCTTAGGTTATTTAGTTATCACACCTAATACATATATATTAGGTTACATAACGTAATTCTTAATTCACTTACTCATATATTCATACAAAATAATTTAATAAATTGAGACTTGGTCCACATTTCTTAGATTAGGTTACTAGTATATAATTAAAATACTAGAACCGCATACACATAATCTTATGAACTCATACACTAAACATATACCTCATTATCAGACTATCACTTATAGTTTATCAAATCATTCATGTTCTTCTCCAAAAAATTTGAAATCCTTAAAATTCTTTTACAAAAACGTCAAATCCATACACTTATTTTTTGTCTATGTTCTAATTTTGAACCATAAATCAATTAATAAAAATTTTAAAAATATACCAAATTTTTGGGCTGTCACATTCACCCCTTCTTCTAAAAATTTCGTCCCCGAAATTTACCTTACACCATTCATTCTTATCATCACATGCTACCCAATACACCACTCACAAGAGTAAAAAATTTCAAATTTTGCTGAGGGGTTTTACAGACTATTTTCTGTCATTTTCGCAAAGGTTATAGGAAATTCATCCGCAAACCGTCATAACTTATGGACATAGTGGGTAATTAATCTAGTATGTCTTGTACTTATTTAGTATTGCTGGTCGACTATGTTTCTCTTCACTGCCATAGGCACAAAATTCTACCACAGTCTTATTGGATTCTACACCAAAAACAATTTGGTTCGGGAAATTTCTTTCAATGAACACTTGGAGTTTTCATAAATATTTGTCTAGCTGAATCGGATAGCATAGACTCATACCAATAATTCAATTCAATCGAATTATTTAGGTGTAGCCAAGCCCCGTTGGCAAATTAAAATTTTTGAAAATATTTTCGAGAATGACGTCAAGATGTTGTACTGTATTAACAGTCCGTTTGAGGATGCCGTTATTGTATGACTTTGTCATAACACATCATACCATAGTGGAATAACGATTTTAGATCAATTTCACACTAAGTATTCCTGTATTTACAACTCCATCAAATTTATATCATCTCTGCACCCGGTTACATGGTACATGAGTGATAAATAAAATTTATTTTAATATTTCAAATCATTTGCGTCCAGCTGAAATAAGTAGCATAGACTATACTTTAAACCATTTCAAAAATGATTACAAATCTACATATTTTTTCTTAAAAGCACATAGTGCGTATTTAGCTTGATATCAAAATTTCGAAGTCTAGCATAGCTAGGAGTTTTTGAAAACTTATGCCTCCACTAATAATGATCTACTTAACAATCTATCTGTTCCTATTATCCTCAATATTCCGTTTACACACAATTATACCTAGTTCGTCAAACCACACTTATGAGTTCATTTACTTGCCACAATCATATGAGTTTAAGAACTTGTCCTAGTCAGACCTTTGGCATCCATTCACTAAGAGGTTCATAAATATTTCATATAACTATAAATTAAGAATTTCAAATAAGTATGAGTTTTAAGAACTCGTACTTAACCTTATATTCTCTACCTATAACCTATCTATCTGTTATACACATGAGAAAGGAATCACCCTCTTAACACGCATATACCAAAAGCGCGACACAAACATTTCAATGATTATCATTGCTAGAAACTAAGTGGTTTTTACACCATGTACAATTCAGCTCCCATACGAAGAATTATACAACTTAGCTGCCGACATGAATCCTCAATTGAGTCCCCACCTAACACTAACACCCTTCTCAATACGAATTTCATTTAATCCGTATTCATAATCCATAACTCTTTCATGACTTTTCATAGTACAATTTTCATAGTACAACTACCACACAACAAACTTTGTTGTAACTCTTCAATCATTAGATTGATTCTTTCCATCCTATCACTTTATCAGATCACGGGGTGATCTTATCGTATACATTACGATTTATTTCTATGTCTTGATCGTTTTAATTTTACGATCTGCTATCACTGTACTTTTAGTCTTTTAGACTCTATCTATTTCTCACTACTGTTCAACTTTATTATCAAAGTTAGGGAACTCTGTATCTTTATAACTCGCCGAGATTAGTCTTTGAATCTTACCGACCAACTAACTCTATGTGAGTTAGTACTTATCCTAATCACTTTGGTTATTGGTCTCAGGTATTCCTACCTAAGGTTCATAACCTACAGCTCTGATACCAACTGTGACGGCCCCGAATCCAGGTCCTAAATTACCTTGGATCCGGTTTCGATCATTATATACAACTATTACTATTTGCGGAAGATATAAACATAAATTGTTTATACATTACATTACACACTATTCCCCAAGGTCGATTACCCTTAACTTATACATAATTCATAAATATCTAACACATAACTTTATTATCAAACCACACTATTACATTATTAATCACATACATAAACTAAAGCTGGAACTTTTTTTAATCTTTTCTTGTATCCGACACGTTCGTCTTATTCTGCAATGTTTTATCATGATATAGCAAGGGTGTGCATGAAAGTTGCCCAGCAAGTTTAAATTCAACAATATAACGATATATTATGATTGGAATGATTTAAATAATTGGCTGGCTATAATTCAATAATATAATTGTGAACTAGCAGGAACAAATTTATGACTGAACAAGTATTATACATGAACAAATATATCTGAAACCAACTGGTAATGAAGGTGATCAGCCTTTCATACCTGACTTATACATGCAATATGTACAGAGTACAATTATACATGATAATCAGCAATGATTAGCCATAAGCTTATCCGAATGAAACACTCTTAGTAGAGTTAAGTAAAAATAAACTTGCCTGAACCGTTGATTACCGCAACACAATTTATAACGCCTTATCCGAAGACCTAATATTAGTAATATAGATCTTCAAAATTAGAATAATATCATCACAATATAATAATATAATATGTATATAAGCATAGAATAACCTAAACACATAACCCTATAAGTCTATAACACACATAAGACTCGGTATCAAGTAAAACTATTGCAGTCTGAGTTGAACTCGATACAATTCTAACATCCCGACGGTCTAGTTAGACTTTTATCGAGTCTAAGTTCAATTAAACTCTGACTTAACACTTAACAATTAACTTCAATAATTTTCTAAGCAGTCAAAATAATTTTCATAAGTTCGTAATAATTTTTTAATAATTATTACTATTTATCATTTAAACTGATTTTTCAATCATTACCATCATATTTATGATTTAAATACTCTAATCTAATATATTAAAAGTGTTTCTTGAACACATAAGTCATATACCAATCCAGCAAACCAGATTTGGAATCCAGAAAGCTGGATTCAAAATCCAGTATCTAGATGGCCAATTCAGTAAACTAAAATGCAATCCAGCAAACTGGATATCACATCCAGTAACTAGATTGCAATCCAGCAAACTGGATTCAACACATTTTCAAAACAGTAAACTGATATTTAATTCACCAAGCTGGATTCATCAGATTTTTCAATCCAGCAAGCTGGATTCCATATCCTTTTAACGAAAATTCCAAATCAATTTATTATTTTTCCATTCTTTGCCCAAACACATATACATATATTTCATACACAAAAAGTATTTTTCTAAAATTTTCTATCTTCCTTTGGTATTTTTCAAAAATCATTTTTAGCACGTATCTTAAGAAATTAGCCCTATCATGCTCAACTCCAAAAATTCACATCTCTTGGCACAATCTTATACATATTAACGTGATGCCCCAGTTTAAATTTCGCAGCCATCAGAGTTATAAAACTCCTGTTATAGCGATTTTTGTCGGAAAATCACAGAAATTGAAATGGTCATAACTTGGTCATTTTAAGTCGGAATGAGCTTATTTTTGGACAGGAAGTACTTAATACCATATATTTTTATGTCCCAAAAGGCCGGAATATATTGCACAATTTAATTGGCCGAAACAGCCCCTGGAAAATTCTTCATAGTAGCGAATTGTCGTTTTGCAGTTTTGGAGTCCTTTGGTAAAACTTAAATAAAATGAGATCTATAACTCCATTTAACGATCTGTCAATTTTGTTGGATTTTTATCTTTCCGATCTACAATTTTCATCTATCATAATCCATATTGGACATGTTAAGCTCCCGGTAATTAGCCCGGAAGTGGCTCGTAAAAACTATTGTTCTAACAGTTTTTTCTTAGCTTTGAGTAATTTGGGATAAATTCTATAACTTGATCATTTTTTCAACCTAATCGAGTGATTCCAAAAGGATTTTATCCTTAATACATATATCTAGCATCCCAAAAAGATAAATCACAAATATCCATCATAGATTTCAAAAAAATCAAAAGCTAGATCACACTTTCAAGTTTAAGCTTTTCGAAAAATTCTATTTTTCTATTCTTTTTTATTCCAACCAAATCAACACCCAATATGAGTAGGTATATACCTAAAACACTCTAAATCATATAGATATAAGATTTTTGAGTTTTGAAATCTTAGATCTTTATTCCATCAAAATAACTTAAATAAAAGGATAACTTAGGTTTGGTTTTATACGTTTGATTTCATGACATATCTTTTTCTTCCAAACTATGTGATGGATCTTGGTTGGCATGGAAGATCAAAATCTCCCCTCCTCTACCTCTTGTAGCTGCCAAACTCTTAGGCTCTCTCTCTCTCTCCCTAGTTTTGTTTTTGATAGCTAATAAGAAGTAATAGGATGAGAGAGAAATGAAATTGCTTTTGTGGTTTAGTAAAAATAAATATGTAGATATATTTGTATATCTCATATTAATCTCCCAACAACTCCCTCTTGCTTTCTCTTTCTTCATCATTATAAGGTTGCTTATAACTTTGGTTAAGAATGTTGGTTAAATAAAGGAGTGACACATGGATGAGTTGGTCACTCACTAAAGTAAATCATCATCACATTCATCTCCCTTTCTCTCCTATCTTGTATGGGCTAGCCATGTGGCATTATTATCCTTAAAAATTGATTTCTTTTTAATTCTTATTTAGCATATTAAATGTTCAATATGCCCCTCTTTAATTGGGCCAACAATTGGGCTATCCAATAATTCATCTAGGCTTTCAAATTAACAATGTTTGGGCTACAACAAATAACATCTTCCAACACTTCTTATTTTACCATTCCCTAATTATTTAATTAGGGTTTTCATTTCCTCAATTATAACATAAATCCTTACTCATGTACATTTATTTTCTTAACCCAATTAGACTTGTTATAATTAGGTTATAAATTTAATTAGTTGAGATATAAAAATTAAATCTCTTAGACTTAGTATATATATTTATATACTAATATTCTTCTATATTATAACCTCTTAGGTTATTTAGTTATCACACCTAATACATATATATTAGGTTATATAACTTAATTCACTTACTCATATATTCATACAAAATAATTTAATAAATTGAGACATGGTCCACAATTCTTAGATTAGGTTACTAGTATATAATTAAAATACTAGAACCACATACACATAATCTTATGAACTCATACACTAAACATATACCTCATTATCAAACTATCACTTTTAGTCTATCAAATCATTCAAGTTCTTTTCTAAAAATTTTAAAATCCTTAAAATTCTTTTACAAAAACGTCAAATCCATACACTTATTTTCTGTCAAGGTTCTAATTTTGAACCATAAATCAATTAATAAAAATTTTAAAAATATTCCAAATTTTCGGGCTGTCACAAATACAAAATATAAATAGTTTGACGATAGTAGTATCGTGGCGGACCCAATCCGAGGTTCAAATCATGGAATATCTGTTGACCCGGCAAAGATTAAAGTAATTCAAAGCTGGGAGCAACCTAAGTCAGTGACCGAAGAGCGTAGCTTTCTTGGCTTAGCTGGTTATTATCGGAGATTCGTAGAAGGGTTTTTTCGAATCACTACTCCATTAACTCAGCTAACTCGAAAAGATATAAAATTCAGTTGGAGCGAGGAATGTGAAAAGATTTTTCAAGAACTCAAGAGGAGGCTCATTTCATCACCTGTTCTGACAATACCATCTGGCTCGAAGGGATTTGTCATCTATAGTGATGCTTCAGGCAAAGGGTTAAGATGTATTCTCATGAAACATGTGAAAGTCATAGCCTAGGCCTCACGACAACTCAAGGAATATGAGAGGAATTATCCTACTCATGATCTAGAGTTGGCAGCTGTCGTTTTTGCGCTTAAGATTTGGAGGCATTACCTGTATAGAGAGAAGGTGTAGATCTATAGGAATTATAAAAGCCACAAATATTTCTTCACTCAAAAGGAACTTAACATGCGGCAATGATGATGGCTTGACTTATTGAAAGATTACAATCATACCATTCAATACCATCTTGGAAAAGTGAACGTAGTAGCTGACACATTGAGTAGAAGATCATTTGCGGGTACGAGTGTGATATTGTCAACGCAAAGTCCCCTTTTGTATGACTTACAAAGGACAGAGATAGAGTTAAAGACTCCATAGACCCATGTGATGATGGCGAATATACGAGTATAACAGACTTTAATCGATAAAGTTAAAGATGCTCAAGCTACAGACCTGAAGCTGATGCATATGAGGAAAGAAAATGCAAGAAGGTACTATTCCAGACGCAAGAATCGATGAAGAAGGAATACTTTGAGTCAACTTCAGACTTTGTGTTCTTAACGATTCTGACTTGAAGTATAAAATCCTGTTGGAGGTGCAAAACAGACCATTTGTAATCCATCCGGGGAGTACCAAAAGTATCGTAATCTTTGATATACATTTTGGTGGAGCATTATAAAGAGAGAGAGAGATAGCAGGGTTTATCTCAAGGTGTCTAACCTGTCAACGAGTCAAGACGGAGCATCAAGTGCCAAAAGGTCCATTGCAATCACTTAAAATTCCAGAATAGAAGTGGGAGCACATTACCATGGATTTTGTTATTGGTTTTCCCAAGGTTTCTCAAGGCATAGATTCAATTTGGGTCATTGATGATAGATTGACCAAGTCTATTCATTTCTTAGCGATGCGAGAAACTTATACACTTGAATGTCTTGATCGTATATACATAAATGAGATTGTAAGATTGCATGGTATGCCAGTATCCATAGTTTCTGATCAAGACCTAAGATTCACATCACGATTTTTGGTTAGTTTGCAAAAAGCTATGGGCACAAATTTATGATTTAGTTCGGCATATCATCCTCAAACGGACGGGAAGTTGGAGAAGATTATTCAAACTCTTGAAGATTTATTAAGACTTTATGTCCTTGACTTCAAATGAAGTTGGGACAAGTTCTTATCATTGGTGGAGTTTTCCTACAACAACAGTTATCAAGCAAGTATTGGCATGGCTCCATTTGTGGCGTTGTATGGAAGAAAGTGTCGTTCTCCAGTATGCTGGGATTAGGTGGCTGAAGCAACGTTGTTGGGACCAGAGTTGGTACGTATGACTAGGAAAAAGATTCAAATGATCTGACAACGTATAAAAACCACACAAGATCGACAAAAGAGTTACGCTGATCTTCATCGAAAGGACGTGGAATTCAATATTGGAGATCATGTGTTGTTATATGTTGCTCCATGGAAAGGAGTTACGAGATTTATAAAGAGAGGAAAGCTCAATCCTCGATTCATTGGCCCATTTTTAATCCTCAATCGAGTAAGAACTGTGGCCTATAGACTCACCTTACCGCCAAATATGTCTCGTGTTCATAATGTTGTTCACATATCTATGTTACGTAAACATGTTAAAGACCCGAACCACAATATTGAATTAGAAACGAATGAGATAACGGAATATTTAACGTATAAAGAGGTACCTATTAAAATCTTGGATAAGAAGGATCATATTTTACGCTCCAAGGTTATACCTCAAGTCAAAGTTTTGTGGAGAAACCACGATGTTGAGGAAATGACATGGGAGTTAGAATCTGAAATGATGTCAAGGTTTCCTCACCTCTTCGACATACAAGGTACGCACCCTAATTTCGAGGACGAAATTTCATAAGAAGGGGAGGTTGTAAGTCCCCAACTTTTATGAATAAAGATTATTTTTTCTCGAAATATATTTTTGAATATTATGGTGTGGATTTGATATAATGTTATAGTTGTGGGTATTATTTACAAAGTTTTCAAAGTAAGCAAGTGGGTATATAATATTTGATTGGTCGGGGAATATTCATTTTAACAAGGAATATTCGTACGACGGCACAATCAGTGGTGGACCCCACAACGAAAGTATTGTCGTTGCTAGAAAATGACATAATTATCTTTTTATAAAAATACCGACGAAAGTTTTACAGTTAAACTATTGAACTACCCGGTGGTAAAAGTACAGTAATAACCGTGGTTGCATAGTAGCACATGGTATTGATTATTGATGCTTACGTGAGAAGTCGCTCAGTTATACTCAATTATTGCTACAGTAGTTACTGCATAATATCTCTCATATTATTGATTCAATTATTATCACAGTATCATCTGTATAATATCTTATATTATTAAATAAATAAATTAGACGACAAAGTTATTCATATTATTATTTGCAATATTTACAATGTCTAGAAAGTTCTGTCAAGGAGAGGTTTGGTCACCTAATTTCGCGCCAATAAGGAGAAATCCTTATCGAAAAGTCCCCTCTTTCCTGGGAATGATCTGGTTGTTAAATATTGCGAGTTATAATATTAATGATGAATAAGTTCGTGTAGATTAAAGATAAAATTGATATTTCCATTTTGTTGGGATTATTAGTGTTAGTAGAAATCGACATCTATTTCGATAATAATGGATGTCTGGAGGTTATATTAACCAATCGAGTAATTAATCGGATAAATGAATAATTAATTGCTATTAATTCACATGCTTATAACTATTTGTTCACATGTGTGTACTATTGAATCACATGCATGCTGTGACGCCCCAAAAATAGGTATACATCACCCATTTTGAGTCGCCAAATACATGGTACATAAATAAATACAACTTCAGTAATACAATTGTCGTGCAAAATACGACAACACATATACTGTGAGTTTGAATACAACTATTGTCTAATAGAGAGTATACAAACTCAAAAGGAGTCCTCATTACAATTATTGATATACTATTTTACAAAATAGTGAGGACTACTAATACAATTATTCTGAACCATCACTCCATACCCCGGCTAGTTCCTGCTATGTTCTCACATCCTGAGAAGAAAAATGGAACAAAAAGGAAAAGGGTGAGCTCAACTAGCCCAGTAAAGAATATTATGACTAAGATAATATACAACAATTTATCATTAGTCTTCAACAGGGAAAAAATGTGATAAAATATAATAGACAACAAGTTTTAGATCAACAACTGCAGCGGAAACAACAGTTCATTAGAAGAGTCAAGTAGAGAGAATTCCACTATCTTCTAAGATTTAAAAGTCCATCATCAATATTTTATCCCTGTAACATCAATCAATATACATCTTGAATCAAATATTCATCTTTGCACTACAGGCCAAAGATATTCATTTGTATCACCAGTTGGTCATGTTCATCTCAACAACACCTGTTCATCTTTGCACTACGAGCCAAAGATATTCATTAGGTAATCATTCATCTTTGCACTACAGGCCAAATATATTTAGTAATATCATCATTTAGGACTAGGGATGATGAAAAATATTTTAAAAGAACGAATCCAGTGAAACAAAATAACAAATATTAGAGATTCATATTACATTTTATCCAAGATCAATAATACTCCATAATAACCAATTTTGAATCAAAATTCAAGAATAAAGATCAAAACATGGATACAATCAAAGATAATAACCATAATAGACATCTTGGACAAAAAGGAGAAAATTTCATTTTTCGGTGAATAGTACCGTATTCGTGAATAGTGTCGTATATGTGAATAGTGCCGTATACGTGAATAGTAACCCCGAAACAAAAAGTTCCAAATTTGATAAAAAGTTCAGACCAATATTGTAACGCCCCAAAATCCGATCTATCTTCACACCCGGATTCCGTACGTCACGAGTACATCATTCATCCAACATACATCATTATATACTGAAATATAACGACATACACTCTCAAATCCCAGGTTCTGGAAACCTTATAACCTTTTTCATTACAAATAATAATAAATACATTATTCATTTCATCTTACAAGAGTGACTTTTATCCGCCACCAAGGATACATAACAGTTCCTTAAACTAGTCTAGAGTTCAATTCATCTTTCTAAATTACAAGTCTTCACTTGATCTTCTCGCTACCTTCACACTCTAAATGACAATTCATCTGGAGACCGTCAGCTTGATCTTTACGGGATCCTTAAGTTCTTCTAACCTTGTTCGCTGAAAATTGTTTTTCATTTAAAGAAAGCGCGAGCATTCAATTGCCCAGCAAGTCATAACAGTTGAATAAACAACTTCAGAATTAAAACATTTCTTTAGAAATTCTATAACCGAACAAAGGTTATGAAGCAACTTGGATAATACGAATAGTCTCGATTCCTATCATCTTAAATCATCAACCACTTTTACTTTAAAATACTTTCATTCTTCTACCTTTTTCATACACATTCTATCTGGCTAGAATCATTAGCACAGACTTAAAAATAACGGTTCATGTATAAACAGAACATACTTGTATTGAACAACTCAATCACAGAACAATGCATATCATAGAAACACCGAAGTATTCAAATTGTGGCTCAAGGCCTCATACATTCTACCACCTTGTACATACATCGCACATATGCACATAGAAAAGACTTCTCAAGTACAACATCTTAGAAGTTTATGAAACTAACATTCATGTAATATGAATGAAGTTAGGAAACTTGCCTTACGCCCAGCTACAACATACACTGAACTGCTCATTTCAATTCCTATATAACACATAAGAATAAAACTTAAACACCAATTAGTCATATATTGAACTTACGCATTGGTTTAGTTAACTATACTTCTTAGGGTTTGCGTTCTTGTAATATAAGTTTACGCAACTAACTTCCTTTACCAATTTACGGCTTTATGACATACGGAGATGTCTTACTGACGTTCATCATCTTGGATGATTTAAATTCTTATCTTATTCAAACCATTAAACTTAATGTTCGTTAAAGTCAATTTCTTATTTCTTACGGCTTTCTGACTAGTAAATGCCATCCCTCTTGATTCATTCTTTATCGACTCACATTTGGCTTTCATTAATCTTATTACCGTTTATTACAGCTTTCTTGATAATTCCCATCTTATTAATATTTTCGTTATCCTTTATACGAACACCATGTTCATTACCCTCAACGCTCAACGTTTAAGGAATCACAACCATAGCAATCCCTCACATTCGTTCATCGTGACTACGTTCCCCGGATCAGTTATGTAAGCCGCGTTAATATTCTATTAATCTCGTTTAATCTTTCTATCCAACCTTTACTAAAGGTTTAACTCACCTGCATATGTGTTATGTTACGTGATCTACATGTTCCTATTTCTTTCTTGCACATTCCCCAGTACTTGAGCACATAAAGTCTCATTTCTGGGCATTGCCCTGCACTGGCGATGCGTCGCCATGCCCTTCCTTTCCTCTCGCGCTACGGCGCGACCTACTTCTCTCTCCACTCTTCCCAGGCCGGCGCTGCGGCGCCAAGTCCTTTGTTATCTCTCGCGTTGTGGAACAACTCTCCAGAAGATTATGGCCAAGCTCGCACTGCGGCGCCACTTCTCACAGTCTATCTGGCGCTGCGGCGCCGAGACAAAACCCTAGAAATGTTTCTAAGTGTTAAATCAAGTTTTGAGATGCTTATTTTGCGATCTCATAACTCCTTCGTTATAACTCAGAACGAGGTCATTTCAAAGCCATTCTCTTCCTTATCTTACATATTTTAATACTCATCGGGCAGAAATTCATTCTAAATCCGTTAACGTGCCATTCGATTGGCTTGATCTTTATCCTTTGTTGATTTTACATTTTTAACGTTCTTCGTTCGTTCGTCCGTAATTCGGTCGTCCGTAATTCGGTCATCCGAACTCGGAACTCATTTGTTCTTGAGTCCACGACTCATATTTTCTATGTTCTCTTACTTTCTTATGAAACCCTAACAACTCGGGTTCATTTACTAACTTTTTAATTCTCATTCGTCTTTTACAAAAATTTTACCATAACTTCGTTATAGCTAAGTTTTAATCCGTTCATCATGAACGTTTCTACTGTTCCTAACCAAGCAAGAAGCAACTAACTTATACGCGATGGTTTTAAACTTTTCCATCAACCACAATTATCCTATGATGGTTTTAAATTTGTCCATCAACAACGTTCTTTGTGTTCTTCGTGTGTTCTTCGTTCGTTCTTCGTTTTAATCAATATTTTGGATTATGATTTCACTTGTTATTGGAATTTGATGTTATAGAACACCATTCCTTACTTATTTTACCTACTTATTCATATAATGCACTCGGATCGTTCAAATTCGCTACGAATCTTATACTTCCTTAAGAAATTTATAAACTAAATTTCTAAGTTTTTATTTATTCTTTTCTCACGATTTCAATCATATGAACTCATATCTAACCTTATCTACTTCTTATCTTCATTAATTTATGTTTTAAACATATTAAACTTAAAAGAAAATTCTATTAGAAGCTAGGTTTTAGATTACCTCTTCTTCTTATTTTTCTCCCAGTAGACAAAGCCGACAATTTGCAAGCTTTTCTATTTCACAAACACTTTCGATCCGATCATTCATGCTCATGTTCTTCCTTCTCCCTCTTCATCCGAACCCTCTCTCTCTCTCTCTAAGGTGTAGGATTTTCAAAATCCAATTTAAATGAATTAAGCTTACTATTTATAGAATTTCCAATTAGGGGTAATTTGGTCATTTTCCCCTCCACCTCCTTACTATTCATGGCTTAGCCACCAAGATTACTTGGTGGCCAAGTGGCCGTCCCTCTTGCCCCATGGGTCACACCATGGGTTGCCCCATTGGTTATTACCCATCGGTTCGATCCGCGATTTCTTATCTTGGTTTGGGCCTTAACCCTAATTTTTATTGGGCCTATTTTGGGCTTGATTTCACAAAGCGTTGGGCTTGAAATAATCCAAGTCCAATTAGATTCTACAAAGTCCATGAACTCAAAGTCCATTAAGACTAATCGTATTCTACGCATCTCATTCTCGTATTCTCGTATTTTCTTCGTATATGCTCGTACGATATTCGTATTATATGTCGTACTAATCTTCTTACTATACTCATATAATAACTAGTCTTATCATCGTATTTCTCACGCATAATAACCTTAATTATTATAATGATCATTAAATCCTCGGAACTCACTTTTCCAAACCCTTAGCTTTTGAGTCCCCAGGCGAAAACTTTGTTTTTGCCATAACTGAAATATTATTGAATATTCCATCACATCTCAGAATTATACGTAATCAATAACTTCTCGAAATTTCAAAATAAATCTCCAAGCACAAATGAATGAATAGTGCCTATTTCGTCTTTTTCCCCAAAAAATATTTTATTCCAGGAAAACTTCTATTTTATCTTGAAAATTCTTACTCGTTCAGACAAGCTCGTAGCCAGAATACTCCCGACTTATAATCATCCTAGGTTATAGAACGATTAATAAACACATAGCACATAATAATATTAATAAAAATTCCTTTTATTAATAACTAATTCTTTAAACCTAAATTCTAGACGATCCTAATTTCCGGGTCGTCACATTCTTCCCTCCTTATAAAAATTTCGTCCTCAGAATTTCTTAAAACCACACACTTACCCTGGTCATCACATTCACCCCTTCTTCACAGAATTTCATCCTCAAAATTTTAGCCTACCTTTCTTCTCAACTTCACTTCAACGGAGTTCTTATCTTTCCCTCATTCCTAACCCCATAACCTATCAAGAATCATGAAACAGAAGGAATAACGAGGAATTCAAAATTTCCTCTTAAAATGTTTCATACTTTTACTGAGGGTCAAATTGGCCATGAACTCTTACTGGGTTAACCAGCATTTTGCCATAAGCCCTTCTTTAACGGTCAGTTTACAATCACAAAGAAAGTAACTACCTCTTCCATGTTCTCCTCAGACTAAATCATTAGATTCAGCACCAAAACAATTTGGTTTGGAACAAGTTCTAAAAAAAACTCGATGACATACCATTTGTCTAGCCGAATCAAGTAGCTTAGACCATACCAATAAATTGGATATCAACGTGAAACATTCATCTAGTCAACTCAATTGACGTCGAGTACTTCTTTAAATTCTTTTTGCAATACATCAAAACGGTTTATGACGTCATGATACCGTACTTTTTATAGTACGTTGAGGACTTTGTCAGTTTGTGACTTCGTTATTATACATCATACCATAGCGGGTTGTTGATCCTAAGATCACATCCAACACAGATGATATAAAATTCATTTTGAATATTTTAAATCAATTTCTGTCTAGCCGAAGCAATTAGCATAGACATACCAAAAATAGCTCTTTTAAAAATTCTATTGATTCCAAAAGTTGAACCAATTCTTTCCTTTTCAAAATGTACATATCAGGACGAGTTCAATAAACTTTGAAATATTAGTATATCTAGATGACTTGGAATATCCTATTGCTCCCTTCATTGTCTTACTGCGGCAATACTTAATCTTCTCTAGCACTTTTAATACTAAACCTACTGAAAACAACTCATTTTCAGTCTAAACATCCTTATACCTTAGTACAGTCCATCAAATTTCCACACATTATGAGTTCAGAAACTTTCCATAATAATATGAGTTGAAAAACATCCAGACAGACCATAGGCGTCCATTTGCTGAGACGTTCAAAAACATACCATATCATTATGAGTCACGAACTTACCATAAGTATGAGTTTCAAGAACTCGCACCTACCTTATCGTTCTCTACCTATCAAGTATATACATGAAAAAAGATTCACCTTCTCACCATATACATATTGATAGCGCGACCTATCAAAATGATTATCACTACCAGAAGCTAAGTGGTTGTAGAACCAAACACAATTCCCTGCCCATACAGAAATTGGTCAACTCAGCTACTGACCGATATAAGAAGCTAAGCGGTTGTTACACCAAGAACAATTATCCGCCCATACAAATAATTATTCAACTTAACAACTATATCGCATAAGAAGCTAAGTGGTTCTAAAACCACGCACAATTTCCCCGCCCATACAAGGAATCATACAACTCAGCTGCTGATATGAGTCCTCAATTGAAATTTTACAACTTCTAAATCTCTCTCTACTTAATACGAATTTTCTTTAATTCATATACTATCCTTCATAACTCAATCTAAGTTCTTCTTCCCGTGCTACTTTATAGTACCTTTCATTCATAGCACTAGCTATAAATCATTCATTGTTTAACAAACCATCTGTTATTACGAGTCACTATGATCACATGGTGGTCTTCTTATCCTTCTCTCTACAATTATAGTCTTAGGTACTCCTACCTAAGATTTATAACCTATCAGCTCTGATACCAACTTGTAACGCCCCGAAATCCGGTCTATCTTCACACCCGGATTTCGTACGTCACGAGTACATCATTTATCCAACATACGTCATTATATACTAAAATATAACGACATACACTCTCAAATCCCGGGTTCTGGAAACCTTATAACCCTTTTCATTACAAATAATAATAAATACATATTCATTTCATCTTACAAGAGTGACTTTTATCCGCCACCAAGGATACATAACAGTTCCTTAAACTAGTCTAGAGTTCAATTCATCTTTCTAAATTACAAGTCTTCACTTGATCTTCTCGCTACCTTCACACTCTGAATAACAATTCATCTAGAGACCGTCAGCTTGATCTTTACGGGATCCTTAAGTTCTTATAACCTTGTTCGCTGAAAATTGTTTTTCATTTAAAGCAAGTGTGAGCATTCAAAGCAAGTGTGAGCATTCAATTACCCAACAAGTTATAACAGTTGAACAAAAAACTTCAAAATTAAAACATTTCTTTAGAACTTCTATAACCGAACAAAAGTTATGAAGCGTCTTGAATAGAAGGAATAGTCTCGATTCCTATCATCTTAAAACATCAACCACTTTTACTTTGAAATACTTTCATTCTTCTACCTTTTTCATACACATTTTATCTGGCTAGAATCATTAGCACAAACTCAACAATAAAGGTTCATGTATAAATAAAACATACTGGTATTAAATAGCTCAATCACAGAACAATGCATATCATAGAAACATTGAAGTGTTCAAATTGTGGCTCAAGGCCTCATACATTCTACCACCTTGTACATACATCGTACATATGCACATTGACAAGACTTCTCAAGTACAACATCTGAGAAGTTCAAGAAACAAACATTCATGTAATATGAATGAAGTTAGGAAACTTGCCTTACGACCAGCTACAACATACGTTGAACTGCTCATTTCAATTCCTATATAACACATAAGGAGAAAACATAAACACCAATTACTCATATATTGAACTTACGCATTGGTTTAGTTAACTTTACTTCTTAGGATTTGCATTCTTGCAATATAAGTTTACGCGACTAACTTCCATTACCAATTTACGGCTTTATGACATACGGAGATGTCTTACTCACGTTCATCATCTTGAATGATTTATATTCTTATCTTATTCGTACCATTAAACTTAATGTTCGTTAAAGTCAATTTTTTATTTCTTACGGGTTTCTGACAACTAAATGTCATCCCTCTGGATTCATTCTTTATCGACTCACATTTGGATTTCATTAATCTTATTACCGTTTGTTACGGCTTTCTTGATAATTCCCATCTTATTAATACTTTCGTTATCCATTATATGAACCCCATGTTCATTACCCTTAATGCTCAACGTCTAAGGAATCACAACCATAGCAATCCCTCACGTTCGTTCATCGCGACTACGGTCCCCGAATCGGTTATGTAACCCGCGTTTATATTCTTTTAATCTCGTTTAATCTTTCTGTTCAACCTTTACTAAAGGTTTATCTTACCTTTATAAGTGTTATGTTACGTGATCTACATGTTTTTATTTCTTTCTTGCACATTCCCTAGTACTTGAGCACATAAAGTCTCATTTCTGGGTATTGCCCTGCACCGGTGCTGCGGCGTCGTGCCCTTCCTTTCCTCTCACGCTACGGCGCGACCTACTTATCTCACCTCTCTTCACAGGCCGGCGCTTCGGTGTCAAGTCCTTTGTTATCTCTTGCACTACAGTGCCACTCTCCAGAAGATTATGGCCGAGCTCGCGCTGTAGTGCCACTTCTCACAGTCTATCCGGCGCTGCGGCGCCGAGACAAAACCCTAGAAATATTTCTAAGTGTTAAATCAAGTTTTGAGATGCTTACTTTGCGATCTCATAATTCCTTCGTTATAACTCAGAACGAGGTCGTTCTAAAGCCATTCTCTTCCTTATCTTACATACTTTAATACCCATTGAGCAGAAATTCATTCTAAATCCGTTAACATGCCATTCGATTGGCTTGATCTTTACCTTTTGTTCATTTTACGTTTTTAACGCTATTCGTTCGTTCGTCCATAATTCTGTCATCTGAACTCAGAACTCATTCTTTCTTGAGTCCACGACTCATGTTTTCTATGTTCTCTAACTTTCTTATGAAACCCTACCCACTCAGGTTCATTTACTAAATTTCTAATTCTCGTTCGTCGTTTACGAAAATTTTACCATAACTTCGTTATAGCTAAGTTTTAATCCGTTCTTCATGGACGTTTCTACCGTTCCTAACCAAGCAAGAAGCAACTAACTTATACGCGATGGTTTTAAACTTGTCCATCAACAACAATTATCCTATGATGGTTTTAAATTTGTCCATCGACAACGTTCTTCGTGTTCTTCGCGTGTTCTTCGTTTGTTCTTCGTTTTAATCGATATTTTAGATTATGATTTCACTTGTTATTGGAATTTGATGTTATAGAACACCATTTCTTACTTATTTCACCTACTTATTCATATAATCCACTCGGATCCTTCAAATTCGCAACGAATCTTATACTTCCTTAAGAAATTTATAACCTAAATTTCTAAGTTCTTATTTATGCTTTTCTCACGATTTCAATCATATGAACTCATATCTAACCTTTTCTAATTCTTATCTTCATTAATTTATGTTTTAAACATATTAAACTTAAAAGAAAATTCTATTAGAAGCTAGGTTTTAGATTACCTCTTCTTCTTATTTTTCTCTTGCTAGACAAAGCCGGCAATTTGCAAGCTTTTCTATTTCACAAACACTTTCGATCCGATCATTCATGCTCATGTTCTTCCTTCTCCCTCTTCATCCGAACCCTCTCTCTTTCTCTCTAAGGTGTAGGATTTTCAAAATCCAATTTAAATGAATTAAGCTTACTATTTATAGAATTTCCAATTAGGGGCAATTTGGTCATTTTCCCCCCACCTCCTTACTATTCATGGCTTAGCCACCAAGTTTACTTGGTGGCCAAGTGGCCTCCCCTCTTGCCCCATGGGTCACCCCATGGGTTGCCCCATTGGTTGTTACCCATCCGTTTACCCATCGGTTCGATCCGCGGTTTCTTTTCTTGGTTTGGGCCTTAACCCTAATTCTTATTGGGCCTATTTTGGGCTTGATTTCACAAAGCGTTGGGCTTGACATAATCCAAGTCCAATTAGATTCTACAAAGTCCATGAACTCAAAGACCATTAAGACTAATCATATTCAACGCATCTCATTCTCGTATTCTCGTATTTTCTTCGTATATAGCTCGTACGATATTCGTATTATACGTCATACTAATCTTCTTACTATATTGATATAATAACTAGTCTTATCCTCGTATTTCTCACGCGTAATAACCCTAATTATTATACATGATCATTAAATCCTCGGAACTCACTTTTCCTAACCCTTAGCTTTTGAGTCCGCAGGCGAAAACTTCGTTTTTCCCATAACTAAAATATTATTGAATATTCCATCACGTCTCAGAATTATACGTAATCAATAACTTCTCGGAATTTCAAAATAAATCTCCGAGCAGAAATGAATGAATAATGCCTATTTAGTATTTTTCCCCGAAAAATATTTTGTTCCCAAAAAACTTCTATTTTTGTCTTGAAAATTTTTACTCGCTCAGACTAGCTCGGAGCCAGAATACTCCCGACTTATAATCATCCTAGGTTATAGAACGATTAATAAACACATAGCACATAATAATATTAATAAAAATTCCTTTTATTAATAACTAATTCTTTAAACCTAAATTCTGAACGATCCGAATTTCCGGATCGTCACAAATATTTTGGCATAATGATATCGAAAGAAATAATATCATTTACGAAGAAAATAACATCCCTTACCTCAAAATAATAGTACTTCTGATCGGAATATCGGTATAAGGCTGAAGAAAACTTGCACTGATAAATAGAAACTCACAAAGTATCTAAATACTCACAAAATACGCTCGATAATATAGAGAGTGAAAGAGAGAAAGCTTATGTTTCTGATGTGATTTTCAATTATAACTTAGCCCTCTATTTATAGGAAAAGGTTAGCACGCCGAAGCAGACTTGACCTGCTACCTGATGGCTTTACCTGCTACTATTGCCATCCACCACATTTGAAATAAAATTCAGCACATTTCTTCACCAACCACAAGTGGGGCCCACTCAATTCTAGAATTTTCTACCAAAATCATTTATAAACCTAATTTTCGAATCAGTCACCTCTTAAAATTCATAACAAATTATACGTTCATTTTTAACGGTTCAAAATTTGTGGTCATATACTCAACTTATATATGTATAACATATCCAAAAATCACAACGGTCCAACGGTCAGATTAAAAATTATAACTCACGCAATATATCACAAGTACAGTGATTTAATTTTTAATACCTCCATTCCAACAAAAACACCTCAACATTAATTCCTTCAATTATAACCACATAAAATAAATATTTCATTCTCATATAAATCAATAATTAATTATTCGCAAATAATATTACAGAATCACAATTATGACAAACAGGCCGTTCCCAAGAAAGATGGGGCTTTCCGATAAGGATTTCTCCTTACTGGCTTGCAATTAGGTGACCAAACCTCTCCTTGACAAAACTTTCTAGACATTGCCAATAATGCTATCTCATAATATTATTCAAAAAATATGAATTATTAATCCGATAATGGGAAATACTGTGTAGTGATAATTATTGAAACATCAATAATATAAAATATCAACGCAGCAATTATTGAACCAATAAAATAAAATATTGAACAGTAATTACTGTAACAATTATTGAGTAGTGTCTTCTTACGTAGGAATCAATAATTCAAAAATACTGTGCAAAACCGTGTGCTACTGTGCAACCACGCGTATTACTTTATTTTAACCATCGGGTATTCCAGCAGTGTTAACGGTAAAAATTACACCGTTATTTATAAAAACTCAAATTTATCGTTTTCTTCATCCGACCGTTATCCATTATGGGGCCCACAAATGGCTGTGCCGTCATACGAATATTCCTCGACAAAAAGAATATTCTACGACCAAACGAATATTCCTCGACAACAATGAATATTTTATAACCACTTGCTTATTTTGCAAATTTTGCACATTTCACACATAACCAAAACATTATATCAAATTAACACCTTATTATTCACAATAATAATTAGAGGAAATTCGATTTTATTTATAATAAGTTGGGGTCTTACACATGTACTATTAGGGGAGGTGGTGCAAGATTGATAATACTTGCATGACTAAATTAAAAATTGAGGTATAGATGAGGGTGTTAAACTGTAATTATTTTTTTCACATGATTATACTATTGATTCAGATGATTGTACTATTGATTCACAAGATGTACTATTAGGGGAGGTGGTGCGAGTTTGATAATACTTACAGGACTAAATTAAAAATGAAGGAAAATATGAATGTATTATACTGTAATATTTAGAGCCCCAAAATGTGCAATTATCGAAACTACGCTTTCCTATAAATAGAAGCTCATTCTTCTTTCATTCTCACCAATTCACTAAGACTCACAAGAGCAATTATAAAAAGAGAAGCTTTAGAAAGAAAGTAGAAGAGAAGTCTGCTACCTCACTATTCCAGTATCTAGTCTTCTTCTGAGTTAAGGGATATAATTTTTTTAAGTATTCATAGGAATAATATTGTCTTCCATACTCTGTAGTATGTGAGTAATATTATTTCATCTCGTATTCCTGATTGTACCCTCATTTGTTTAAAGTATTGTTTCTATACTCCGTGAAATTAGTAGAATATCCTTGAAATCTGTGCTTCATCTAGTACCGTTTCACAAGGATATTTTCTGCACATTCTTGTAAAATTTTAAGCTTTTCATGCCGGAGTACTGTCCATGAGTAGTATTCATTTTTATGGTACTATTCATAAAGTACTATTAACGGGGTACTATTCACAAAGTACTATTCACATATACTATTCACGAGTACTATTCACAAAATACTATTCATAAGTACTATTCATGAGATACTATTCCCGAAGTACTATTCACGGGGTACTATTCACCCGGGGAATTATTCATGACAAAAATTTATTTCTTTGCTGTCCAAATCATTTTTGATACAATATTATTCTTGAATTTTACTCCACAAAGCAGTATCATGTTGACAATTTGAACATTATTGAATTCTGGATAAATTAAGTTATAATCTTTGAAAATTTATCCTTTGCTTTCTTTTAATTGAATTCTTATATCATTGTCATAATCCTCATGCTTATATTATGATAAAAGTCATATGTGGCTTACGTGCATAGATGTACTATTGATTGGTATGATTATGACCAGGGATTATTCGATATAATCATGACCCTAATGTAACAAATGATGTGGTAAAAATCCTCTTTGGCCTGTAGTGCATTAATGGACAGTTGTTGGTATGATTATGACAAGGGATTATTCGGTATAATCATGACCATTGATGATTACATGAATATCCTTGGCCCGTAGTGCAGGGATGATTCGATGATGTGGTTTATTTATTAAGCTGAGTCTCAGCGATAAAATTGATGATAAACTTTTTAAATCATAGAAGATAGTAGATATCATGCTCTACTTGACTCTTCTAATGGATTGCTTGTTCCGCTGCAGTTAAACTTGATGTTTATTATATTTTATCAGTTTAACACTATTGAAAGCTAACAATAATTTATTCTGCATTATCTTAGTCATAATATTTCTTACTAGGCTAGTTGAGCTCACCCTTTTGCTTTCATTGTTCTCTTCAGGAAATGAGAACGTAGTTGAGACTAGTCGGGGAACGGAGTGACAGTCCAGATGTTTGCATTAGTAGTCCTCACTATTCAGTGAAATAGTTTGATAATAATTATAATGAGGACTTTATTTGAGTTTGGATACTATCTACGAGACATTATCCATTTTGAAACTCTCAGCTACGTTTTATCGTACTGTATAAAAGAAGTTTGAATTTAAATTCTGTACCATATATTTGGCGACTCAGGATGGGTGATGTATACCTATTTTAGGGGCGTCACAGTTGGTATCAAAGCTTAGGGATATGATCCCTGGCTGAGACGTGAGATAAGAACTAGGAGGGTGAAACGGGGAATTCCATCGCTAGTATGACCTACCTTAGTTTATTTGGTATTTAATTAGTCAATCAGAGTGTAGGGATAATATGTGACATGTCAATTAACCCTTGTTTTGTGGCAGTATTTGAAAATGGGATCTGAAAATGTTGAGATAAGCAATGAAGAACATGAGACCGTTGAGTCACCAACGATTAATACTTAGGATAATGTGCATCAGGATGGCAATAATACACAAGAAAACAACAATGCTGACCAAATGATGAACGATGGGATGTTCAGAGGCTTTATGCAATTCATGCAATATCAGGCGAGAGCGGCTCCCCTTAAAAATCCAAGTGGAATCACTGGCAACTCTCGAACGGTCACCGCTAAACAGCTTAATGAGCTGGGACCACCAGAGTTTATTGGAGAGCCAAAACCACTTAAGGCGGAGACATGGTTAAAGCAAATCACCATGATATTTGATGTCTTCGGATGCTCTGAGGAGCAAAAGGTTCCCTTTGCCACCTTTATGTTGCGAGGAGAGGAAGACCTGGAGCTGATGCGTATGAAGAAAAAAGTGAAGCAAGAATTGATGAAGAAGGAATACTTTGAGTCAAATCCAGACTTTGTGTTCTTAATGAACCTGATTTAAAGTATAAAATCATGATGGAGGCGCACAACACACCATTTTCAATCCATCCTAGGAGTACCAAAATGTATCATGATATTCGACATACATTTTGGTGGAGCATTATGAAGAGAGAGAGAGAGAGAGAGAGAGAGATAACAGAGTTTATCTCAAGGTGTTTAACGTGTCAAGGCGGAGCATCAAGTGCCAAAAGGTCTATTGTAACCACTTGAAATCCCAGAATGGAAGTGAGAGCACATTACCATGGATTTCTTTACTGGTCCTCCCAAGGTTTCTCAAGGCATATATGCGATTTGGGTCATTGTTGATTGATTGACCAAGTCTGCTCATTTCGTACCTATACGAGAAACATATACACTTGAACGTCTTGCTTGTATATACATAAATGAGATTGTAAGACTGCATGGTATGCCAGTATCCATAGTTTCTGATCAAGACCCAAGATTCACTTCACGATTTTGGGTTAGTTTACAAAAAGCTATGGGCACGAATTTACGATTTAGTTCAGCATATCATCCTCAAATGGATAGGTAGTCGGAAAGGACTATTCAAACTATTGAAGATCTATTAAGACTCTGTGTCCTTGACTTCAAAGAAAGTTGGGACAAGTTTTTGCCATTGGTGGAATTTTCCTAAAACAACAGTTATCAAGCAAGTATTGACATGGCTCCATTCGAGGCATTGTATGAACGCAAGTGTTGTTCTCCAGTATGCTGGGACGAGGTGAGTGAATCAACGTTGTTGGGACCAGAATTAGTACACATGACAACAAGAAAGGTTCAAATGATCCGACAACGTATAAAAACTTCACAAAATCTACAAAAAAGTTGTGCTGATCTTCATCAAAAGGACGTGGAATTCAATGTTGGAGATCATGTGTTGTTACGGGTTCCTCCATGGAAAGGAGTTACAAGATTTGGAAAGAGAGGAAAGCTCAATCCTCGATTCATTGGCCCATTTGAAATCCTTGATCGAGTGGGAACTGTGGCTTATAGACTCGCCTTACCGCCAAGTATGTCTCGTGTTCATAACTTTTTTCACATATCTATGTTACGTAAATATGTTGAAGACCCGAACCACATTATTGAGCTAAAACCTGATGAAATAGTGGAAGATTTAACATATGAAGAGGTACTTGTTAAAATCTTGGATAAGAAGGAACATATTTTACGCTCCAAGGTTATACCTCACGTTAAAGTTTTGTGGAGAAACCATGATGTTGAGGAAATGACCTGGGAGTTAGAATTTGAAATAAAATCAAGGTATCCTAACCTCTTCGACATACCAGGTATGTACCCCAATTTTGAGGATAAAATTTTATAAGAAAGGGAGGTTGTAAGACCCCAACTTTTATATATAAAGATTATTTTTCTCTAAATATCATTTTGAATATTATGGTGTGGATTTAATATAATGTTATAGTTGCGGGTAATATTTATAAATTTGGAAAGTAAGCAAGTTGTTATAAAATATTCGTTTGGTCGGAGAATATTCTCTTTGTCGAAAAATATTCGTACAATGGCACAATCATTGGTGGACCCCACAACAGAATTATTTTCGGAGTTAGAAAATGACAGAATTATCTTTTTATAAAAATAACGGCGAAAGTTTTATCTTTAACTATTGAAATACCCGATGATAAAAGTATAGTAATACGCGTGGTTGCATAGTAGCACACAATATTGATTATTGATGCTTACGTGAGAAGTCACTTAGTTATACTCAATTATTTCTACAGTAATTACTGCATAGTATCTCATGTTATTGATTCAATTATTGTCATAGTATCATCTGCACAATATTTTATATTATTAAATCAATAGGTGAGACGATAAAGTTATTCATATTATTATTTGCATTATTGACGATGTCTAGAAAGTTCTGTCGAAGAAAGGGGTTTAGTCACCTAATTATGCGCCAATAAGGAGAATTCCTTATCAGAAAACCCCCTCTTTCTTGAGAATGATCTGGTTGTCAATATTTTGAGTTATAATATTAATGATGAATAATTGTTGAAAGATTAAAAAATGAGTTGATTTAAGATAAAATGATTTATGGTAAATATTTATTTAATCTTTGATATAAATAAAAAGTCTATTTATGAGACGTTTGTTGTAAGTTTGGTTTATTCTATGGGACCCATATGTCATTATATAAGAGTCACTTTCGCCAATAGTACTTGCATTTACAAGACGTCGAACCAATTGTCATTTCACATTGCAGGCGTCGAACCACTCATCGTTTCACATTACAGGCGTCGAACCAATTGTCGTTTCATATTACATGTGTCGAACCAATTTTCGTTTCACATTACAAGCATCAAACCACTTGTTGTTTCACATTACATGCGTCAACCAACTTTTCTTTTCATATCACCAGTTGTCTAGCCACTTGCCTTTTCACATTGCAAGTGCTAAGCTAGAAATCTTATATAAATAGAAGCTTATTTCTTCTTTCATTCTCACCAATTCACTGCGACTCAGAAGAGAATTCTATAGAGAGAGAGTCAGAGAGAAAGAATAAGAGTATTCTGTTACTACACTATTACAGTATCCAATTTACTACTAAGGTAAGGGGTATTATTTCTTTCTTATTCGTAAGTGATATTATTCTTGTTCAATAATTGTAAGAAATGATATTTTCTTCCATACTCTATAGTATGTAGGTAATTTTATTTTGTTTCATATTCCTAATTATACACTTATGTTGATAAGTATTGCTTCTATACTCCATGAAATTGGTAGAATATCCTTGATATTTACGCTTCATCCAGTATGTTTTCAGGGAAATATTATTCTGAGCATTCTTAATAATTTTTAATCTTTTCAAGTCGGAGTACTATTCATGGGATACTATTCACTCGAGTACTATTCACTCGGGGTACTATTCATGTCAAAAATTAAATTCTTTTCGGTCCAAATCATTTTTGATACAGTATTATTCTTGAATTTTACTCCACAAAGCAGTATCATGTTGATAATTTAGACATTATTGAATTCTGAATTAATTGAATTATATATCTTTAAATTTATCCTTTGCTTTCATTTACTTGAATTCTTATATCATTGTAATCATCATCATGCTTATATTGTGATGAAAGTCATCTTTGGCCGTAGTGCATAGATGGACTGTTGATTGGTATGATTATGACCAGGGATTATTTAGTATAATCATGACCCGTAATGTTATAAATGATCTAGTATCTTCTATGATTTAAAAAGTTTATCATCAATTTTATCGCTGAGACTCAGCTTAAAAAATAAACCACATCATCGAATCTTCCCTGCACTACGGGTCAAAGATATTCATGTAATCATCAATGGTCATGATAAACAAATAATCCCTTGTCATAATCATACCAACAACTCTCCATCAATGCACTACAGGCCTGTGACACCCCCAAATCTGGGTACTTTGATTCCACGGGATTTGGTATTCACTGTACAAATATCATCTATCTATCTACCCATAATAAATGCAAACCATACAATAGATAGAAATAAAATCTCCCCTTTATAGGGTTACAACATCTGAATCATAAACATAATCCCAGGTTAAACTAACCTTAAACATCTATGCGGAAATATAAACAATAAGCCTTAAACAACATCATTAACTTAAGTCTTAAACAAATACATCATTATATAAAACAACAAGTCTTCATCACTTGCTAACTTTTCCCTTGCCTTTATTAGTTGAAGGTTTATCAGTTCTTTCGTTCTTAACTGTAATGTTATTATTAAGCAAGAGTGAGTACTATTTCCCACAAGTATAACAATGAAATAACAGTATAATAACATGCGAGTGAATCAAAGACATCTGAATAAAAGCTTAACTTTTGAATCAAGAATAAAAAGATTTCTGAGGGTCATAAGACCTTGAACTATGTCCTAGATTATCAAGGGTTATACTTGAAACCTTTAACAGTCATAAGACTATGGACCTTTCTTCATTTACTTAGGGGGATCATCCCTTAGTACCATATTGTGCACAATATCTTAACGCTAACGCATAAGTAAATTACTTTACGGGGTTGTTCATCTCAGTTTGACATTCGAGTCCGCATCAAAGGAAATTTGGTTTTGATAATTCAATAAGAGTTCTAAAATTTAGAACGTTCATCAAATATGGACTAGTTGAATCAATAAGGTTCACTAGTCTAACAAGGTTCAACAATAATGATATTCAATCTGAATAATAATCTCAAGAAGTATACAATAGAACGATTAATGTATAACAAAATCATACTTTGAAAAGATAATAAATATTAATTCGAACTTGAATAATAACAATGATAATTTACTTGAGGTAAATAATAAACTTGAACAATAATGACAAGTAGGGTTAGAAAACTTGCCTCGTGCGTAGATTACACTTTAACTAAGCACGTTCTTTGAATTTAATCCTATATACCATTCACATTCACTATACCAGTTAATTATAACTTAACTAATCATCAAAAACTCATTCTCTTTGTTTACTTTGATTATTGACTATACTTAGTTAATTTACCACTTTGTCACATAATTTATACTTCATGAATAACAAGCTAATTATGTATTCAATAATTTGATCCACGTGCAATTATGTTATTTACATGTTAAACATCTATTTTACATCTTAGTATAATTCAAACATGTTTACATGTTCATTACATTAAGTTACTAACACATTGCTAGACTTACCATTTTAAAAATAATTCATTATGAACTTTTTGGAGAGTGGCGCTGCGGCGCAACTGTTACACTTGGTCTTCGTGCTGCGGCGCGATGGTGCTGCGGCTTGAGTCATGGCGCGGTGGCGCAGGAAATAGACATGTAGCCGGTGCTGCAGCACGGCGTACCAGACATAGAAACGGCAGTTCGCGAAAAATCGCAGAACATGCCAATTTCTTATTTTCTACTCAAAATTAGACATACTTATATGATGTAATTCATGCATAAACAAAACCCAACATTTATATAATGACTTTAACCATTGTAAACACTTAATTACAAAATTTAAGCATGTAATTTTACTGACTTTGATGTTCTTGAAGGTTTTGAAAAGAAAACATGAAAATTGTCACTACGGATTCGTTATAACACCGAATCCATTTATTTAAACTTTGGTCTCTTCGTATCAACATGCATAACAACATACGAGTGTAAAATTTATGGATAATATATGATCAACACATGAAATATCACGTATAAGGCCATATGGCCAAAACCCAAACTCTGTAAGTTTTTGAAAAACATATACGACATGTGTTTTCATGAAACTGATGATATGGTTTACGTACTATATATATAATTAAATACGATGTGATATGTCATAACACATACACAACCCATAATCATTACTCATATCCCAATTACAGAGGTTAAACCAAAAACTTTGAAAGCCATGTTCATGGAATTTAAATGACGTAAAATAGAAATTGGGAAGGAGGAGATTACCCAAAGCTTAGTATAGAGTTTAATAAGAGATGAATATCAATTTCTCTCTAACTTCTCAACTAATACTCTGTATCTCTCTCTGTGAAAGCTCTCTAGACTTTGCAATAATAGAATGAATGAAGAAGACGTCGATATAAGAACTGGCGCATTATGGTCAGTTAACCAGTCATGTCACACCCACTTGCACAATAATTTATATATCTTATTTAATATAAATAAAATATAATAACTTCTTATAATATCACATAGTCATATAATTAATTTCTCATTAATAAATAATGTCAAATTATTAACTCTCTAATTAATAATTAAATTAATTAAATAACATCATGCTTAATTAAATATTTCATTTAATTCAATAAGCTCGCGTAATTACATACTTGAATAATAATTATTCTCCACATTAATTTAATAAATGTAACACATATAATTAAATTAATCTACCACAATTGCATCAAATAATTATTTAATCCAATAATTAAATCATCGAAAAATATTATTTAATTCAATAAATATTAAAAATTAATTTACAAAAATCCCGTTCATCACAAGGCCAATGATGATTTTTACCACATTATTTGTAATATTACGGTCATGATTATACCGAATAATCCATGTTCATAATCATACCAATCAATAGTACATCTATGCACATAAGCCACATATGTCTTTTATCATAATATAAGCATGATGATGATGCCAATGATATAAGGATTCAATTAAAAGAAAGCAAAGGATAAATTTTTAAAGATTATAACTTAATTTATCCAGAATTCAATAATATCCAAATTGTCAACATGATACTCTTTTGTGGAGTAAAATTCAAGAATAATATTGTATCAAAAATTATTTGGACAGAAATAAATCAATTTTTGTCATGAATAATTCGTCGGGTGAATAATACCCGAGTGAATAGTACCCCGTGAATAGTACCCCATGAATAGTATTTTGAGAATATTACCCCGTGAATAGTTCTTATGAATAGTACCCGTGAATAGTACCCATGAATAGTAATCGTGAATAGTACTTTGTAAATAGTACCCTGTGAATAGTACTTTATGAATAATACCATAAAAATGAATACTACTCATGGACAGTACTCCGGCATGAAAAGCTTAAAATTTAACAAGAATGTGTAGAAAATATCCTTGTGAAACGATACTAGATGAAGCACAAATTTTAAGGATATTCTTCTAATTTCACAGAGTATAGAAGCAACACTTTAACAAAATTAGGGTATAATCAGGAATACGAGATGAAATAATATTACTCACATACTACAGAGTATGAAAGAAATATTATTCCTATGAATACAGAAAAAATAATATCCTTTACCTCAGAAGAAGATTGGATACTGGAATAATGAGGTAGTAGACTTCTCTTCTACTTTCTCTCTAAAGTTTCTCTTTCTATAATTGTTCTTGTGAGTCTTAGTGAATTGGTGAGAATGAAAAAAGAATGAGCTTCTATTTATCGAAAAACGTAGTTTTGATAATTGCACGTTTTGGGGCTCGAAATATTATAGTATAATACCTTCATCTTTTCCTTTATTTTTAATTTAGTCCTGCAAGTATTATCAAACTTGAACCACCTCTCCTAATAGTACATCTTGTGAATCAATAGTACAATCATGTGAATCAATAATAAAATCATGTGAAAAAATAATTAGAGTATAGTACCTTCACTTATATCTCCATTTTAATTTGGTCATGCAAGTATTATCAATCTTGCACTACCTCCCATAATAGTACATACATGTGAATCAATAGTACACACATGTGAACAAATAGTTATAAACATGTGAATTAATAGCAATTAATTACTCATTTATCCGATTAATTACCCGATTGGTCAATATAACCTCCAGACATCCATTATTATCGAAATAGAGATGTTGATTTCGACTAACACTAATAATCACAACAAAATGGAAATATCAATTTCATCTTTAATCAACACGAACTTATTCATCATTATTATTATTATACCTCACAATATTTAACAATCAGATCATTCCCGAGAAAGAGGGGACTTTTCGATAAGGATTTCTCCCTATTGGCGCGCAATTAGGTGACCAAACCTCTCCTTGACAGAACCTTCTAGGCATTGTCAATATTACAAATAATAATATGAATAACTTTATCGTCTCAATTATTGATTTAATAATATAAGATATTATGCAGATGATACTGTGATAATAATTGAATCAATAATATGAGAGATATTATGCAGCAACTACTGTAGCATTAATTGAGTATAACTGAGTGGCTTTTCACGTAAGCATCAATAATCAATACTGTGTGCTACTATTCAACAACGCATATTACTGTACTTTTATCACCGGGTAATTCAACAGTTTAACGGTAAAACTTTTGCCGTTATTTTTATAAAAAGATAATTCTATCATTTTCTAACTAGACAATACTTCTGTTCTGGGTTCCACCAAAGATTGTGCCGTCGTACGAATATTTCCTGTTAAAACGAATATTCCCCGTCCAATCGAATATTATATAACCACTTGCTTACTTTGCAAAATTTGTAAATAATACTCACAACTATAACATTATATCAAATCCACACCATAATATTCAAAAATATATTTCGAGAAAAATTAATCCTTTATTCATAAAAGTTGGGGTCTTACAAATGGACTATTGATTGGTATGATTATGACCAGGGATTATTCGGTATAATTATGACCCGTAATGTTACAAATGATGTGGTAAAAGTTCTCATTGGCCCGTAGTGCATTGATGAATAGTGGTTGGTATGATCATGACCATTGGTGAAAACACGAATATCCTTGGCCCGTAGTGCATGGATAATTCGTGGTCATGATACTAATGAATATCATTGGCTTGTAGTGCATGAATGATTCAATGATGTGGTTTATTTATTAAGCTGAGTTTCATGTATAAAATTGATAACAAACTTTTTAAATCATAGAAGATAGTAGATATCATGCTCTACTTGACTCTTCTAATAGATTGCTTGTTCAGCTGCAGTTGAACTTGAAGTTTATAATATTTTATCAGTTTAACACTATTGAAGGCTAATGATAATTTATTATGTATTATCTTAGTCATAATATTTCTTACTTGGCTAGTTGAGTTCACCATTTTGCTTTCATTGTTCTCTTCAAGAAATGAGAACGTAGCCGGAACTAGTCGGGGAATGAAGAGATGGTCTGAGATGGTTGTTTTAGTAGTCCTTACTATTTTGTGTGATAATAAATGTAAAAAGGATTGAATTTGAGTTTGGCTACTGTTTATGAGACAATATTCGTGTAAAAAACTAAGCTATATTTTGTCGTTTTTTTTCACAGTAGTTGTATTAATTAAGTTTGTATTTGAATTCTGTACCATGTATTTGGTGACTCAGAATGGTTGATGTATACCTATTTTGGGGGCGTCACAGTTGGTATCAAAGCTTAGAGATATGATCATTGGCTAAGATGTGAGACTAGAACTAGGGGGGGAGAGACGGGGAAATCCTTCGTTAGTATGACCTACTTAAGCTTATTTGATTATTTAATTGGTCGATCAGAATATAAGGGTAATATGTGGCGTGCCAATTAACCCTTGTTTTGTGTTTGAAAATGACATCCGAGAATGTTGGGATAAGCAATGGAGCATATGAGACCATTGAGTCACCAACGATCAATACCCAGGATAATGTGCATCAGGAAGGAAATAATTCTAAGGTAAACAACAACACCGACCAGATGATAAACGATGGGATGTTCAGAGGCTTTCTGCAATTCATGCAACATCAGGCAAAAGAGACTTCTGTCCAAAATGTAGGTGGAAACACTGGCAACTCACAGATGGTCACCACTAAGCAATTCAAGGAGCTGGGACCACCGAAGTTTGTGGGAAAACCAGAACCACTTAAGGCAGAGACGTGGATAAAGTAGATCACCAAGATATTTGATGTCTTGGGATACTCCGAGGAACATAAGGTTCCCTTTTCCACCTTCATGTTGAGAGGAGAGGCAGATTACTGGTGGGAATCAACAAAACGTATTCAGCCAGCCGCACTGAAGATGGCTTGGGAGAAGTTCCAATAAATTTTCAACGACAAGTACTTTCCCGAAAGTATTCGTCACATGAAGGAGGTAGTGTTTATCAAGTTGGAGCAAAATAATATGACTGTATTGCAGTACGAAGCTAAGTTTACCGAGTTGTCCTGGTTTGCATCCCACTTGGTTGATAATGAAGAGAGAATGACAAGAATATTTTTGTGAGGTTTGAAACCTGAAATACGTCAATATCTCATTTTTCACAAACTGTGTTTGTATTCTGATGTTATAAATAGGGCTCACTTATTGGAGCATGATAATGAGTCAACCAAGCCAAGAAACAGCAGTCAGCAAAATGATAATACCAATGGTAGCAGTCATCGAAGCGGTGACAACAAACATGGAGGGAATCAATATGCCAGAAATGATAACCACTTCGGTGGTAATCATGGACAAGATAATAGAAGTGGAAATTTAAAGAAGAGGAGATTTAACAATGATGGAAAGTCGTCAGCACCAGCAACCGTTGTTAAAGAAGGAGAACGACCACTGGTCGTATGTTACAAATGCGGAAGGGAGGGACACATCAGTCCGAACTGTACGCATCAATCAAAAGCGTGTTAAAATTATGGAAGAGAAAGTTACCTAGCCTGATTTTGTCATGCAGTAAAGTCAAGTACAGCTGGGATGGAGAAACCAAAGGCCGTCCCAGACAAGTCAAAGTCGGTAGTTCAAGAGAGAGCATTTGTCATGACCTCCCAAAAAGTAAGGAACCCAAACGAAGTCATCACGGGTAAGCTAATCATAAACTCTAGCGAAATCTATACCTTCTTTGATACCGATTCTACCCATTCTATTATTTCTCCTACTTGCGTTCAACGTTTAAATTTAAATCTGGAGAAACTAAACTTTGACTTATCTGTTGAAACTCCGTTGGGAGAAACCTTCATTACATTCACTGTTTATAAGTCTTGTTTGATTCATATCGGCAACCGTACGTTACCTGTCGATCTTATCTCTTTGAAAATACTTGTATTCGATGTGATTCTATGTATTGATTGGTTAAGTACTCATCATGCTACAATTGATTGTTTTCATAAGGTTGTTAGCTTTCATATTCCTAACAAACCAATTATGCGAATTCAAGCAACCAAACCATAAAAGTCAATCACAGTCCTATCAATCCATAAAGCTATTCGTTTATTGAAAAATGGATGTCAAGCTTTCTTAGCCCATGTCACATATTTAAACAAAAACACATCAGTTTTTAATGATATTTCTATTATTAATAAATTTCCTAACATATTCCTTGAAGAACTTCCTGACCTACCCCCAGAGCGTGAAATTGAATTTTGTATTAACCTTGAACCTGGTACAAAACCCATTTCCAAAGCCCCATGTCAAATGGCTCCTATTAAACCTCAAGAGTTAAAAACACAACTACATGAATCGTTAAACATCGATTTCATTCGTCCTAGTATGTCTCCTTGGGGTGCTCCTGTTCTATTTATGAAGAAGAAAGATGGGAGTATGCGACTTTATATTGATTATTGGGAGTTGAACCATGTCACCATAAAAAATAGGTATCCATTACCTCGTATTGATGACCTATTTGACCAGTTACAAGGTGCCAAATTCTTTTTAAAGATCGATCTTCGTTCCGGATATCATCAGTTAAAGATTAAAATTGATGACATTCCAATGACTGCTTTTAGAACTCGGCAAGGGCATTATGAATTCCTAGTCATGTCCTTTGGATTGACTAATGATCATGCCGCCTTCATGGATATGATGAACCAAGTATTCAAGGAATATTTGGATCACTTTGTAGTCGCCTTTATTGATGACATCCTTATTTACTCCAAAAGCCGCGAAGATCATGAGCAGTACTTGAGGCTGATACTCCAAAAGCTTCGTGACAATAAACTATATGCCAAATTAAAAAAATACGAGTTCTAGCTTGAGGAAGTAGCATTCCTTAGGCACGTGATATCAAATCACGGAATATCTATTGATCTGACAAAGATTGAAGTAATTTAAAGCTGGGAGCAACCTAAGTCAGTGACCGAAGTACGTAGCTTTCTCGGCTTAGCTGGTTATTATCGGAGATTCGTAGAAGGGTTTTCTCGAATCGCTACTTCATTAACTCAACGGACTGGGAAAGATACAAAATTTGGTTAGTGCCAGGAATGTGAGAAGAGTTTCCAAGAACTCAAGAGGAGACTTGTTTTCGCACCTGTTCTGACAATATCATCTGGTTCAGAGGGATTTGTGATATATAATGATGCTTTCAACAAAGGTTTAGGATGTGTTCTCATGCAACATGGGAAAGTCATAGCTTATACCTCACGACAACTTAAAGAATATGATAGGAATTATCCTACTCATGATCTAGAGTTGGCAGCTGTCATTTTTGCACATAAATCTAGAGGAATTACCTGTACGGGGAGAAAGTGGAGATCTACATGGATCATGAAAGCCTTAAATATTTCTTCACCCAAAAAGAACTCAACATGCGACAACGACGTTGGCTCGAGCTATTGAAAGATTACAATCATACCATTCAATACCATCTTAGAAAAGCAAACATAGTAGCTGACACATTGAGTAAAAGATCAATTGCGGGTAAAAGTGCTTTATTGTCAATGCAAAGGCCCATTTTTTATGACTTATATAGGATGGAGATAAAGTTAAATACTCCAGGGACCCACGTAATGATGACAAATATACGAGTAGAACTGACTTTAGTCGATAAAGTTAAAGATGCTCAAGCTACAGACCTGGAGCTTATGCGTATGAGGAAGAAAGTACAAGAAGGTGCTATCCCGGAAGTAAGAATCCATGAAGAAGGAATAGTTCGAGTCAACTCCAAACTTTGTGTTCCTAACGACCCTGATTTAAAGTATAGGATCATGATGAAAGCGCACAACACGCCGTTTGTAATCCATCCTGGGAGTACCAAAATGTATCGTGATCTTCGACATAAATTTTGGTGGAGCAATATGAAAAGAGAGATCGCAGAGTTTATCTCAAGGTGTTTAACGTGTCAACGTGTTAAGGCGGAGCATCAAGTGCCAAAAGGTCCATTGCAACCACTTGAAATTACAGAATGGAAGTGGGACAAAATTACCATGGATTTCATTACTGGTCTTCCCAAGGTTTCTAAATGCATGGATGCGATTTGGGTCATTGTCAATAGATTGACCAAGTCTTCTCATTTCTTACCTATACGAGAAACTTATTCACTTGAAAGTCTTCCTTTTATATACATAAATGAGATTGTAAGACTGCATGGTATGCCAGTATCAATAGTTTCTGATCGAGACCCAAGATTCACTTCATAATTTTGGGTTAGTTTGCAAAAAGGTATAGGCCCGGATTTACGATTCAGTTCAACATATCATCCTCAAATAGTCGGGCAGTCGGAGTGGACTATTTAAATTCTTGAAGATTTATTATGACTCTATGTCCTTGACTTCAAAGGAAGTTGGGACAAGTTCTTACCATTGGTGGAATTCTCCTACAATAACAGTTATCAAACAAGTATTGGCACGACTCCATTCGAGGTGTTATATGGACACAAGTGTCGTTCTTCAGTATGTTGGGATGAGGTGGGTGAAGCAACGTTGTTGGGACTGGAATCGGAACGTATGACTACAGAGAAGATTCAAATGATTCGACAACGTATATAAGCCTCACAAGATCGAAAAAAGAGTTTTGCTGATCTTCATCAAAAGGACGTGGAATTCAATGATGGAGATCATGTGTTATTACATGTTGCTCCATGAAAAGGAGTTACAAGATTTGGAAAGAGAGGAAAGCTCAATCATCGATTCATTGTCCTATTTGAAATCCTTGACGGAGTAGGAACTGTGGCCTATAGACTCTCCTTACCGTCAAGTATGTCTCGTGTTCATAACATTTTTCACATATCTATGTTACATAAATATGTGAAAGATCCGAACCACATTATTGAATTAGAACTGGATGAGATAGCGGAAGATTTAACTTATGAAGAGGTACATGTAAAAATCTTAGATAAGAAGGATCATATTCTACGCTCCAAGGTTATACCTCAAGTCAAAGTTTTGTTGAGAAACCATGATGTTGAGGAAATGACCTGGGAGTTAAAATCTGAAATAAAGTCCAGGTATTCTCACCTCTTCGACATACCAGGTATGTACCCTAATTACAAGGATGAAATTTCATAAGAAGTGGAGGTTGTAAGTCCCCAACTTTTATGAATAAAGATTAATTTTTCTCGAAAAATATTTTTAAATATTATGGTGTGGATTTGATATAATGTTATAGTTGTGGGTAATATTTACAAATTTTGCAAAGTAAGCAAGTTGTTATAAAATATTCGATTGGTCAGGGAATATTCGTTTTAACAGGAAATATTCGTGCAATGGAACGATCATTGATGGACCCCACAATGAAAGTATTGTCGGAGTTAAAAAATGACGAAAATGTCTTTTTATAAAAATAACGGCTAATATTTTACCGTTAAACTGTTGAACTACCGGTGGTAAAAGTACAGTAATTCATGTGGTTGCATAGTAGCACAAGGTATTGATTTTTGATGCTTACGTGAGAAGTAACTCAGTTATACTCAATTATTACTACAGTAATTGCTGCATAATATCTCTCATATTATTGATTCAATTATTGTCATAATATCATCTGCATAATATTTTATATTTTTAAATCAATAATTGAGACGACAAAGTTATTCATATTATTATTTACAATATTGATGATGTCTAGAAAGTTCTGTTGAGGAAAGGGGGTTGGTCACCTAATTGCGCGCCAATAGGGAGAAATCCTTATCGAAAAGCCCCCTCTTTCTTGGGAATGATCTGGTTGTTAAATATTGTGAGTTATAGTATTAATAATGAATAAATTCATGTTGATTAAAGAGGAAATTATTGATAAAAATATTTCTATTGTGTTAGGATTATTTGTGTTAGTGAAAATTGACATTTATTTCGATAATAATTGATTTCTGATTGTTAAATTGACCGATCAGATAATTAATCAGATAAATGAGCAATTAATTGCTTTAGTTCACATGCATATAACTATTTGCTCACATAAATGGAACTATTGGTTCACATGCATTACTATTAGGGGAGGTGGTGCAAGATTGATAATACTTACAGGACTAAATTAAAAATAGAGGAAAAGATGAAGGTACTATACTGTAGTAATTCGAGCCCCAAAACGTGCAATTATCGAAACTATGTTTTCCTATAAATAGAAGCTCATTCTTCTTTCATTCTCACCAATTCACTAAGACTCACAAGAGCAATTATAGAGAGAGAAGCTATAGAGAAAGAAGCTATAGAGAGGAAGAAGAAGAGTATTTTGCTACTTCACTATTCCAATATCCAGGCATCTTCTAAGGTAAGGGATATTATTTTTGTTCAGTATTCGTAAGAATAATATTTTCTTCCATACTCTGTAGTATGTGAGTAATATTATTTTATTTTGTATTCCTGATTTTACACTCATTTTGTTAAAGTATTATTTCTATACTCTGTGAAATTAGTAGAATATCATTAAAATTTGCGTTTCATCTAGTATCGTTTCACAAAGATATTTTTCTGAACATTCTTGTTAAATTTTAAAGCTTTTCATGCCGGATTACTATTCATGGGTACTATTCATTCATACGGTACCATTCACGGGGTACTATTTATGAAGTTCTATTCACGGATACTATTCATAAAGTACTATTCATGAGTACATTCATAAAGTACTATTCACGGGGTACTATTCACTCAGATACTATTCATGATAAAAATTTATTTATTTGCTATCCAAATCATTTTTGATACAATATTATTCTTGAATTTTACTCCACAAAGCAGTATCATGTTGACAAATTAGACATTATTGAATTTTGAATAAATTAAATTATAAATCTTTAAAAATTTATCATCTGCTTTCTTTTAATCGAATTCTTATATCATTGTCATCATTCTCATGCTTATATTGTGATGAATGTCATTTTTGGCTTACGTGCACATATGGACTATTGATTGGTATAATTATGACTAGAGATTATTCGGTATAATCATTACCCATAATGTTAAAAATGATGTGGTAAAAATCATTATTGGCCCATAGTGCATTGATGGATTATTGCTGGTATGATCATGACCATTGGTGAAAACACTAATATCCTTGGCCCGTAGTGCATGGATAATTCGTAGTGCATGGATAATTCGTGGTTGTGATACTAATGAATATCCTTGGCCTGTAGTGCAGGGATGATTCGATGACATGGTTTATTTATTAAGTTAAGTCTCAGCGATAAAATTGATGATAAACATTTTAAATCATAGAAGATAGTAGATATCATGCTTTACTTGACTCTTCAAATGGATTACTTGTTTCGCTGCAGTTAAACTTAATATTTAATATATTTTATCAGTTTAACATTGTTGAAGGCTAACAATAATTTATTCTGCATTATCTTAGTCATAATATTTCTTACTGGGCTAGTTGAGCTCACTCTTTTGCTTTCATTGTTCTCTTTAGGAAATGAGAACGTAGCCGAGACTAGTCGGGGAACGGAGTGATGGTCCGAGATGATTGTTTTAGTAGTCCTCACTATTTAGTGTGATAACAAATGTAATGAGGATTGAGTTTGAGTTTGAGTTTGAGTTTGAATATTATCTATGAGACAATATTCGTCTAAAATAATAAGCTATGTTTTGTCGTATTTTTCACGACATTTGTATTTATTAAGTTTGTATTTGAATTCTGTACCATGTATTTGGCGACTCAGAATGTGCGATGTATACCTATTTTGGGGGTGTCACAAAGAATATATGAGAGTACTTTTATTAATTAATTCCCAAACTCCTTTAGAAAATAAATAATAATAATAGTAGTAATAATAATAATAATAATAATAATAATAATAATAATAATAATAAGACTCCTCTTATTAATTTATATTTAATATTTCCAAAATATTAAATAATAAATATTAAGCTATTAAATTTATTCTATCACCATAGATTAAATTAAATACGGTTAACTTATTATTATGATTATGCCATTTTCTTGTTAAATAAATATTCTTCCTTTTGCGGTGTGACCTTTTAAGTTCTCCATATTAAATTGGTCGTGAATAAATCAATTAGAATAATTCTAATCTTATTTAAATAAATAAATTAAACTATTAATTTATTTAAATAATATTTATTCTACAACAAGGATAAGCCTCCCTAGCGATTAACGACTTTCAAGATAATATAGTTTTCAACATTAATCATCAAAGAACCTTTGAGTAAATAGTTACCATACAATTCAATCCTTCCACCATACAATGTCCCAATTAAATATAAGATATGGAATTACTAGCAAGTCTTATTTTTTTAATTATATGTATTTCGACTCTTAAATGCACAACTCTAAATAATGCAAATTAGAAACTACTTTCTAATTTTATTCTGCCTTGCCCAAAGACTACTGGGTTGTCATTTATCGAATCACATAGGAAATTTTTCTTCTTTTACTAGAAGCAGTAGATTCTTTATTGATCATTCATTATCTCCATTTACAACTTATTATACCCAAGCATACCCTTTGTTATACCCTAAGGGTCTTAAGGAATAAGTCAAAGTATAACTCATCGTACATAAGATATTATGATGATCTCAAGTCCAAGGATCACTTGTACTACTATCACGACAGGAATTCATATTGACAGGCAACTAAAACTCCATTAGGTATTCCTTAACGAGCCACACTCAGTGTACTTATTCTCCAATAAGCACATACATACTTACTTTAGTGTCTCCACACAAATGATTATGACATCAATCATCCTCATCCAATGAGCAAGCAACGTATGTACCAACCTATCCAGATTCATTAACCCCCAATTTAGTAATCAACTGATTGGGAACTATTTTAGTTTTTAAGCTTTCTAAGAATTTAGATCTCATTAGAATGATCATCATCATTATTCTAAAAGCATTGCTTAAAACTATGGGTTTATCACATATTATAAAGCAGCATCATGTAGATAATTATAAGCCTTTAATAAATTAATAATTTTTATTAATAAATGAATTAAATTGTTACAAAGTATATGCTTTATCATCAAATATGATTAGTTTGTGAATATATACTACTTTCAGCGGTCGCGCCACTTCTATAGTACAAAACTGTGTGGCCGCGTAGGCTGTCAGTCATGGAAATTGATTTTGTTTTCCTTGTGTTGTCATGAACATGTTATTTTTGTTTGATTATGCATGTAAATGACCCTAACATATGAATTGATGTTGTTTTGGTTATAGTAAGACATTTTAGCTTGGTTTAGTATGTGTATTCAAAGAAAACATAAAGATTTGGAAACTAATTTTGGTGAGCATTGTGTAAATTATATTTTGACCTTGTGTAAATACATATCAAGCTCTTTCATGCCTTAACATGTGACTAATATGTTGGTTTATATTGTTAGGTGTAAAGCATGATTTAAAGTGAGTTTTCAAGTAGAGGACTATACTAGCTATGTGTAAATGAACTAAATACATGCAAGCATGCATAGTAAAGATTGTTTTAGCATTATTATGTGTTATAATGGGTAATAGGGTCAATCGTTTGTATAAAAAACTCTCTTAACTTTGTAGAATGGAAAATTTTCAAATAAAACTACATGAAGTGAAAGAAATCTTGAAATGAGAATAAGGAACATAAGACCAAGTTCAACATCTGTTAATATGTGTATGAGATGTATATAAGTACCCCTGCATGATTAGATTGGAACTGAATACATGAAAACTCAGGTCTGTGTTTAACAGGGAGTAGTGCGGCCGCGCCACTCCCTAGTCTAAATTCAGCGCGATCGCGCTACATGCCAGAACAATCTGACTATTTTATTTGCAATCAGAACATTGCAGCATGTGTACATTAACTTCTTAAGATGTAATACATGACCAGTACAGTATTTAAAGTGTCAATAAGCATGTTAATGATAGAATCATATATTTGATAAGTGTTTATAAACTTTCAAACGTTAAGTCAAAAGATGATTACGAACTATGTTATTTGATTTTGTGACACCCCCAAATTTGGGTATCTTCCAACCCGACATATGGTGCTACACGGTGCTACAGTTCACACAGTCATTCAATTGAAATACCTCACAAGAACAAATATACCTTATATATATATTCAAGGTAATATTAACATTCTCCCCGGTTCTTTATAACCATTACATCTATTTTTGTCATAATATAAAATAGTATCATTACAAAACCTATACTATTACATAGGTAATCTATGGGTTCGCCTTAGCCTTCCCTTTATCCTTGCCAGATCCGTCGGTCCGTTCGGTTTTAGCTGCATTCATATGGTTCAAGCAAGAGTGAGTCTAACTAGCTCAGCAAGTACAACAAATCTAGGAAAATAGCAAGATTGAGTCATAGGAATCATATATCTTCAATAACTAAACAATAGTTACGAAGTACTATTAATAATTTAAAATAGCACTTCTTTTCTTTCAAAACATTTTACAACAACAATATTCAGTAAAACAACAATTCCGGTCCAAGACCATGAGTATTTCATAAGTACTTAGAAAAGGACATCCCGACACTAATTCATTAAGTTCGGTATAGCTTACGAGCACGTCTAGGTGATCAACCTATAGTACTCTATGTTGATCAACACTACATTCATTAAACGTGTATACTTTTAAGTTGGGGCAACCTCACGTGCCTGTCGTTTGACGACAAAACAATTTGGCATACTAAGTCTCCTTTTGAAAACCACAACAATATTAGTTTGGTAAATCATTACACTTACTTGCAAGATTAAAAGAATCCAACATATTGTAAGTCTAGCTGAAGGAATTGGCGTTGACTTCATCAGACATTAACTCATGCGAAGAATACATGAATCACAAAGACTTGTCCAGAACGAACTGGAACATAGGTTAGAGTACTTGCCTTTAGCGTCTGCTACAGTTTAAAACACGTACACTTTAAGTCTTTAAGTCTCTACAGTAGATGATAACATCACATAACACATTAGGTCATGAATAAACATACATGGTTTCTAAATAATCTTACCCTTCTTCTCAATCTAATTACGTATTAGATTTGTTATTATTGGTTCCAGCTTTTCGTTACGTCATTCTTACGTTCATAAGCAACTGACTTTCTTTAACCCTAAGTGATCATACTTAAGGCTTAATTATGTCTTAACAATGTTTCATTAAAATCCTTAGTTAAGTGTTCATCAATTACTCTTCATGCTCAACATGTAAACAATTTTCACTATCTAGTTCATGAGGCTGGCGCTGCGGTGCTTTCTATTACTCTTGGTGCCGCGCTGCATTATCAAACATTACTGCCCAGAAACCGGACTCGGCGCTACGGCGCGAGTCCCTTTGTTACTTGTCGCACTGTGGCGCGGGTTTGCAGGGGACTATGGCCACTTTGGAGCTGCGGCGCTGGACTTTTGGCTTGGATTTGTGCCGCGGCGCGGACTCTGAGTCACATAAATATTTGACAGATTTTTAAACTTGTGAGATTCTCGGACTTGTAACTTCTTCGTTATGAGTCCGAATTGGCACGTTCAAGAGCCTACGGTTCACAAATTACATACTCTACGTGTTCATGCAAGAATTTTATCTATTAGACTTCGTTTGCTAAAATTTCACCTTTTAGTCCATTTTTAACGAAAACGATTAACGTTCACGAACGTTCAACGCTCGTTTCTTCGTTCTAAGTCGGAACCCGGCCATTTTTGAGTCCACACCTCTATAACGCCAAATACAACTTAGCTCCATCGAAAACCAACGTTTTCGAGTTCAAATACAAAATATGACTTCTATTCTGAGATCATGGTTCTAAATGGATTCTAACCCTCAAATGGTCATTTTAACCTACTTATTACATCAACTTATTTTTAAGTTAGGTTTTGACTTATTCTTCATAAGTTCATGACTTAATCAACTTATAAACTATAATTTTCATTTCTTATGACTTATTAAGTGTTTAAGTCCTTTACTCAATGTTCTCACATATTTTCCAACATACTAAATTTATATGACAATCATATGACAAGTTCATCATAAGTTAATAACTTATTTAGGTTCAAGTTACTTATTCATAACTTTATTCGGCTTAAGTCCATTACTTAATCAATTCTTACATGTTCTTAGCATGCATGCTTATTAAGTTACACTTCTCTTATCACCCTATAATGATAGAGATGAAGATGTATTAGACACGAGTCTTGCCCTTGAAGAACTTGTACTTCTCTTCTTTGAAAATCTACACAGGTTGTCTTGACTTATGTGTGCTTATTCTCTCTAACCAATAAGTTGTTTTATATTTGGAAGTTGTTAGTGTTTTTGTGACACCCCCAAATCCGGGTACTTCAATTCCACGGGATTTGGTGTTCACTGTACAAATATCATCTATTTATCTACCCATAATAAATGCAAACCATGCAATAGATAGAAATAAAATATTCTCCTTAAGGGTTACAACATCCAAATAATAATATAATCCCAAGTTAAACTAACCTTATACATTTGTGCGGAAATATAAATAATAAGTCATAAGTAACATCAATTCTAATTACATCACATAAATAATCAGTCTTCATTACTTGCTAAGCTTGGCCTTGCCTTTACTAGTGGAAGGTTCGTCTGCCCTTTCGTTTTTAACTGCAGTGTTATTATTATGCAAGAGTGAGCACGATTGGCCACAAATAAAATAATGAAATAACAATGTATAATAACATGCAAGGGAATCAAACACTTTTGAAATAAAAGCTCAACTTTTGAATCAAGAATGAATAACAAGAATCAATAGATTTTCGAGGGTCATAAGACCTTGAACTATGTCCTAGGTTATCAAGGGTTATACTTGAAATCTTTAACAGTCATAAGACTATGGACCTTTCTACTCGTACTTAGGGGGATCAACCCTTAGTACCATACTGTGCACAATATCTTAACGCTAATGCATAAGTAAATCCCTTTACAGGGTTGTTCATCTCAGTTTGACATTCGAGTCCGCACCAAAGGAAGTTTGGTTTGGATAATTCAATAAGGGTTCTGAAATTTAGAACGTTCATCAACTATGGACTAGTCGAATCAATAAGGTTCACTAGTCTAACAAGATTCAACAATAATGATATTCAAATTGAATAATAATCTCAAGAAGTATACAATAGAACAAATATTGTATAACAATTTCATACTTTGAAAGGATAATAAATCTTTAATATAACAATTCGGACTTGAATAATAGTAATGAGAATTTACTCAAGGTAAATAATAAACTTGAACAATGATAGCAAGTAGGGGTAGGAAACTTGCCTCGTGCGTATATTACACTTTAATTAAACTCGTTCTTTGATTTAAATCCTACATATCATTTACATTCGCAACTCTAGTTAATTATAATGTAATTAACCATCATAAATTCATTATTTTGTCTAAACTTTGGTTATGACTATACTTAGTCAAATATCACACTTATGGTCACATAATAACACTTAATGAATAATAAGATACTTATGTATTTCATAATTCAATCCACATACAATTATGTTATTTACATGTTAAGTATCTATTTTAATATCTCATTATACTTCTAACATATCTCTATGTTCTTTAAATCAAGTTGCTATCACATTGCTAGACTTGAACATTAAAAATATTTCATTTCTGGACATTCTGCAGAGTGGTGCTGCGGTGCCACTTTTGTACTTGGTTTTGGTGCTGCGGCGGCGTGGCGCTGTGGCTTGAGACCTGGCGCTGCGGCGCGGTGGCATAAGGCATGAGACTGGCGCCGCGGCACGGCGAACCAGAAATTGTTCTGCAATTCGCAAAAATTGCAGAACACAACCAAAAAAACTCCAATTAAATTTTACTACACGAATTTAATCATACCCACATGTTAGAATTCGTATATAAACATTACTCAACATTTATAGAATGATTTTAACCCATTAAAACACATAATTACAGAATTAAAATATATAAATTTCACTGTTCTTTGTGTTCTTGAAGATTTTAAAAATAAATCATGAAATTTAATACTACGGATTCGTTATAACACCGAATCCGTTCATTTAAGGTTTGGTTTCTTCGTATCAACATGCATAATCAAATAAGAATATAAATTTTACAAAACCATTTATGTTTGACACATTAAATTTACGTATAAGGGCCATATGGCCAAAACCCAAACTCTATAAATTTTGAAATAACAAGTCATCATAATACGAAACTTATGTTATAGAATCATATACAATATATATAAAACATGTTATACTACTCGAATTATTACATATAACCTTATAATCACACAATCTCCAATTACAGAGATTTACAGAATGTATGAAAGCCATTATTTTTTATAAAAACTAAATGACGTAACAATGAAAATTGGGTTGGAGAGAATTACCCAAAGCGTAGAGTGTAATGTAGGAGATAAATTGAAACCCTTCTCAAACTCTTCTTCAATCACACACTCAAAATTCTTTACTTTTCTCTCTGAATTCTCTCTGAGCTCTCAACTTAGCATATATGAAATACATAATACGCTAGAGGCATATAAAAACTGACGTGATGATGGTTAGTTATCCAGTCATGGGTAACTGTTATTAACTTCTCTTAGGGTCTTATTTGGTTAGCATAATAGATTTCAAAAATCCTTTAATTTAATAAAGCTTTATCATATAGTTTGAAAATGTCACACTTCTTATAAAATAAATCCAATATTTTATTTAATTTACTTTACATAAAATGTAATAATTTCTCGTAAATTCACATAGTCACATTATTAAATTTCTCATTAATAAATAATGTCAAATTATTAACTCTATAATTACTAATTAAATTAATTAAAACACCAATAGTCTTATTAAATATTTCTTTTAATACAATAAGCTCACATAATTAAATATATCGAATAATAAAATTCTCCACATTATTTTAATAAATGTAACACATATAATTAAATTAATCTACCACAATTTCATGAATTAATTATTTAATCTAATAATTAAATCATCAAAAATATTTATTTACTTCAATAAATATTAAGAATTAAATTACAAAAATCTCGTTCGTCACAGTTTTGAATAATGAACAAATGTCTAGAAAACTTCCTCTATTTATAGGCTTGACAAAGTTAGGGCATAATGGTCTTTATGTCCTCCCACCTCCTTAAACTAGTCTCCTTACTATTCATCTACTGAATCACTAAGTAAACTTGCTCATTACTCAACTTCCTTGCTCATCACATAACATATCCAAAGCTTGACCATCACATAAAGTACTTGATCATCAAGTTTAACCTTTATTAACCTTAGTTGCTCCATGCATCCTAATTATCCAATGGATCATGACATTGGGCTTGCATCAATTAGTTTAGCTTATTCCTATTGGACTTTCATTACTTTAGCTTGGACTTTTAATTATCAAACACTTGGGCTTGCACATCCAATTTATATTGGACTCTTCCATTACTACACAATCCTATTAGTTCATTCCATTTAACTAGAAGTCTTATAACATATACTATATGCATAAATCTCGTACTCTAACTCGTATACTAAATCATAATATACGAATTACCATCATTCCCATATAATTGTATAATACTTCGTATCATACTCGCATATACTACCTCGTACAATACATACATATCATACGATCATTATATACGATTATTAATACTTGATTTTCTTAACATTCACGAACTACGTCCGTATGCGAAATTTTATATTTTCCATACATAGATTATTATTACATAATCCATCTCACGTTGATATTATAACGTTATGTATTTCTCAGAAGTTCAAAAATAATTCCCGAGCGGTAAACGGTGAATATTGTTTTTCGAAAACTTTCTCGGAAAACTTTTATTTTTATCTTGGAAATTCAAACACTTTAATTCCTTTACGTGGTTCAAATACTACGATGTTCTGACATTTCTAGGTTATAGAACGACATACATCTGATTAACACATAATAATAACAAATAATATTATTTTATTCCTTATTTAATTCTTTCAAGTATTTTACAAAGGATCCGAATTTCTCGGTCATTACAAATTTCATAGTGTCTTACAATTGATTTTTGTGTTATGTGTATATAATGTACATATTGACGTACATATGAGATTAGACTCTTATATATGCATTTAAACTTACATATCAAGTTTGAGTATTGAATATACGTAACTAATGAATATCCTATACGAGTAACTATGTTATAATAGGATTAAGAGTGTTGATAAGCTATACCTTGGTAAGCTATGCATAAGGCATGTTTTCTAACTTACACGACTATGAATATAATGCAAGTATCTAAACCTTATCTCTTTGATGCAAGTTCCTAACCCTATTCTTTTTGGAGAATTACTTAAGCTTGTACTATTATTGGTCGTACAAGTAAACCATTGAAAGTATGATTCATGTTTTATGACTTAATGCTTCGCAGCTTAAGATAAAGTTGTTTACATTCTTTGAACTTTGATTTCGGGTGTTGAACTTATAATTGTTCGTATATACTTTGAAGTTTATGCCATTTGATTCGACTAGACCTAAATCCTGAATTTGAAAGCTATCCAAACCAATCGAATTGGTGCAGACTCTTATAATTGACTGAGATAGACAACCCTTCCTTGAAGGGGAAACTATAAATTGTCGAGAGACAGACATGCGCACATGAGTATGATTAAATGTTATGCATAACATAGGGTACTTTAGGCTGATCACCTACTGTACTTGTTTTTGTTGGATTATCAGCATATTACTATTAATTCTAGTAGAAGTTCATAATCCTTAGTGACTGCTCAGTATTCATTATTTTGAAATCTGAAAATGATTAAACGTTGAATCTTATTGATATCTTTCTGTCCTTAGCGACTATTGTTGAGAACCATCGATACTTCTTGTTATCCTTGAACTATCAATTATTGTTGTACTATTGAGAATTTAAAACTATATTGATCACCCTTATTGCTATATTATTTGCTGAGCAAACTTATTGCTCATTCTTGTTTTCCCTAAAAATATTTCAGTTAAGGCAGAGCAAGGTGGACCCTCGGGCACTGATAAGGGCAAGGGCAAAGCTACAGAGTAGCTTCATATTTATTTGAGAATACTATGATAATGTAAAGACATAAATTGTGTTATATATTAGTTATGTCTAAGCTATGTTTATGTGACAACCCGATATTTTCTATATAAATAAATCATAAATTTTGCGTATAATTTTTTTTTATTTATTAAAATAAATATGAATGATATGTGTCAAGGTAATGTGGAATTATAATTATATGTGTGATAAATAAAATTTATTTATTACATTAAGTATTGCAAATAAATTTATTTTAGAATTATTGATTATTATCAATTATATTTTTATACTAATTAATTCCTTATTGGAAATGTTTTATTAATTATTTTTCAAGGAAAATATAATCTTATATTATTTAAGTAATATATGAAATAATTTTAGAATAATTATTTATTTTAAAGGTAAGAATGCGTGAAAGGTATTATGTATATAATTATGTGATGAATATAAAATATATTTATTACATGAATGGTTATTAATAATTTTATTTTAGAATTATTGTTCATTATAAATTATATTCTAATAATTATTAGTTTTATAGTAAAAATGTTTTTAATGTTTATTTTCCCTGAAAATATGATAATTATATTATTTAAATAATATATGATATGATTATAGAATTATTATAATAATTATTTATTATATGAAATTATTTTAGAATAGTTAAGTAAATTGTTTTTACTTAATTAATAAGGTTATATATGAAAGATAAATTAGATATGGAATCCAAACCATAATTATGGGTTTTGATCAAGGAATGAGAATAATAATATTATATTATTATTTATCAGTGTTATAGATATGTGTGGTTATGTATGTAATGTTAATGTGTGGAACAGTTTTAATATATTACTATCAAACCCTAATTATGGGTCTGAATTAAGGAATGATAATAATATTATAATATTTTGATTTTTCAGTGCTATAAATATGTACTGTATGTTTGTGGACTGACAATGGTTGGTCAATTATGGTGTAAAATGTCAAAACCCTAGTTTAAGCTGTTAAACCCTAAGTTAAAGCCGAATGCCGGCTTAAGACTGTTATGTAATCATGTTAATGTGATTTATGATCCGTGTTTATGTATTAACCCTACTTAGGGAGAATCCTAATTATTCAAAACCCTTACTATTATTATTATTATTATTATTATTATTATTATTATTATTATTATTATTATTATTATTATTATTATTATTATTATTATTATTATTATTATTATTATTATTCTATATTATAATCCTTAATTATAATTTTGGAACCCTAATTGAATTGAAACTCTAAAGCGAAAGTCATTCACGACTTTGAGAATTTGTAATCATAGTAATGTGATTAACGACTGGTGATATAAAATTAAAACCCTAATTTCTTAAATTAGAAACCCTAAATAATAATTAGCTAATAGCTAAATGAAAAATCCTAATTTAAAACTCAGGTTGAGTTCGACACTGTTCTATAACTGTGTTATATGGTGCATGCATGTTATGTATTATATAATTTTTATATTGATTAGGTAAACCCTAATTAATAATTTAGAAGTACTAATTTCTAAGAAACCCTAATATTTATTTTATAAACCCTAATTTATTTAAATTGTAAACCCTAATTGTTGATTTGAAAAGCTTAATACTAATTAGTGTATCTTAAACCTAATTAGTAAGGTGTTAAGTAATTAGAAACCTAATTAATTAAGAAACCCTAATTTTGTATTTTAGAAACTAAAATTTTATTATTTTATTTATTTATTATATTTTTGTGCAAATCCTAATTTTGGAAATTCTTGAAATTATTGTTAAACCCTAAAATGGTCCAAACCATAAACCCTAACCCAAACCATAAACCCTAAGGGTTCGCCAAATGACTAGAATGCCATTAAATTAAAAAAAAACAAATGACATTTTTCCCCCTAAGTGTATTATTTTGGCTAAATAATAGGCTTTGACATTTAGGGGAAGTTGGTGACCAAATCCAACCACCCCATGTGCCTTAAATCTCAGCAAATCTTCAGCATTCCAGCCAAATCCAATGCACCCATGTATTATAAATAAATTGAAGAGAGAAAGAATTCATTTATTTGCTCAATTTTTCACCAAGCTCGTCCTAGACCCTCTCTCTCTAAAAGCTTCGAAATTATACAGTATACCAGTTCCAAAACCAAGCCCACGATCACAAATAACAGATCAGAAACACAAAATCAAAATTTGGACATCAAAGGTATAAAAAACCCTAATTTTAGAAATCCTTTGCTTTGTTGTTAAATGTTGTAATTGATTTGTTAAATATGTGTAATAAGGTGTCAATTGATGATCTGGGTTGATAAATCAAAGACCCATAACATCAAAGTGCACGAATTTGAAGTTTTAAGCAAGTTGGAAAAAAAATTAATCTGTGATTTTTCATCAAATGTCAGGGCTTATAACTCTTTTATAGATCATGATTTGTGTTGTTTAAAAGTTGTTATATGTAGTCTGTAATATGTTTATTAACCTCCAAAAATAATCAGGTCCATATCTATTGTTGATCAAAAGTTATTTAAAGTCAAAGTGAGTTGACCGGCATTGACCAGACAAATTCTGGGCAGCCCAGAATTTTCTAAGTGTCGATTTTTCTGACAACCTTTGACCATACTTTATCTGCTTGATTTTTTGTTTTTCTGATGATGTTAAGTGTTAGAGTTGTATTCCTACATGAGGTGTACACACTGAAATTGATAGATCACACAAACATTACACGGATTGCAAGTTATAATGATCCAAATTAGGCACCACGAACTGTTCTTCGCGAAGAACAGCTTTGTCAGACTTTTCGATGGCTAATAAATCTTAGATCTGATGATTTTAAGCCATTTTGTTTGTTGTTAATTGTAGTATTACATGAGCTCTACAAGATGTATGTGTTAGATCTCCCAGAAACAATTTGTACAGAAAGGTATACATGGTCAAACATGGCATGTTGATCACTAAGCTGTCAGTGTTATTGAGCTCAAGAACACCAACAGCGACGCTTTTTGTCGCAAAAGGCCTATTGCGACGGTTTTTAATTAATTTAATTTCTGAATTTCTGGAAATTGATTAAAAATAGAAAAAAATAGTTTTTAATTATGAAAAATACAAAATAAATTCTAAAAAATTCTTTTAAAGTCCGAAAAATAGTTTTTAATTATTTTGAGTATATTTTAATAATATTTATTATTTTTAGAATATAAAAGGTATTTATTTATTTAGTTATAATATTAAATAGATTATTTAAAAATGGTTTTAATTTATGAAAATAATGAAAAATTATATTATTGTGTTAGAAAATATTTTAAGTCATTTTTGATGTATTTTAATATTTAGTGATGAAATTTCATTAATTAATTAATATTAATGATGTTTAAGTTATTTAATAAATATATTAAATAAATTATGGAAAATAAAATTAATGATATTAAGTTTATTTAATAATTATATTAAATAAATAGTTTAAAAATTGTTTTATTTATTTAAAAATCATTTAAAAAGGATATAAATGAATTAAAAATATTTTAAAGTTTTAATTAATAACTTTTAATATTTGGATAATGATAAATTAATATTTTAATATTAATAGTAATTGTTTAAGAATGATTTTAAATGTTTTAAAAATCATTTAAGGGTAATATAAATGTTTTAAAAATATTTTTGAGTTATTATATATAACTTTAATATTTTGGCAATGATTTCATTAATAGTTTAATATTAATTAAATGTTAATGATAATATAATTGTTTGATATTTAAATCATTTAATAATGAGTCTGATATTTCAAAAATTATGGTAAATGGTAATAATTATTTAATAATTATTATAAGACTATGAAAAATAGTATGATTGATGTTTAAGTTAACTATTTGGATATTGAACTTCGGGATAGAGTCTTAGACTCGATTTTTATCCGATAAAGCTGTCGGTAGACAGACATGTTTTGGAAATTGATCTGGACTTAGAAATTTAGTTAGTTAATTATTTTATTTGTGATTCAATGGTGGATAAAGTTGTGTGACAATGTGATTAGAAATGAGTGGATGTTTGTTTGTGATAACATGATTGTTGAACATGTATGACAATGTGATTATGTTATGTGCTGACTGCAATAAGCAGTACTATGTGTTATGATATGTGATTATAATCGATAGAATGATCTTATTAATGATAGGTTTCGGTAAAACAGATAGATCTAAGTTGCGTAATTGTAAGCAGCGCATCAGGCAAGTATCCTAACTTTGCATTTTCTTTATGCATTGGACAAGTGTAAGAATGTTTCAAAGTTATATTACTATTGTACATATTGTAAAGCCTATATTATATACGGCCATTGATTATCAACATGTTAGTATATGATAATTCAAATATATATTCTGTTCGTTAATTTCTATAAATGGTTATACAAGTGTCCCCACTTGGATAATCATTGTATTCAAACGCATGTTGATATACCTTTGATATACATATATGTTGAATTATATAAGACCTTTGTTATAAAAACCCGATAGGTATGAACATCCCGATAATGGGAAAATTTTTATGCGCTACGGCGGACAAAGGATGAACGATAATATCGTTCTAGCAATGTAGTATTGATCAATACAGGGCCCATGGACTGTACACCCGCAGGCCCTTAAGCAATGCCGGTTTACAGATGAATTTCTGTTTAACCTTTTCGAAAATGAAAAACAATGTTCATATTATGTCACAGAAACCCCATGTATAGTCAATACATGATTTCAAAAATTTGAACGAGGGTTGTTATGTTATTATTATTGGTACAGATTACTTCACAACTATTGACTGGTTGTAGAAGAATATTATAAAGAAAACATTTAAATTCTTTCAGCTTATATATATATATATATATATATATATATATATATATATATATATATATATATATATATATATATATATATATATATATATATAATACTTGCTGGGCACTCAAAAGCTCACCCTTGCTTTATTTAAATGTTTTCAGCTAAGTGTGAAGGACTGGAAAGCTCATGCCAAAACAACTGAAAAGGAAAGCAAATAGGATTTGTGTATTGGTATCATTTGTAATAGATAAATTGTATTAAGTTAATGATATGTATTATATATCATGTAAAGAATGTAGTAAAGGTTGCGTACTTGGGATTAAACTCTGATAAATGTAAGTTAAATTTAAAATATATATTATTGTTATTATTATTAGTATTATTCCGCTCATAGAAATGGTATCGTGAAGTACCGAATTCGGGTTTCAAGTATCCGGGTTCGGGGACTTTACATTTGGTATCAGAGCTATAGGGTTAGAAACCTTAGGTGGGTTAGACCTTAGGCTATAACCTTAGAATAGAGGGAAACTTTGAAAATACAAATAACTCATATAGAGTTTAAAGATAGATGAATTGAATAAATTCGTCGTCAAACAAAATAAAAGATAATTTATAAAACTATTATGTGTTGTGTGTATTTATTAATTGCTAGTCAAGATAATTTTTGTGTATAAGTGTTAGAAAGGAACAGAATTAGGATACCCTTAAGTCGTAAAGAATAAGTCAACCTCCATGACCGAGCCAATATCAAAGCTAATAGCTGCAATAGAGGCTCACATTGAAAGCTACCTCAAAGAGGTGGTAATTTTGGAAAGTATAGTACTGGATCAAGAAACGCTAAGTATAACTGATAGGTAAAGTATAGCTAAAGGATTATAAGTGGCCAATGTCGAGTTCTTAAACTCGTATGTTTGTGATGAGTTCTTAAACTCATAAGGTATTGAAAGTTGTGACAAACTGGATATAATTATGTGTGAATGGATATTGGGGATAATGGAAAATAGATAGGTTATTAAGCAAATGATCGTTAGTGAATGTGTAAGGAATAGGTAGTATTAGTATTAGTTGAATATGTATAGTTTTAGGTGGTATATATGATAGGTATATTGGTGTAATGTAATATTTTGTATAAGTTATGGCAGCGATTCCCGACTTTCAAGTCACAAAGGGATAGCGAATGTTTAAAGCAATATGTGCTAAGGCATGTCAAGTGTTATAAATATAAGTTTATGTTGGATTAATGGGATAAATTGGTATAAAGATAGTAAATAATAATCTGGTCACTGGATATTACAGTGGACCGAGTTTTCAAAATATAATATTTTGAGTACCTGATTATTTGAATAGAAAGTTTTGCGTTATATGTTAAGCGTTTACGATAAGGCTTAGAATGTAAGAATAATTTATAAAAAAATTGCCGTCAAAATGAAAACGAAACCAAAGGATAGAAGAACCTGTGAACAAAGCTGGAGGACAACCAGACCCGACACAGAATTTTTGCGAATGCGGACGATCAAGCTATGTAGAACAGAATACCAATCGCGGGAAATCAACTAGGCAATCGATCGACAAATATCAAACACTTCAAGACAACCGGACCGCCAGGATTTAGAAGATAATTTCAATAAATAAGTCAGTAATGTGATTAAAATAAAAGTTTATGTGTGGAAAGTAAGGACAGAAGGGATATATATCTTTCCAAAATGTCTCAATCCAAGAATGTATAGTGAATGTTTTGTGTGCGAATCAATGAAGCATAAGGTGAAAGACTGTTCAAGAAAGGAAATGGAAACAAGGAATACGAATACGGAACAAGGCAGCAGGACATTGGCGACAACGGGATTAACTTCAACAAACAAACCAACGAAATCAACCGCAAGCGTCTTCAGCGGGACTGTTTGGGATTCGGTAGCAGCCGGGGATGCAACTCCAGGTATTAATCTAACCAATTTTTATTTTCTTATTATATTTTTTTTGTATAGTAAATTATTTTTATAAATTATTTTGAAGGAGGAATTTGAGTTCTCTTAGAAATCAAATTTCTGTTTAAGGGGATAGATAAACTTTTTGCTGAATAGTTAAAGATCGGATCGATCAACCATGATCGAGATCTACTTGGAATGATTGTGTATACTATGTACCCTGGTATGTATAGGTTTTAAAGTGGTGATTCCGGGGACGGAATCTTTATAAGAGAGGGTGAATGTGACAACCCGATATTTTCTATATAAATAAATCATAAATTTTGCGTATTATTTTTTTTTTATTTATTAAAATAAATATGAATGATATGTGTCAAGGTAATGTGTAATTATAATTATATGTGTGATAAATAAAATTTATTTATTACATTAAGTATTGCAAATAAATTTATTTTAGAATTATTGATTATTATCAATTATATTTTTATACTAATTAATTCATTACTGGAAATGTTTTATTAATTATTTTTCAAGGAAAATATAATCTTATATTATTTAAGTAATATATGAAATAATTTTAGAATAATTATTTATTTTAAAAGTAAGAATGCGTGAAAGGTATTATGTATGTAATTATGTGATGAATATAAAATATATTTATTACATGAATGGTTATTAATAATTTTATTTTAGAATTATTGTTCATTATAAATTATATTCTAATAATAATTAGTTTTATAGTAAAAATGTTTTTAATGTTTATTTTCCCTGAAAATATGATAATTATATTATTTAAATAATATATGATATGATTATAGAATTATTATAATAATTATTTATTATATGAAATTATTTTAGAATAGTTAAGTAAATTATTTTTACTTAATTAATAAGGTTATATATGAAAGATAAATTAGATATGGAATCCAAACCCTAATTATGGATTTTGATCAAGGAATGAGAATAATAATATTAAATTATTATTTATCAGTGTTATAGATATGTGTGGTTATGTATGTAATGTTAATGTGTGGAATAATTTTAATATATTACTATCAAACCCTATTTATGGGTCTGAATTAAGGAATGATAATAAAATTATATTATTATAATATTTTGATTTTTAGTGCTATAAATATGTACTGTATGTTTGTGGACTGACAATGGTTGGTCAATTATGGTGTAAAATGCCAAAACCCTAGTTTAAGCTGTTAAACCCTAAGTTAAAGTCGAATGCCGGCTTAAGACTGTTATGTAATCATGTTAATATGATTTATGATCTGTGTTTATGTATTAACCCTAATTAGGGAGAATCGTAATTATTCAAAACCCTTATTATTATTATTATTCTATATTATAATCCTTAATTATAATTTTGGAACCCTAATTGAATTGAAACTCTAAAGCGAAAGTCATTCAAGACTTTGAGAATTTGTAATCACAATAAGGTGATTAACGACTAGTGATATAAAATTAAAACCCTAATTTCTTAAATTAGAAACCCTAAATAATAATTAGCTAATTGCTAAATGAAAAATCCTAATTTAAAACTCAGGTTGAGTTCGACACTGTTCTATAACTGTGTTATATGGTGCATGCATGTTATGTATTATATAATTTTTATATTGATTAGGTAAACCCTAATTAATAATTTAGAAATACTAATTTCTAAGAAACCCTAATATTTATTTTATAAACCCTAATTTATTTAAATTATAAACCCTAATTGTTGATTTGGAAAGCTTAATACTAATTAGTGTATCTTACACCTAATTAGTAAGGTGTTAAGTAATTAGAAACCTAATTAATTAAGAAACCCTAATTTTGTATTTTAGAAACTAAAATTTTATTATTTTATTTATTTATTATATTTTTGTGCAAATCCTAATTTTGGAAATTCTTGATATTATTGTTAAACCCTAAAATGGTCCAAACCATAAACCCTAACCCAAACCATAAACCCTAAGGATTTGCCAAATGACTAGAATGCCATTAAATTAAAAAAAATAAATGACATTTTTGCCCCTAAGTGTATTATTTTGGCTAAATAATAGGTTTTGACATTTAGGGGAAGTTGGTGACCAAATCCAACCACCCCATGTGCCTTAAATCTCAGCAAATCTTCAGCATTCCAGCCAAATCTAATGAACCCATGTATTATAAATAAATTGGAGAGAGAAAGAATTCATTTATTTGCTCAATTTTTCACCAAGCTCATCCTAGACCCTCTCTCTCTAAAAGCTTCGAAATTATATAGTAAACTAGTTCCAAAACCAAGCCCACGATCATAAACAATAGATCAGAAACACAAAATCAAAATTTGGACATCAAAGGTATAAAAAACCCTAATTTTAGAAATCCTTTGCTTTGTTGTTAAATGTTGAAATTGATTTGTTAAATATGTGTAATAAGGTGTCAATTGATGATCTGGGTTGATAAATCAAAGACCCATAACATCAAAGTGCACGAATTTGAAGTTTTAAACAAGTTAAAAAAAATGAATCTGTGATTTTTCATCAAATGTCAGGGCTTATAACTCTTTTATAGATCATGATTTGTGTTGTTTAAAAGTTGTTATATGTAGTCTGTAATATGTTAATTAATCTCCAAAAATAATCAGGTCCATATCTATTGTTAATAAAAAATTATTTAAGGTCAAAGTGAGTTGACCGGCATTGACCAGACAAATTCTGGGCAGCCCAGAATTTTCTAAGTGTTAATTTTTCTGACAACGTTTGACCATACTTTATCTGCTTGATTTCTTGTTTTTCTGACGATGTTAAGTGTTAGAGTTGTATTCCTACATGAGGTGTACACACTGAAATTGATAGATCACACAAACATTACACGGATTGCAAGTTATAATGATCCAAAGTAGGCACCACGAACTGTTCTTCGCGAAGAACAGCTTTGTCAGACTTTTTGATGGCAAATAAATCTTAGATCTGATGATTTTAAGTCATGTTGTTTGTTTTTAATTGTAGTATTACATGAGCTCTACAAGATGTATGTGTTAGATCTCCCAGAAACAATTTGTACAGAAAGTTATACATGGTAAAACATGGCATGTTGATCACGAAGCTGTCAGTGTTCTTGAGCTCAAGAACACCTACAGCGACGCTTTTTTGTCGCTAAAGGCCTATTGCGATGGTTTTTAATTAATTTAATTTCTGAATTTCCGAAAATTGATTAAAAATAGAAAAAAATAGTTTTTAATTATGAAAAATACAAAATAAATTCTAAAAAATTCTTTTAATGTCTGAAAAATAGTTTTTAATTATTTTGAGTATATTTTAATAATATTTATTATTTTTGGAATATAAAAGGTATTTATTTATTTAGTTATAATATTAAATAGATTATTTAAAAATGGTTTTAATTCATGAAAATCATGAAAAATTATATTATTGTGTTAGAAAATATTTTAAGTCATTTTTTATGAATTTTAATATTTAGTGATGAAATTTCATTAATTAATTAATATTAATGATGTTTAAGTTATTTAATAAATATATTAAATAAATTATGGAAAATAAAATTAATGATTTTAAAAATTATTTAAAGTATTATAAAAATATTTGAAGTTATAAAATATGACTTTTGATATTTTGTCATGAAAAATATTAATAATTTAATATTAATGATATTAAATTATTATTAATGATATTTAGTTTATTTAATAATTATATTAAATAAATTAGTTCAAAACTGATTTTATTATTTTAAAAATCATTTTAAATGAAAATAAATTTTTTAAAGATATTTTAAGTTATAAAATATAACTTTTAATATTTAAGTGATATTTCATTAATGATTTAATATTAATGATATTTATTTAATGATTAATGATATTAAGTTTATTTAATAATTATATTAAATAAATATTTTAAAAATAGTTTTATTTATTTAAAAATCATATAAAAAGGATATAAATGAATTAAAAATATTTTAAAGTTGTAATTAATAACTTTCAATATTTGGATAATGATAAATTAATATTTTAATATTAATAGTAATTGTTTAAGAATGATTTTAAATGTTTTAAAAATCATTTAAGGGTAATATAAATGTTTTAAAAATATTTTTGAGTTATTATACATAACTTTAATATTTTGGCAATGATTTCATTAATAGTTTAATGTTAATTAAATGTTAATGATAATATAATTGTTTGATATTTAAATCATTTAATAATGAGTCTGATATTTCAAAAATTATGGTAAATGGTAATAATTATTTAATAATTATTATAAGACTATGAAAAATAGTATGATTGATGTTTAAGTTAACTATTTGGATATTGAACTTCGGGATAGAGTCTTAGACTCGATTTTTATCCGATAAAGCTGTCGGTAGACAGACATGTTTTGGAAATTGATCTGGACTTAGAAATTTAGTTAGTTAATTATTTTATTTGTGATTCAATGGTGGATAAAGTTTTGTGACAATGTGATTAGGAATGAGTGGATGTTTGTTTGTGATAACATGATTGTTGAACATGTATGACAATGTGATTATGTTATGTGCTGACTGCAATAAGCAGTACTATGTGTTATGATATGTGATTCTAATCGATAGAATGATCATATTAATGATAGGTTTCGGTATAACAGATAGATCTAAGTTGCGTAATTGTAAGCAGCGCATCAGGCAAGTATCCTAACTTTGCATTTTCTTTATGCATTGGACAAGTGTAAGAATGTTTCAAAGTTATATTATTATTGTAGATATTGTAAAGCCTATATTATATACGGCCATTGATTATCAACATGTTAGTATATGACAATTCAAATATATATTCTGTTCGTTAATTTGTATAAATGGTTATACAAGTGTCCCCACTTGGATAATCATTGTATTCAATCGCATGTTGATATACCTTTGATATACATATATGTTGAATTATATAAGACCTTTGTTATAAAAACCCGACAGGTATGAACATCCCGATAATGGGAAAATTTTTATGCGCTACGGCGGACAAAGGATGAACGATAATATCGGTCTAGCAATGTAGTATTGATCAATACAGGGCCCATGGACTGTACACCCACAGGCCCGTAAGCAATGCCAGTTTACAGATGAATTTCTGTTTAACCTTTTCGAAAATGAAAAACAATGTTCATAGTATGTCACAGAAACCCCATGTATAGTCAATACATGATTTCAAAAATTTGAACGAGGGTTGTTATGTTATTATTATTGGTACAGATTACTTCACAACTATTGACTGGCTGTAGAAGAATATTATAAAGAAAACATTTAAATTCTTTCAGCTTATATATATATAATACTTGGTGGGCACTCAAATGCTCACCCTTGCTTTATTTAAATGTTTTCAGCTAAGTGTGAAGGACTGGAAAGCTCATGTCAAAACAAGTGAAAAGGAAAGCAAATAGGATTTGTGTATTGGTATCATTTGTAATAGATAAATTGTATTAAGTTAATGATATGTATTATATATCATGTAAAGAATGTAGTAAAGGTTGCGTACTTGGGATTAAACTCTGATAAATGTAAGTTAAGTTTAAAATATATATTATTGTTATTATTATTAGTATTATTCCGCTCATAGAAATGGTATCGTGAAGTACCGAATTCGGGTTTCAAGTATCCGGGTTCGGGGACTTTACAGTTTAAGTATGTTGAAGGTATATAAGAGATGTTTAAGTTACAAAATCTTGGGACGTGAATGATTATATTAAATAAATGTAATCTATTATGTTATTTCTATTGCATGAGATGTTATTTAGTCATTAGATATGTAGCATGTGGTGAACTGAATTCGAAATGCGAGTGGTTCGAATTTGGGAGCATCACAGGTTGGTATCAAAGCAGTAGTTATAAACCTTAGAAGCGAGAGTACTTAGATTATAACTTAGAAAAACTAAGAAGATAGGAAGGGATGAAACTCATATAGAGTTTTCCTGTAGAGAGACTTAGTGTGTTATGGAATATAATTTCATTCTAAACAATGAACTAATATTTTATTTAAGATTCTAATGAAGTTTGTTGTTTGTTTTCTTGTGTTTGTGGTTGTAGGATGACAGACATTGGAGTATCTAGTAGTGTGGCAAAGGAGGAGCCCCGAGATATACATGTTGTATATGAGGCACCCCTAGAGGCTGAGCCTGTGTAGGCAGTTGCACCGTTCGAGTTTGACGATGAAGATGAGATAGAGGTACAGTTTGATCCAGAGGAGGAGCCTATAGATGAAGAGCCTATAGAGGATGAGCTCGTGGAAGACGCTGATGAGGCTAAATTCGAGGATCAGTTATTGGGGGAATACGAGGAATGAATTCTAGAATTTGTGTGTCAGGTTGAGGAACTAGAGACCTAGGCTCAGGAAAGAGAAACTGAGATACAAAAGTTGAGGGAGGAAGATTTAAGAGGAAGCTAAATATGCAGGAGCTGGAGGTAGAACTTGCATATCCCAATGAGACAAGAGTGCAGATGGGAGCCCTTTTCCATCGATCGATAGACAGGAATGTCGAGTTGGCAGGATAGCTGGAAGAGATGGAGCAGAGAGAATTACGCGAGAAGATGGAAAAGGAGGCTCTCCGTACTCAGCTAGAGTTGGAGGTAATGGATAGGATCCACTTCGAGGAGAAGTGAGATGTAACTAATGAGAGGGCATACAATTTAGAGGATGAAGTCATGTGTAAGAAGAGGAAGGTGAACAAGATGGGTTACATATTTTTCTCGGCTATTGAGAGAGTGATTGATGGTGTATATCACTATCCAGCGGAGCAGGGATAGACCCGACACACTATGAGCAGAGAATTGATGGCATACATAGCACAGATCGAGTACAAGAGCGCTATGAAGCGCAGGATGTTGGGTTAAGACCCAATAGTCTAGTAGTAGTTGTAGTAGTTCTTTTATGTGATGTATATATTGTGATGTAATCCCAATCTTTTGTGTAAGATATGGGATAGTTATGTAAACCCCGAGTAGGCTTATGTTAGAGGGGTAGTGTGTTAGTATTTGTCCCCATCTTTTATGATATTAGGGGATATATATTGACATTTATAGAAGTATGCTAGGGATAATCATGTTGATGTAATGATTTGCCATATGAATATAAATGATCTTATTTCAAAAATGTGTTATAAAATCTTATTCCTTTTTCATTTGAGAAATTTTTAAGTAATGTAACAAGATAATAAAAATGAAAATTTGTGATGCAGAAAATGCCGCCCAAACGTAGACCAGCGACCCCGAAAGAGTTGGTTAATAATGGGAGAGTGCAAGTAGACCTTACCCAAAGGCTAGTAGATTTGCTAGGAGAGGCTATGTGGGTAAGAAACAACGAGCCAGTACCACCCAATCCCCAAGCAGTACCAATTACAAACTTTAAAGACTTTAGAAGTGTAGGACCTCTAGAGTTTGAGGGTACTACTGATCTGATCATGCCGCAGACATGGATTAAGGAAATAGAAAAGGCCTTCACCATCACTCATGTGGGCGAAGACCAGAAGATGGTGTTTGCCACCTATATGATGAGAGGCGGGGCGAACTACTGGTGGGAGGCGAATTAGCAAAGAGCAAGAGAAGGGATAATAGTATGGGAGAGAATCAAGACTCTGTTTTTTGAGAACTATTTCCTGAAAAGAATGTAGAACAGAATGGAGGTGAAATTCTTAGAACCTAAACATGGAGATTTGACGGTGGCGCAATACGCGGCTAAGTTCAATGAGCTAGCCCGATTTGTAGAACACCAGGTAGGAGATTAAGAGAGGAAAGCTAGATGTTTTGAGCAGGGATTGAAACCATGGTTGTTCAACAAGGTGTCAGTTCTTCAGATCGATTCATTTGTGACGTTGTTGGAGAAAGATATTATTGTAGAGGGAGGTAGTGAAGCCTGAAGTTTGTATAAAAAAGGAAAAGAAAGGTAAGAACACGGGAGGAGAAAGTCGTGGGAAGTAATCTAGGAAAGAGGAAGTGGGAGAATAACAATAACAAAAACCACAATAATAAGTGAGGAATTTTAATGGAGGTTTTAAGAAGAGGGCAAAGGGATACCCAAAGTGTGGGAAGAATCACCTGGGCGAGTGTTGGAAGGGGCGCAATACTTGTTACAACTGTAACCAAGAAGGGCATATTTCACGCAACAGCCCGAATCCCAAGAAGATCAAAGGTCGTTTTGCTTGTGGCTCACGAACCAACTGATTAAGGACTACCCAAAGAAAGTGAGCGTCGGAGGAAGTGGACAGCAAGGGGGAGACAGTAAATTGATGATTGACGGACCGACGCAATTCAACTGCCCAATTGCCAGGTCCTTTAACATGACCGTCCAAGATGTAGTAATTGCGAAGGACGTTGTGTCAGGTATTATCCCAATCAATGATATAAATGCATATGTATTATTTGATTTAGGTGTCACCTATTCTTTTGTATTCGAAGAATTTGCTAGTCGACTTAAATTACCCCGAGAATGATTAGGAAATCCTTTGAACATAGAAGTTTTAAATAAGGAAGTAATTCCCATAGAATACATTTACCGAAAGTGTCGCGCAAACATTAGAGAACATGAACTAAGCGTAGACTTGATTCCGATAAGACTGGGAGATTTCGTCGTGATACTAGGAATGGATTGGTTATCCAGCCACGCTGCGATAATCGATTGTCAAATGAAAAGTATGAATCATCAGACTCCAAATCGGTCTAAGGTTGTGTTTTATGGTAGCTTATCGCTTAAGAAAACGTGTTTCCTTACGATGATGCAGGCCAAGAAATTATTAAGGAAATGATGTATAGGTTACTTAGCTTAAATTGTAGATACTCATAAAAAGGGAGTAAAAATGAAAGATATATCGCTAGTCAGAGATTTCCAGGATGTAATTCTAGATGATCTGCCCGGTCTTCCACTAGACAGAGAAATCGAATTCATAATAGACTTAGCACCGGGAACTGCACCGATTTTGAAAGCGCCATATCTTATGGCGCCAATAGAAATGAAATAATTGATGATACAAATACAAGAGTTACTAGATAAAGGTTAAATACGACCGAGTGTTTCTCTTGGGGAGCACCAATGTTGTTTGTTAAAAAGAAGGATGGATCGATGAGGCTCTGTATCGATTATCGAGGATTGAACATAGTAACGATTAAGAATAGATATCTGTTACCAAGGATAGACGACCTTTTTGATCAACTAAAGGGAGTGAAGTGTTTCTCAAAGATAGATCTACGGACGAGTTATCACCAGTTGAAAGTACGCGAGGATGACATACCAAAGACGGCGTTTCGAACCCGTTATGGACATTACGAGTTTTTGGTAATTTCATTCGAATTGACAAATGCTCCGACAATATTCATGGACTTGATGAAGTAAATCTTTAAGCCATACTTGGATAAATTCGTAGTAGTTTTGTCGATGATATCTTGATCTACTCAAAGACGGAAGAAGAACACACCGAACATCTGAAGATGGTTTTGGAGGCGGTAAGGAAGGAGAAGATGTATTCAAAATTTTCAAAGTGTGAATTTTAGATGGAGAAGGTTCAAATTTTTGGACACGTAATAGACCAAAATGAAATTTCAGTAGATCCTGCAAAAGTGGAGGCGGTAATCAGTTAGGAACAACCGAATATGCCAACAGAAGTAAGAAGTTTCTTAAGGTTAGCTTGGTACTATCGAAGATTTATCCAGGATTTTTCTAAGATAGCAACCCCATTAACCAATCTAACGAGGAAGACGGTGAAGTTCATGTGGACAGACAAATGTGAAGAAATTAAGTTTTCAGGAGCTGAAGAAGAGACTAAGTGAAGCGCCTGTATTACCTTTACCAGATGAAGGATGAGGTTTCATGGTATATAGTGATGTGACACCCCCAAATTCGGGTACTTCAGTCCCACAGAATTTTGGTGCTCACTTTCCAAAATATTTACATCTAACTACCCATAACAAGGATTAAACATAATTTAAATAATTTAAATAATAATCCTCTACATTAAAGGGTTACATCATCTTAAAATAACTCCCATGTAATCTAACCTTAAACTATTACATAAGTCTGCGAAATATATTACAAAATAATTTTAGTCTTATACTATAAGTTTAGTAAATAAAAATTAAATAGGTCTTCATTATTTGGACATCTTTCCCTTGCCTTTGCTAGAAGACAACTCATCAACTTTCTCAACTTTAGCTGCATTGTTAAATGCAATAGTGAGAAAACAATTGCTCAATAATATATTGAAAACAAAAACAATAACAAAGGAGTAAGTAATGAATATTGAGTAACTAGGAACTTGTTCTTCGAGTCAAGATTAGTATACAAGTTTGAGTTTTATATCCGAGGGTCTTTAAGACCATGAACTATGTCCTGAGGTTATTAAGTATTTCTACTTCAACTTTCAACAGTCATTATGCTATACAGACCTTAACTTTCTTACTTATGGGGATCAACCTTTCGTACCATATATTATGCACAAACATCTAAACACCAACGCGTACAAAATCTCCTATATTAGGGTTGTTTATCTCAGTTTGACTTTTAGAATTTTCGCACTAAAGAAAGTTTAGTTTGGAATAGCTTAACAGTGATTCTAGAATTTTTAGAACACTTATCAATTATGGATTAGTTCAATCAATAAATGTTTATTTGCTATTTGAAGGTTCAACACAATAATATAAGATTGAACAACAATAATTAAGTCAAAGATTGAATATCAACAATATATACAATTGAATATACATTTTATATATAAAGTATTACATCCAAAAGAGTTAGGAAATCTCATTTGGAACAATGAACTTGAACAATTTATACTTTGAATGGCAAGAACAAATATTAGGAACTTGCTCAATAAAAGATTGGAGTTTTAGAAACATGTATAACGATGTCAAGTTAGGAATATGAAATTTGCTCAATGTGAAGAATTATAATACAAGAGCTTGCACAATCATAAAAAAGATGGAACCAAGAAATTTGCCCAATACAAGATTAGGGTATAGGAAACTTGCCTCGTGTATAATATACACAATTATTACAAACGTTCGCCAAATACCTTACATATACCATTAGAACCACAATACCAATTAGTTATGTTAGCATTAACTTCATGGGTTTACTTCTCATTTTATTCAAGTATATAATCTCTAGCTTAAGATCTGATTATCCTAGTCATTCAGGTACCATGAATCTGAAATCCTATTTATATAATAGTACCCGACATGGTGATTGCAAAATAACTTCAATTCTCATGACATCACATTACTAACCTTCATAACTTACTAATTCATAATCTATAGTTTCAACATTGTGATTACAATATGTTATTACGTCTTACAACATGTTTCAGGTTCCTTTACAATCACTAAAGTAGGTTAAGTTAACATTTCCCAACTACACTATTAACAGTTAATTACTTGGTTTGACTGACCACTGGCGCGGCTGCGCCCAAGTTACTCTTGGGCCCAGTGCACCTGCGCGGCAGCGCGCTCGCGCTCGACTCCAGAATCAGTTTTGCAGAATATGAATACAAACTCTGTTCTAAGCCAAAGATTCTTATTTCACGGTAACATGGACAAATCCACACACTACAAACTTAACTAAAGCCTCATTGAAAGTAGTATGCACACAAGACAATCATGTTTGATGATAAAGCATATACTTTGTAACAATATTATTCATTTATTAATAAAAAGTATTATTTTATTAAAGGCTTTTAATTATCTACATGATGTTGCTTTATAATATGTGATTCGATAATGACAACCCAGTAGTCCTTGGCCAAGACAGAATGAAATTAGAAAGGAGTTTCTAATTTGAATTATTTGGTGTTGTGCATTTAAGGATCGAAATATATATCTATATAATAAAACAGAACCCAATTTGAATTTTAAAATTTGAGAAAGCACAACAACGACTCAGATTCATTCTAACTTAATCTAAAGGCTCACATTTCATCTCACACACACAAAATTCCACCCAAATTTTCTCCTTATTCTCTCTCTCCTCTTCTCCTTCTCTCTCCTCTCTTACTTCCTATGCCTTCTCTCTTTCTCTCTCCTCCTTTTCTTTTTCTCTCTTCTCATCTTTCTCTCTACATTAATTGATATTTTAATATTTTATTTTAAACTACATTAATTTTTTAGAGTATGCTTACATTTAAAATGTATAATACATAAAAAATATCAATGGTAAGAAAACAAAATTAAAAACAAGATCATAATCTATATAATAAAACAGAACCCAATTTGAATTTTAAAATTTGAGAAAGCACAACAACGACTCAGATTCATTCTAACTTAATCTAAAGGCTCACATTTCATCTCACACACACAAAATTCCACCCAAATTTTCTCCTTATTCTCTCTCTCCTCTTCTCCTTCTCTCTCCTCTCTTATTTCCTATGCCTTCTCTCTTTCTCTCTCCTCCTTTTCTTTTTCTCTCTTCTCATCTTTCTCTCTACATTAATTGATATTTTAATATTTTATTTTAAACTACATTAATTTTTTAGAGTATGCTTACATTTAAAATGTATAATACATAAAAAATATCAATGGTAAGAAAACAAAATTAAAAACAAGATCATAATTTACTTATAAAAAAGCAATTACAAAATCAAAAAATTAAATAGATTCTTTTTCTTTTTCTTTATCCAATTGAAAAACTATTAACAAATTAAAAAATTGGTTAATTGTTGGCATGATGTGATATTTAAAATTAAAATATTAGATGTGGTAATTAACATATTTTTTAATATTTTTTATATGATATATATAAGATTCGTTTCGTAATAACTTTTTATAAGTTTATTTTTCATAAACTTTAATATTTAGAAAAAATATATATAAAATTTTGTGTTAATTTGCACTTTTTATGGGTGGTAAAATTTTATTTTTACATTATAAAAAAGTATGTTTTAATGTAGATCATTTATCGCACAAGTTCATAATTTAATTAATTAGATCAAGTTAAATGAAAATGATAATATACATATTTATATTTAGTGGATATATAAATGAAAACGCTAAAAGTTTGGGAAAACATTTGATTAACGAAAATTGACCAAAAATAGAGAAGAAACATTTTTGCACAACTAATGCATATTTGAGGAACAACTGTGCAAGGTTTTTAAATCCAGACCGATCATCGAACCGGAAAAGTTACTGGGTGGATGGGTCACTGGTCCAACCAGTGGTCGGACCGTTATTGACCCAGTGAAGTCATTAATATGTAATAATATTGTATATAATATTTAGTAAATATTGTAAAATTAATCAATTTATCTACAAAAAAAAAACTAAACATCTCTAAGATACATTCAAATTCAAAAATTCAACCACAAGTTCAAGTGTTTGATTAAATGAATGCAAAAATATGTAAAATACCAAACAAAATCTCAACTAAATTACTAAAATAAAATAAAATCCGTAATATTTTTTTTAATCTTTAAGGAGAGAACCGGTCAAACCCGTGAACCGGTCACCGGTTCACCAGGTCAACCAGTTCAACCGCCGGTTCACCGGTTCTGAACGGTTTTTGAGCTGAAGTGGTTTAGTGGTCCAAATCGGACCGTTGAGTGAACCGGATCCGATTTTTTCTGGTTCGACCGGCGATCCGGTCCGGGTTTGAAAACAGTGCAACTGTGACAAAAAAATTATAAGGAACACTTTAAAAAAAACATGACAAATGGGAGAGTCAGATTTGCTAATTAATCTAAAGTAAGGGGTCTTATGTTTCAGATTTATAATAACAACAACAACAACAATAATAATAATAATAATAACTATATTAATAATAATTATTATTATAATAATTATAATAATAATAGTAATAATAATAATAATTATTATTATAACTATAATAGTAATATTAATAATAATAACAGTGGTAATAATAATAACAACAACAATAATAATAACAATAATAATAATAACAACAACAACAACAATAATAATAATAATAAAAATAATAATAATAATAATTGTTATTGTGATAGTGTGGTGAATTATGAAAATTGTTATTGATTATTTATAAATTTTGTAGACAGGTTTAGATTTTTCTGGATATATCTATTTTTAAAGAAAAATTAAT